>CM020509.1:20920000-21180000 GCA_009823395.1 Thamnaconus septentrionalis | reverse complement strand
CAGCGTGTGTGTGTGTGTGTGTGTGTGTGTGTGTGTGTATCTGCTTATTAAATAAGACTTTTCTTCCTGGGGGTCCACACACAAAAAAATAGTGACGAGAGGTAGCAAGAATAATTTCAAATCAGAATCCACCAATACTCCTGAAACCATCAGTGAACGAACAAAACAAAAAAACGACAACAACAACAACAAAACGAATTAAATAATCAAAATCAAAGCGCAAACATCTTAAGTGACAACAATACTCGCGACACATAAACTGCGACTGGGACTGGTTTTTAAAAGGAGGCCAACGCAGAAGTAAGTAAATAAAAATAAAATAAAGTAAATAAAAAAATTAAAAAAATTGCATTCCAACCATCTTTCGGCCTGAATCACCAGTAAGAAAAAAACATGATCACATGCTCACCTCTGGTCCCGCCCACGCGTCCAAATATGGAATCTTCCAGCGGTAGAACCGATGCGAAAGCCCGGAGGTGGCGTTGCAGAGCGTGCTTCCTCTTGACCTCCAGGCCCCTCCCCGCCCGCCCACACACACAAACCTCCCATGTTTCCTGTGTACCTCACGATGGCTCCGCCCCCTTTTCTCCAGAGAGCCCCGCTCTCCCGCTCTCTCTCCAGGGGACACCTCGGACCCTCCGCCGTGACCGGGGGGCAGGGGAGAGGTGGAGTCATGGGGTGGGCGGGGCCAGGGGGCGGAGTCAGTGGGGGGCGGGGGGGGCAGGTGGGCAGAACCAGGTGACCTCCAGGAGCGCCGATGCTGCGCTTTCTCTCCCCTCATTCATCCTGAGGGCAGGTGAGCACAGCCATGCATTGCAAGTGACGCAGCGGCGACCCTGAGGGACACACACACACACACTCGACCAGCAGCTGGCACCCTGACAGGAAAAAAAAAGGAAACAACAACGACAGCAGCAGCTCCTGAAAAAAAATAATTCCTTCAACAAGAACGAGCTGAGTGTGTGTGTTTGGTGTGAGTGTGTGTGTGAAAGAGAGAAAGTGTGTGTGTGTGTGTGTGTGTGTGAGAGAGTCGATGTGTGCGTGAGAGAGCGAGAGTATGTTTGTGTGTGCGTGTGTGTTATTTCTGGCAAGGTGTGCCATATGTTTTGTCCTGCTGTGTCAGGTGGGCCGATGGAGGCGCTAATTAGCTGCTGCGCTGCGTGGGAAAGTAGCCCTGCCCACTCCTGACCTCTGACCTCTCTGACTTTAGGCAGCAGCTAACAGTGTTAGCCCTTAGCCGCAGCTTCCCCCCCGCCCCCCGCTAGCGTCACCTGAAATGACCACCTGAGCACCAATCAGAGCCAGGTTCGTGGCTCCGCCCCCCTCCCCCGAGAATGCCTTGACTTTGACCCCCTTGCAGGAGGTGGAGGTTCCAGCTGGAGGCTGTAAACAGAGGGCTAAATCTGCTGCTCCCTGGACACCAGGAGACGTTTGATGGAGAGAAGCTGCAGTACCAGAGAAACAAACGTCCTTCGTTGTCCTCCTCTTCCTCTTCTTCCTCCTCCTCCATCTCCCCATCTCCTCCCCTTCCTCTCTACCTCCCCCTCTTCTTCTTCCTCCTCCTCCTCCATCTCCCCATCTCCTCCCCCTCTACCTCTCCTCTCTCCTCCTCCTCTTCCTCTTCCTCCTCTTCTCCCTCCTCTCCCTCCCCCCTCTCTTCTTCTTCTTTTCCCCTCCCATCTCCCCATCTCCTCCCCTCTCCTCTCCCCATCTCTTCCCCCCTCCTCCTCCTCTACCTCCCCCTCTTCTTCTTCCCCCTCCTCCATCTCCCCATCTCCTCCCCTTCCCCTCTACCTCTCCCTTGTCTTCTTCCTCCTCCTCTTCCCTCTACCTCCCCTCTTCTTCTTCCTCCTCCTCCTCCTCCTCCTCCTCCCCCCCTCCATCTCCTTCTTCCTCCTCCTCCATCTCCCCATCTCCTCCCCTTCCCCTCTACCTCTCCCTCGTCTTCTTCCTCCTCCTCTTCCTCTACCTCCCCCTCTTCTTCTTCCTCCTCCTCCATCTCCTCTCCCTCCCCCTCCCCCTCGTCTTCTTCCTCCTCCACTTCCTCCTCCCCTGTCTCCTTCTCCTTCTCTAACCTTCTCTAACTCCTCCTCCTATTCCTCTTCCTCCTCCTCTTCTCCTCCTCCTCCTCCTCCTCCTCCTCCTCCTCTCTGTTCTGCAGGAGTCAGCATTGGCCTGGTTTCGGGGCCCAGCTGGGCTAAAACAGGAGCTCACTCACGCTTCTCCTCCTCCTCTTCTTTTTCCTTCTCCTCCTCTTCTTCCTCTTCCTCCTCCTGCTCTTCTTCTTCCTTCTCCTCCTCCTCCTCCTCCTCCAGCAGCACCTGTGTTCGATTTCTCATCTCGACTCGGCAGAGAGCACTAAGCCTTGTTCTCGCCACCGCTAATCCTTGCCAGAAAACAGCTTTCGGAGGATTAGCGTCCCAGTGGGGGGCGGGGTCCTCTCTTCTTCTTCTTCTTCTTCTTCTTCTTCTTCTTTATGTAACCTCCCACCCGCCTGGGCTCCACTTTGGAGTTGATCCCACCTGTTCGGGGGAAAATGGAGTTGACCTCCAACACTGTGACTGCTGAACATGCACACACCCGCGCACACACACACACACACACACACACACACTAAGGCATTCTCAATAGCACGTCCATATTGGGACATCTTCTGTGTGTGTGTGTGTGTGTGTGTGTGTGTGTTTTTTGTTTCAATTTTGTAGCATCCAAAAGGAAAAATAAAGAAATTTCCAGCTGTAATATTGCAGCGTGCGACTGATGGATTACTGATAATTAAATCAGAAAAACATTAAAAAAAAAAAAAAAAAAAAAAAATACGCTCTCTCTTTCTTATAGAAGTTGCGCCACTACTTTTGCCTTTTCCTCCTCTAAAACGTCAGTCAGCTGCTTGCTGTGTTCCCTCACAGTGAACATGCTATTAATGAACACCACCGAGACCAACACACACACACACACACACACACACACAGCCTCCTGGCCTTTCGGAGCTGCCACAGCGATCACACCAGCAACCTTTGGTGGAACATGACGCCTTTACTTCCTACACACACACACACACACACACACACTATATGTATTTCCCCGCTGGCTGCTGTTGGTGGACCCTGGTGGTGTTTTGACTCATAACATGTTTCACACGTCCTCAGTCAGTCTGATTATCTTTGTTTCGCACGCCTTCAGTCAGTCTGTTTATCTCAATTTTCACTCAGCAGGACGAGTCACCTTCTCACCTCCTCCTGCTGGGAAATCACTGCTGCCCGAACCAAGGGACCTGATGTGGGACCTGATCTAGGATCTGGCCTGAAACCTGAACAAGGAACTGATCTCAGACCTGAACTGGGACCCTATATACAGTATATATATATCCTTTGCAGAAAGGGGGAGAGCTAACAAGCTATGCTTCTTCTCACTCCTTTTCCAACATGTCACTTATTTTCTTTTTCGTTTTTTTTTTCTATTATTGCATATTTTGCTATTATTTTACATTAAGCAATTGTTTCATAGCAGTTAGGAAGGCTTGTCAAATTTGCATATTCGAAACAAAATAGTGAAGAAAAAAAGAAAAAAAATCACAACATATCAACCAAACAATATACTGTGGGATGAAAAAGTTTGGGCATCCCTGATCATTTTCAAGATGTTCCTTTATACATCATTTGGTTGTTCGGATCAGCAATTTCAGTTAAATATATCATATAGCAGACGGACACAGTGATATTTGAGAAGTGAAATGAAGTTTATAGGATTTACAGAAAGTGTGCAATAATTATTTAAACAAAAGTAGGCAGGTGCATAAATTTGGGCAAACCCAACAGAAAAATTGCATCAATATTTAGTCGAGCCTCCTTTTGCAGAAATAACAGCCTAAAGTGCCTATAGCTCCTAATCAGGGTCTGGATTCTGGTTGAAGGTATTTTGGAGCCAAGGGCCAATTCCAATTCCTCCCTTAACTCCTCAATCTCAACCCTCGCCCTTAACCCTCAATCTTTGGCCCTCAATCTTGGCCCTCAAAAATAAGTGTAAGGGCTATCTTGTGACTTAGAAATGGGGCACCCCTTAAGTGCAGTTACGTCTTCAGACTGTGGGGGGCGGCCTTACGCCAAAGCTACGTCCAGTCTGTCAAGAAGACGACGACGACAAAGAAGAAGGAGACTGAAAAGATGACTTTGAAAAAGAAGAAGTCCTCACAAGTATACATACAAGAAGTGAAGCCGGGACCGCCGGTCCAGCTGACAAACATCGTAAAGTAAAAAAAAAAAAAAAAAATGTTACGCAACAACGATGTCAATAATCCATAAAAAAGTCTTAAACTAAGACAATAAAATGGCTTTGTAATATTTATATCTTTATGAACTAAGAAAATACTTCTATTTGTAGCTCGCTTTTTTCATCGCCATTTTTCGAAGATGTCTTGGCGAAAATACACAATGCCTTCTGGGTAGCCCTTACTCCCAAGGGTGGTGCCGGAGAATCTCAATATTGAGGGCGATACAGCCCTTAAACTTGTCCCTCAACTTGACGTTCTGAGAATCGGGACAGCACTTGCACATTTTTGAGATTGAGGGTTGAGATTGAGGGTTACGGGAGGAATTGGAATTCACCCCAAATGTGCTTGAGCAAACCTCAAGTGACTGTTTGTGGTATGTGCGCAGAAAAGCCTTCTTCCGCATTACTATCCCATACCGCATCCCCTTCTGCAAAGTGTCGCTGAATAGTTGAACGATGCACAGTGACACCATCTGCATCGAGATCATGCTCTGCTTATCTGAGATTTTTCTTGGCCTGTCACTCCGGGCCTTGACTAGAACTGTGCCTGTGGTCTTCCATTTTCTCACCATGTTCCTCACAGTGGAAAACTGACGGCTGAAATCTCTGAGTTGGCTTTTTGTATCCTTCCCCTAAACCATGATGTTGAACAATCTTTGTTCTCAGCTCATTTGACAGTTGTTTTGAGGCTCCCATGTTGCCACTCTTCAGTGAAAATGCAAAGAGGAGACCAACTTGCAATTGGCCACTTTAAATACCCTTTTTCATGACTGACTTCACTTGTGTATGTAGGTCAATGGTCAGCGTGCTTACCAAACAAATTTTGTGTTCCAATAATTAGTGGTAATGGTATTCAAATCAATAAAACAGCAAGGGTGCCCAAATTTATGCACCTGCTTACTTTTCTTTAAATAATTATTGCACACTTCCTGTAAATCCTATAAACTTCATTTCACTTCTCAAATATCACTGTGTTCGTCTGCTATATGATGTATTTAACTGAAATTGCTGATCCGAACAACCAATGATTTATAAAGGAAAATCTTGAAAATGATCAGGGGGGCCCAAACTTTTTCATCCCACTGTATTTGTATCCAGTGGAAAAGCTGGATATTTGCTAATGACTGGAACTTAGAGGACGCAAACATTTAGCATCATGTTAGCGCATTTTGGTTTTCTCTCTGAAGCGTCAATCTAGAGGCGCCCATGTTGACATGTTTGCAAGGCTTGGTGGTCTCACTGGGAGCCCGGGACCACCTGCTTCAGGTGTTAACCTGAGCCAAAAGGAGGAGAGGTAAAGGTTTGAAGTCACTACACCAGCGGTTCTCATCTTTTGAAGTCCCAGGACCCACATTTTTGTTCCTTATCGTAAAGCCGCAAAACCAAATTCATTCAACAGCACTCAAATCTAATCCACAAACACAGAAAAACCACAATAAAGAAAGAATATATTTATGCAACCAGAGTCTACACTGACTCGCAGTTTGAACAGCCATGAACAGAACATGGCACCTCACGAACACAAAACATATTAACGCTTTAACACACACACACACACACACACACACACACACACATGCTTACCAACCTTGTGCGTCTTTGGGGGTTGCTAAATTACCTTACAATTTTTTGATGATAAAGTTTTCTTCGTTGTTCTATCAACTGTTAATTTACCATAAACTTTTACATTTCACCTTTGCACGATTATATTCTGCCATAAAGTTTGTTTTCCAGCTGGACGTACAAAGTCCAATGGAATATGCAGAGAACGAAGACATTTAAATTGTATCATCTATAAATCAAAATTATATCAAAATGTAACTCAAATAAACATTTACGTTAAGAAATAACTTGTTAGCTGTGTAGGCTTCCATCTAGTGGATGAATTAAGGAACTGCTGGTAAAAATCAAACAATGGTTTTGCTATAAACAATGTTGGGGAAAAAAAAAAAATCACATTCTGCATGTAATCGGTACAAAAGAGAAAAAGATCCGTGGTAATGTTAATGCATTCATCATAAAACATAATTGTTTTTGGTGAATGTCTAAATCTCACTGTGAAAGCCACATATTTCCAATAACTAGAGTGTGAGTGACATCACAACCTTAAACCCTATTGTACAATACAAGACAGTACACGTGACTGCAATTACAGTGGCTTACCATATACTCCCAAATGAGATGTCCATCATCCTCACCGAAGTAGATGCAAAGTGCCTTGAGAACTGCTGCCCTTTTAAGCTTGACATCACTTGTAGCCTGTGTAAAAGGATTACAATTATTATTACAGTTAAATACTACAAATACACCAATAATCACAAACATCTAGAAATTTCTTATTTCCAACCTGTGGTAATCTACACGTATATGGTACAATGACTGCATTTTGCATACCTGTACATATCTAAAATGCACAAACCTCTTTAAATAAATAATATTGAATTGTGTATTAATTTTTTCTGTAACTAGCTCTGTCTGTGTGTGTCTGTGTGTCTGTTTGTCCATGGAAACGGACCATGTCATGGAAGACAATGGTGATGACCGTGCACACTAAATCAGAGAGGAGAGAGAGAAAGTGATATCCATGATAATGTCATTAAAAACTTTGGTGATGCCATGGCAGACTTGGGGCGTTTTCAGACCGGTCTCGTTTTGAAACAGGGAGCGCCTGAAAGAGAAACAAGAGAAGAGGAAGCAACAACAATAAGGTGAAACAACTATTGTGATAAAAAAAAAGATGAAAAAGAAGATAAAGTTTGACAGAAATGGCATTGGACATTATTTCCCATGCATAGTCTTGATTTCCAGTTAAACTGAGTATTTTCTTCATTTACAGAACACTGGTATATTAACCACAGTGTCACACCGTGGTGAGGTTTTGTTTTGGCCTGGGCGTTTGTCTGATCATTTCCTGTTTTATTTTGACAGCCTAACTCAGCTTCCTCTCGTTTCAGATCACGCCCCCCTCCTCATGTGCCACCTGTGCGTCTGACCCAATAACCCATTGTTTCCACCTGTGCCTTGTTACCCTGTGTGTTTAAAAAGTCTGCGTTTCCCTTGTCTTGTGTCAGAGTGTCTTTGCCCGTCACGTCTAGCACTGCACCTGCTCACAGCCACAGCCCAAAGAGTACATTGTAAGCCAGTTGTTCCTTGAGGTCGAGTGATTTTTTTTTTGTTAAAGATTTAAAGGTTTCGTAATTAGCAAATGGATATTGGCCGGTGATTTATGTTCTGAATTCCTTCCTCTGCTGTAGAGTAGATTATTGTTTGTGGTTTTGCCTTTTCCTCCTTGTGTGCGATTTTGTTACATGTTAGACTAGACTTGCCTTTGGTTTTATATGCTTTGGTCCCTTTTTCCCTCCTTGTGAGTGATTTTGTAAACTCCTTGGACTAGATTTAGGTTTTTGATTATTTGATCTTTAGTCCTTTGGCCTCCTCAGCAGTGATTTTCTCTTCTCAATTATCTCCCCCGATAGCTTAGAAATAATAGGAGTTTCAGAGCCTAATTATCACTTTCATCTGAGTTTCAGTTGCGAGTGTCATACATTTACTTTTGCCCTCAATCCTCTGCGTCTGAGTCCTGCCTCTAGTCCCGGCCTGACACACAGAAATAAATGCAAAAAAAACTAGCCACATACACTGCTGATATTCTGTGGACCTTCTGGTTTCCGGCAGTATAGACTCTATTTGGCGTTTCCATGCCGTTTTATCTTACTCCTGCTGGGATTTTTGACCAATGAGAGAACGGTGCGTTCCAGCGTGGCTTTTGTTTACGACTTCGGATCGCTGAAGACTGTTGCCTTGTGAACACAAACGACCCACAAAGACGAGCGTCCCTGAATCAGAACAAAGCAAATGAACCGCATGTCTGAATACACCCTTGCAGTCAGATCTGAAAGATAAAAAGTGGTATCTGCTGCTTTGGCAACAGCTTTACATTCGGGAACACCGCTTAACCTATATCTATGTTCACAAATCTTGGCTTCAAGGAAAGCAATGGATTGTGTTGTGTGCACTGGTGCAACAACTACTTCGACAATGTCTCTCAGATTGCAAGATGTAAGGTGTCATCTGAGGGCACCAAATCTCCGACCATAAATGGAAGCAACCCCAAAAAGACTCCACTTTTCATGAGCATTTCCTTCAATATTATTCTTCAGTGTGAATGTCCTTGATAGCATGAGGACGGCTACTCTTGTCTGTCCACTTGTAAGGAAATTCCTAAATGGACTCATTGAGCTTGTCAAGTGTTGAGATATTTCTTTGAAATGAACATGTTGAGGCAGTGTGCCAACTCAACTGGTACAATGCCTTCAAAGAGGTCGTGCAATATCTGGAGGGTAGCCAGTGCAGATGTCAAAATACCAAAGATGTGCAGAGAAAGCACACTTCCGTTTAACACTGCAACAAGGTTTTTCATTTCCCTGTGCTGACCTGACATGCATTTCACGGGTTTCTTTGCTTAGGAGAGGAAATGCACTTGAACTCACTTCCTTCTCCTGAATTTCTGACTTTTGTGCCACACTGTTACGAACCCAGATTGGTCTGGGGTCAAGGGTTGCAACATAAATGAAAAACCGGAGGGCCGCTGAGGGCTGGGAGTCAGGGAGTCAACACAGTGGTAAGAGTAAGAAGGTGTTTTACTCTTTTTTCATGATTAAGCTATTTACAAAATGTACAAACTGGGCACAGGGTCAAAACGTACCAAAACAAAATAAGCCACTGCCAGGGGACCATGGATGTTACCAAAATAACAATCTTAAGCAGCTAGGGGGAAAACACATTTCAAGAAAACAAAAGCCTGCCTGCCTTACTACTCTGTCCGTTTGAATTAAATACAAAGGTGGCAACCACCCCTTCCCTGGTGTGACTGTTGCTGTGTCTCAATTCAGGGTCTGCACCCTTCAGACCGAGTGTCCTCCGTCTGAAAGAAGCGTTCTTCGAGTACCCAGCCTAGAAGGACGGACAAAACCCCGCCTCCCCAGTAACCACGCGGGACGGTATAGCCTTCGGCATATTTCCTCGTTTCGTCACCGCCGTTCCCTCCAGCTGGCCAACCCCGGAAGTGACATTTTTATAGTATCAAGCTAACCATTGGTTAGCCATCTAACGATGTCGTTGGATGATTAAATAGGTAAAATCCTACGTTAAAAACTGGATACTTTATGTGAAACTTCAATACTTAAATTTATACGTTGTCTTTACCAGTACATGCCGCTAATTTCAGCTGACTTCCCAGGATCAGAGGATGTTTCGCAGCAGCACGCAAAGCATCATGGGATACATAAGTATGCGAAGGATAGTAGTGGTGCATCCTTGGAATCGGCTTAAACGAGGGCGCATTCCGAGTACGCATTTTGAGTGTCCTAAGCACCGTTGGGAATTGGGACAAGCCTTCGCGCAGTGCTATGACGCAACTTCCTTTCAAAATGCGTACTTCAAGGATGCAGAACCTGAATTGAGACACAGCATAACAAAGTTTCAGCCTATGTGATGCCTATGTATGGAGGCCCCTTTCTTACCTGTCCCAAGGCAGGCAAATACAAGAGGTCAAAACTAGGAGAAACAAACTGAAAGACTTCGCTGGGTTTTGGGTCAACAGTCATGCAGCTGGTGTGGGCCACAGAGAGGGCAAACTGAGCTGGACCCAGCCCTTTTATAGAGCAGCGGAAGGTTGTAATGGTGAAGGCGGAGCCATAGCAGCAGCAGCAGCTGACCAATGAAGCCAAGGTGGGTGGATGAAGCTGATGGTTGCTCTGATCAGCAGCAGGTGAGGTGGCTGGGGGATGAAGCAAATGATGGTGATGATGGCGAATTCAGGCCTGCAGAGAGCGACAGAGGGAGTGAGAGATGGAACAAAACCAGCCCAAGAAACACAGTACAACTAAAACAAGAAGTGGAACGTAACACACGCAAAACCGGCAAATGCATTCACCTGAAAAACTCTCGATAAATCCAGCAATACCATGCGCTCCCAAATTGTCTCCTATGACGCACTGTACTGTGCCCTTAACAAAATCTCCAAGCTGTGCAATAAAGATACCTTGACTTTCCAAAATGCCACGATTCCTCAACAAGGGCTCTAGAACCCTATCATAGCCATATTCCCTCACATCTTCTGACCTGCAGAGTAAGGCCGCTTCAAGGATGTTGCCAAAGGACAACCTTTACCAATGGACTTACACACAGGATTTGATGTACACAGAACAGGGGCAAGTTCTTCAATGACTGACGGGTCGACTTCCAGGTCGTAACTTTTCAGTGTGTCATGCAACACATTTCTTGTATTACACAAAGATGCTGTGCTCAACAAACGTTGAAATTCTTCCAGTAATTCATCAACTGCAGCGCTTGGCACGTGAAAAATATTTTCCTGCTTTAAACTAGACTGCTGCAACTTTTTGTTGTTTGACGTATCTAAATGAGCTTCATCAGGTTGACTGTCATAACAGAATTCTTCACTGTTTGAAACACCAGGTTCTGCAGTTTCAGCTTGATAGGTTCCTTGTACCACACCGTCCTTAAAGTCTGTCAAAAAATGCAAACTGTGTGCTTGCGACTTTTGCGTGACTTGAAAGTGCTGTACGTTGGCTTTGTATTCACAGCCTTTAAACATACAAGTAACTGTTTAATTGTTTCTCAGATAATGGCCAATATACGCAAAATAATCATGTTCTGCTCCAAGTTCACCACAGCCACATAAATGGCAGGAAAATGTAGTAGGCCCAGGTAGGCTTTAAGGTGTACACCAATGGTGTCATTTCTCGACAAATGTGACCAAAGTGCATTCCAGGTCTTAAAAGCGCACGGACAATCAGGATATATACACTTTACATGATGGCCACGCCCAAAATGACTACGTTTTAGTCTGTAATGTTTAAGAATTTCTGATCGCCGAGACACTTCCATAGCACTGTCTTTACACGGCCACATAAACTAGACAAACAACCAAGAGAGAAAAGGAAGAAAAAATGAAACATTAGCAATAGTGCTTTTAAAATCACCTCAGGTCACCTTCTTGGTGTTGATCTTTATCAACTGCAATTAAGATGGATAGATACTTCATTAATCTCCAGTAGAAATGTGCATGTCTTAAATGAAGACATGCACCGTAAAGCAACGAAATCTAGCCTATATTATGTAATGTAATCCACAATTTGGGCCAGAGAATCTCCTATCAAGAAGAGTAAACACAATGCTAATGAAAAATCCCATTAGTTTGATCAAAAGACGGAGAGGAACTGATCAAACGTGATCAGAGGGAGATTTACTTTGCGCTGCCATTATTGTCCTGTAAAGAGATCAAAGATACAGAACCAGACCAATATGCTAAAATATGAAGAAAGTGTCTGAATGTCCTGGTAGGCAACTTTATTCAGCACAGGTATATTCTCTGCAAGGTGTACCAGTGTTGACCTTGTACCTTATTCCCTATTTATACCTGTAATTTTCTCTAGCAATTTGCCAGTAACCATATTCAGATCCAAAGAACAAAAGATAAAACTGGCTGTGATCGGTATCGCTGTGAAAAGTTTGTTTATTGAATGCACTTACTGAAACAAGAACTCTTTGGGTCACCAAAGAGTTAGAATCTCTTCCACGTCACACCAACCAGATAGATTAGATTTGAGGAGAACCTGCAATAATCACTTTACACCGTTGAGAAATGACATCAGATATGAATACTTTCAAAGCTTTAGATGCTACAAGCAGACATGACACGGGATTTTAGGAAAACGGAGGGAGAGAACAGTGTGGATATTGTATTCATGAAACAAACAGATGTTTTCTTAAATGTGGCTAACTTTAACAATGTATAATGTCTTAAAATAAAGCCAATTTCTAATCAATTGTATGGTGGCAAACGTACTCTGTAAAGTCAAACAGAAAAACCTTTTTTATGATGTGGTACTGTACAACAACAAAGAACACTTTTAGATACTAAAACTGAGTAAACTCACGACGTTTCTAATACAAAAACAGAAGCGGCAGAGCGGTGAGATAAGCTGCATGGCCTCTCCGCCACCCCCT
This sequence comes from Thamnaconus septentrionalis, assembly GCA_009823395.1. Lineage (NCBI taxonomy): Eukaryota > Metazoa > Chordata > Actinopteri > Tetraodontiformes > Monacanthidae > Thamnaconus > Thamnaconus septentrionalis. Next base: position 21,167,700 of record CM020509.1, on the reverse strand, counting down.
CTGACTGATGTTAAAAAAACTTTGTGATTTGTGTAAACTCCCGAAAACAATCTTTTTTGGAAATGAGGATGTCACACCTCTAAACCCCTCCCCTCACCCTGCAACCTGTTCGGCTGTGAGGTGCAGACGACGACTAATAACAACAACCGCAAACAATAGTGAACGCGGTGCCCGTGGATCGATCATGGATCGTGTGCGAAGTGGAAATAAACGCAAGGAAAACGATTTTTTTATTTTCTTTTGAGTCGGCGAACGAGAATATTGGGGAAACCTCAATGACAAAAAAATGTTGTCCCTGCCGACTTTAACATGTAACTTCCAAGGCTTTGTGTTCTACAGTAACTCGAAGCAGATCCTGCAACTCTTTACGAGCGATCTTTCTTTCTTTTCCCTGGCGCTTGTTTTTAGAGCGCTCCTGCTTCTTTACTCATGGCGTACTTCAGGTGTTCTTCTTTTTTTGCTTTGAGTGAGTAAACTCGCGGCGACACAACAGGCCGGGCAGAGGTACTACATCGTTTTCAGTGGATCCGGCGTATTCGTGTAAGCGGGGATTTTTTTTTTTCTTCAGTGAATCCCTGGGAACGTCCCCTTAGTTTTGTCCTGTTGACGGGCAGAAAATACTCGCAGCCAGACAGGAACGCAGTCGCATGAGGCCAATAGCCCACAAGCAAAATAACGTCAGTCAATTAATACTGGTGAAGTTATACTCAATTGCCACAAAGTAATCAAAAACTGAATTCACCACACATTTGACACGACAGTAACATCAAGTTAGCTTAAAATGTTAATGCTAGCTTAACTTTTTTTTTGTAAGTTACTTTTAATTGAGTAAAATTAGCCTGTTTTAAGAAACAGCAGTAGATCAGTGAAATGAATTACTATCACTTATAAAACATAAGTAAGATTCAGTTACACATTAAAATCTATGAAATAAACCAGTTAAAAACATACAACATTTACAAGGGATGAGAATCAGTTTTTGCAGCATGGCGCGAAACAGACACTTTTGATGCTTCCTGCATTAATCTTTTCTTATTGGGGGGTGACCCCCCCCACGGGGAGGTTGCTGTACATGAAGCCCTCTGGATTCAGCCCAGGCGTCTTGTCATGTGGACTATCAACAAGAATAAATAAGGGGAATAAATACAGAAATAAATAAAACAAACAGGCATTAAGTCGCTGACATGTTTTCTCTCATGACGCCAAATGTTTTGCCGACCTTTTGTTTCGTGTGGTTATTAGTCATTAGATGGGGGTTTGTTATTCTTCCCGTTCACAAACAAGCAGCTGCTGCTTCGCCTCCTACCATCAATTTGACGGGGGGAAAAAAAAAAAAAAAGATGAGGCCTTTGCTGCAGCCTTTTCCCTCGTTGTCGTCGTTAAATTTTCCTGCGCATACAAATGAAAGAGGTCAAAGCAGCAGCAGGAGAAGAAGAAGAAGAGAGAGAGAAAAAAAAGATTTTTATTTCCCCCCCCCTTTTCATCCACCTGCTGGTGCAGCAGCAGAATGTGGATTAAATAAGGGCTATTGACTCAGGATTGGCTCTTTAATCCGCCGGCTGATGGAGGGGCCGGCTCTCCTGATGACGACGAGCCGAGGACGGAGGTCCGATGCCCCCGAGGGAAATTACCGCCACTCTGTATCCATCCACGCCGCCACTGCCGCCACCGCCGCCGCCGCCGCGCCGCCGAGCACAATGGTCTCAAATTAAATCAGACTGGCGTGAATGTGCAGAAGGTGGCGGTCCAGTCGGAATGTCTGGACCGTCCTGGAGGAGGGAGAGGAGGAAGGGGGGAGGAGTAGGGAGAGGAGGAGGAGGTGGAGCAGTGGGAAGAGGGCGGAGGAGGAGGAAGAAGCGGAGGAGGTGGAGGAACAGGAGGAGGGGAAGGCGGAGAAGGAGCAGGAAGAGGAGGAGGAGGAGGAGGGAGAAGGGGAAGAGGAAGAGGAGAAGAAGAAGGAGGAGGAGGAGGAAGAAGAGGTGGGAAAAGAGGGAGAGGAGGAGCTGGAGGAGGAAGAGTAAAGGGAGGAAGAAAGGGGGAGGAGGGATAGGAAGGGGAGGATAGGGTGAGGAGGAGAAGGACCACAGGGAGCAGCGTCCAGATGTTGGCCAGGTTTGAGGCTCCAGAAAACCTGAGACAAACCCGTCTGAAAAACATTGTCCGTCCTTCCAAAGGCGAAACCAGACTGGACCAGCGGGGCTGTTCCTCCCTGCTCGTGTCGGACTGGATTCAGACCCAGTCCACACACACACCAACTAACACAGGCATTCCAGAAATCAAACTTTTTTTGACCTCTGGTGACAAAAAAAGAAAGAAAAAAAGAATCTCCGTCTATATGAAACGGTGAAACTGCTGAAGCAGCTTTAGAAAAACACGCTGTTCTATTTTTGACGCTTCACGTGTGTGGACCGTGTCAATGGCAGCAGGTAGAAACGTTCAGGCAGGGAGTCTGAAATCAGACAACACGGTGGGTCGCGTTGGTTTTCATCATAATGGGCAATGTGGCTGTATTTTGTTTTTATATATGCTGTAGTTTATGGTGAGATGGCAACGTGACGTATCGGCTAAACACAGTTCAGTTTGGCCATCAGACAATAAAGCGGATTTCACTTTAAATCTGAAACTAAAATGAACAGAATGCAGGCATACTTTAAATACTTGCATTTTGTAGGATACCAGGAGTTCGGTTTATTAATGTTTCTTTTAAAAAAAAAAAACACAGTGATACTTGACTATAAATACTCACAAAAACTAGCTGGGTTGTCAAGCAATCTTACAAATCCTGGCGTGAAGTGGTCAAACCGCCGCGCTACAAGACGCCGCTGCTTGGTGGACCAGGGCGGCGGTGAGGTTTCTGTAGAAAGCAGGTGTAAGTGCTGATAAGTTGCTAGATAGCACTAGCGGTGTTTTGGCTAAAGCCTCCATAAGACCACTCACCTGGTTCAAAAAAAAGAAAACCTCTGGTTTCAGGAGCCCATCAATTTGACCTGTTGTTTTTGTTCTCCCTGTTTTATTTTGATAGTCTCATCTCCTTTTATTGTCATGTGTTTTACATCCTGTTTCTGTTTTTCCTGCCTCTTTTGTCACGCCTTGATTTCATCACCAAGATGGATAGATGGATAGATACATAGACGGATAAGTACCTATCCTGAAGGAAACTCCGTTTTTCAGCGTCACAATTACTTCATAAAAAGTGCAGGGAGAGTAAGAGAACGATTAAAATAAAGAAGTAAAAGAATAATAAAGATTTGAGGTAAAAAATGAATAAATAAATAAGTGACAATGCCATTGTGTCTTGTTGTCAGTACTGCTCTTGATTGTCCTCATTTGTGTACATCTGCCCTCTTGTTGAAATAGTCCTGGGGCCTCATGTACAAAAATGTACTTGGATTTTATCCTGAAACCCGAAGTATGTTCACATCCAGAAAACTACGTTCATCCCCCAAAAATCTGGATGTTCAAAAAGTTGCGAACGCAGGAATCCACAAACGTTTCCTTTGTATATCCCAATCGTCATAGAACTGAGCGGCACGCCTCCATATCCATATGCATATCCATCCAAATTAATTTTGCAGCTTGGAATTTCTTTCATTCTACAATCGATCTGAGCGTGAAAAAGAAAAACTTCACTGACTGTAAGCTGGAAAAACTCTAAAACGAAGTGGAAACTCGGAAAATATGTAAATATCTCTCCGACAGTTAATTAACGGGCTTCATCATATCTCCGTTCTCCGCTTCGGCCCATCGTTTCGCGGTGTCGTCAGCCACGTCTTCCAAAGGAAGCCACAGTCAAATCAGGGTGATTAAACAAATACGTATTAGAATCTACATAATGTGCAAAATGTATTATTGGCTTCCATTGAGTCATTTTACACGGCACCAACGTGGATCGCACTGTGAATGCCACAGCGCGCCAGCCAAAATCAAGTCACCAAACATACTCTGTATGTCTTTTAATTGATGTACTGAAACACACAAAGAAATTCAGAGGCTTTTAACAATTAATTCACTTTTTAGTCACCAAGGAGTCAACTGTCGAGCAAAAAAAAAATTAAAGTTCTGCCCTCGCTGCATTTAATAGTTTGATCCTAATGATCTACATTGATGAATGAAATACTATTGTTTGAAGTATTTTTATTGTAAACTGTTGAGTCGATAGCTAGCTTACTTTTGGAAAAAGCCTCTGTCAAAAATGCTGTCCTGATCAACACCCTAGTAAAGGATTGGAATATCACTTTTTAGTCACCAAAGTCAACTGGTGGTGGTCAGCTACATGTGTAGCCACAGCTGCCATGGGGCAAACTGACGGAAGCGTGGCAACCAATCTGCACCAAACGGCCCCTCCGACCACCACCCAACATCCACTCACATTCGTAATTGGCAATGTGGGATTTCCTTGAAGGAGGATACCCCTGGGTAAGTTCATTGAGAGGCTTGACCAAATCAGCGTCATTTTTGATGAATCTGCGGTAATAACCTGAGAACCGTAAGAAGGATCTCAGGTCTTTCAGGTTCTTTGGAACTGGCCAGGATTTTAAGGCTTGTACTTTGTCTGGATCTGTTTCCACTCTGTTTTCTGACACGTCCAAGATAACATACAGATGTCTGGAAAAATGTACATTTTTCAGGTGACAGTTTCAGTCCATACTCTTTCAGACTTTCATCAGTCTGGATTAATGCTCTTCAAGAGCGTTGGAGAAGACAATCAAATCATCCAAGAGGACAAAGACTTCTTCAAGACGCAACCCCCAATGCATTTCCGGAATGTACTAGGAGCATTGGTAACACCTTGTGGCATACAATTGAATTCCCAAAAGCCTGGAGGAGTGACAAAAGCTGTTTTAGCTTTCTCTTCTTCCTGCATCTCAATCTGGTAATATCCACACTTCAAGGCAATAGTCATAGGGCGAAGGCAGAGTACACCCTGGACAAGTCGCCAGTTCATATAAATAATATAGATCTTCTAAAGTCCGGATCTTTTGGGATGAGTAGCAGCAGTTCGTCCAGATTATTTGCCAGAGAGTGGACATTCGCCAGAACCTCTCTGCCTCAGCTTGACGAGCACACCCGCGTGCTTACCGCGTATCCGTCTTCTGCAGATCCTATAGAGAGCTGCTGCTGCTCCGACCAAAATCTCCGAAAAACTCCCAGGGTCTGTATAAACCGGAGAAAAAGTTCCATAAGAAGACTGACGGATATTTAACAGTTCCTCTCTGCTAAAAGTGACCCGCTATGGGCAGCAGAAAACACAAAACACAAACAAAATAACACAAAGCAGCAGAAAGCGAGACACCGAGGTAGCCATCCGCACCGCCATCTTGGATTATACACAGACGGATGTCATTGTTTTTCTTTCTGACCACAACAATGGGAGAATAAAAGGGCGATGGTGACTCCTGTATGACTCCAGCCTCGAGCAACTCAGCAAGATGCCAGCAAACAGCTTCCACATCCTGTGGATGGATCGGCCTTGTTCAATTCTTGAAGGAAGTTTCATCATGTAACTCGATCTGATGCCTGACGTTGCCTGTGCAGCTGAAGTCCAGGTCATGGAAAGAAAAATCTTCAGGCATAGCACGGAGCTGCTTGGTGATTCCCTCCTTCCATTCACAAGACAGGGGAGAGTCACCAAAGTTTGGATTCAAGTCTGACATCTGAGTTTCAGAAGAAGGTTTTACACTGTGTTGTGAAATAATGCTGTGGAAACCTCCAAGATTGCAATGACACCAAGAGGTGGAATGGAGACATCTTGCTGTGATGTGTTAGTGACCACAACAGGAACTTTGTAGGGTGCATAGCAGGGAAGAGAGAGAGAAACAACTTTTAATACAGAGCAAACCAAGGAAAGCAAGACTGGGTGGGACAGCACACTTTGGCAGAGCCCACAAGGATCACACTGTGGCCTGCATGAATGAGGGTTAAGGTTCTGGAGAGCATTCTCACTAATCCAACACATCCCTCTTTGTTCTGCTGGTGGCGCAGTGCAAGAGTTTTGAGCACTGCACGGTACCCACTTAGTTGAGAATGATGGGTTCCATTTCCACTTTCCGGGTATAGTTTATGCAACTCATCAATAATATTGGTTCCAATGAGAACAGATGAAGGGGTTTTTCAGGATGCACGTCTGGCACAACCGGTAAAAGGGTGGGTATATTAATGGCGATACCAACAACATCTTTTGGAAACTCGAAAGTCATATCCACATATCCCAGGTATGGAACAGATTGTCAAGCTGCCCCCTCAACTTCAAGAAGATCATCAAGAGGTTTAACAGGCTGATCAGAGAGATGCTGATTGACTTGGCACCCCATATCCAAAAGACAACTGCAGCTAATGCTGGCTATATTGACTACAGCTGTACACTTAGAATCGACAAGTCCTTTCGGCAGCTTGGCAGGTGGTCTCTGAGCTTGTTTCTTGTCAAATTGAAGATGCTGGCACGTTGCGGTGGTAGGACATTTGTCTGCACCGGTCACCGTTTGTCCTGTAACAGGAACTGATTCTAGTTTAACTAGGAGTTGGTGGTAGATTGAGTTTTTTTCTGGCCGATTTGGTACTTGGTGTTGAAACTTTTTCTTTTGGTTTCATTTCAGCAACCAAAGTAGGATAGGCTCATTTTCACACAGGGGCTTTATGTGGCCATCTTCTCCACACCTGAAGCAGCAACTAGGTTTGGGTGGTTTTGGTTTCTTATCCACTGCTGATCGTCCAAAAGATGGACGGGATGCTTTTAAAGGAGCAGAAGAAGTTGGTTGCTTAGCTGTTAATGAAGCTAGCTGATTCTGAATCTTTGCCATTTGATAAGTGAGCTGCTGTGTGGGAGTAGTTAATGCTGCACAAAGCCCTTGTCCTTCATCAATGTAGACAACTTGAGATTGAGATGACACTCTTTGCTTCACAGCTCCAAGATGCTGCTTCATGCGCGGGGTTTTTGCTGCTTCACGATCCTCTTCTGGGCTTAGAAGCAGTAGCAGCTCAGGGGAAGATGGAGGGTTGGCTTTTCTCTGCTTCAGCTAAAGATCAGAAATAAGAGAGTCATCCCAGCAACTCCTACAGAGTGAACAGGTGTCAGCAGCTGACACACCACCACGCTTCACAGTAAGGTTTAAAGCAACTTGGAGACGCTGAAGGAAAGCAAAGGTTTTCCCACCGGCATCTTAAAAAGTGTCCATGAACTTAGCATAAAGCCTGTCACCATCTTGCACTGTACCAAAGGCTGATTCAAGTTGTTGCAGGTAACAATCAGGCAGGGTAAATGAGCTTAAATGTTTTACCATGTCAGCAGCAGGTGGCAGCAGGCTCTCAAGGATTTTTCGAGACCGCCGAAGATCTGAAATTGCAGGGTCTTTCATAATGAGATCAACGCTACAGCGCCAGGTATCATAATCTGTTTCATGTAAAGTATTTTCCTGGAGAAAACTCCTTTACAATGTGCTCCCTGTACCGCTGAACTTCAGAGGGGTCAAGAGGTTTGCCACTCTCTTTAGCTAACTTTATGAGCTCACTCAGGTAAGATTTAGTTACTGGCTACAGAAGAAACTGTGTACGAGTGCACTGAGTATAAGGTAACAATGGTGTTAAAGCTGCAAGTGCAGTTCCCGAGTTATACTCAATGATCATGTCTTCGTCAAACTCTGCAGAAGGCTCAATCACAGACAACAATCTATTAATTGAACCATACTGTTTGAGAAAATCGATTACTGTTTTATCCCTTTCAGTTTCTGTAATGCCACTTATCAAAACTGCATTCGGTATTTTAATGTTCAGCTTGTGGAAAATCTCCTTTTTCACTCACTCGTTAAAACCATAGACAGAGAATTCATCAAGTCTGCACATCAAAACCCTCCCTCCTGGCTGGCTCGCCAAATTTTATGTAGCATGTACAATGCTATTTGCGTGATCAGAAGATTCAAAAGACCGTTTCCAGGGACTCTAATGGGAGGGAATGTATAAACTGATGCAGGCTTAATGAAACTCAGGAGACTAGAATGCAGGTAAAGGTTTTGTATTTACAATTTGTACATAAACGGCCGATATTGGAAAAAGAAACCTGTCAGGATTCCCTCCTGTAGCAGTGTTTTTGTCTCCCTCTGTCGGTCGGGGCTCGCAGCATCCTATTGCCCCTATTTGGACAATTTCCTGTTGAGGAGATTCCCCGCCACTTTTTGCTACTCACCTGTTCCTCATTCCTCTATTTGAACCCAGTCATGACAGACCTGCTTTGTCTGATCGTCAGCTCAAGTCCCTCCGTGGTCCTGACCTGCCGCGAAGCCAGTTACTGCTTTTTCCACAACGTTTATCCTGACCCTGCCTGTTTTTGACTCCAGAACCTGCCTGCCGGTTTGGACTATCCTGGTTTAGTCTGCCTGCCAGCCTGTGTCTGACCCCCGCCCGTTTTTGGTTCTGATTCTGCCTGCTGAAACTAAAGAACTATAAATAAAGAAATCTGTTTTCTGAAATCTGCTCGTGGTTCCTGAGTCGCACCCTGACAAAAACATTCCTTTTAGTGCACATAAATCAAATTCATCACCGTCATCATCAAAAAGAGACAAAATAAGAACTGGTCTAGAAAAGGGAAAAGTCTTATATGAACGATCACAGTGGGACACTGTCCTACCAGACTGGTCCAAAAGGGAGCAGCACGCTCGTTCTTCCTTATTTAGCTCGCCATCAAAAAAAAGCCTGGCCTGTACATAAATGCGAGACCAATTTTTGATATACAGGAAAAAAAAAAGTAAAAATCACATTCACTTCGCGCTAACCGTGTAGCATATATCCGCTACCCGACTAACACCGCCTATACTTGACAGTAGAGAGAGTTGACGTCATTACACTCCACATCATATCGCAGTCAACGTAATAGCGGAAAGCAGTACAGCAGCGATCAGACAACTGACTGCAACTCACTAGTTCAGGTGATCAGCTGTAGCACGATCCCCACGGTCACAAACAATAGTTCAGCCAGCAAGCAACAGACGTTAAACTCTTTAATCAAACAAAGACGGCATTCGGAATTACCGTGCTCCAACTCAGTCCTCGCACACACGCTGTCTATTGGGATTTGCAACACAAACACACAGCTGCTTCCACTGCGCTATTAGTAAGCCCACAGCTGTACTGATTAACGCTATGAGATCTAAATGTCACGTACGTCTACCCAGGTTGGACGTGTGTGCCCTGAAGGACCTGGCATGGTTCAGGAAGTCCGGATGGAATCTTATAATTGCTGTATTCACCACGTCCTCAATAGTGCCCATGCTGCCGTTGTTAACTTTATTATCTACACCTCTGTGCATGCATGCTTTGGTACTGATCAACATAAACATAACCAGTGAGTGTCACCAATGGACCAACATGGGCAGAAATGTGCGTATCCCATTCAGGGTCTGCATCCTTCGTAGCCTGCATTTGAAGGCCAGTTACATCATAGCACTGCGCGAAGGCCTTTCTCAATTCACTAAAATTCGAAGGATGCTCCAATTCCACCCTTCAAATGCGTCCTCATTTTAGCCAATTCGGAGGATGCACCGCTACTTTCCTTTGCGGCTTCCCGTATCCCAGGATGCTTTGCAGCAGCACGCAAAAAATCATTGGAAGTCAGCTGAAATGGTGGTATATACTGGCATAGACACGACATATAAATTTAAGTATTCAAATTTCATATAACAACAGTTTTTACCGGAGGGTTTTTACTTTCATACGCTATATATGTTAATACAAAACCCTAAAATGCAGTTAAAATATGTGACTGTTAATGCTGAGTAATGGTTAGCTTGATGCTATAAAAAGGTCACTTCCGGGGTTGGCCAGCAGTAGGGAACGGCGGTGAAGCAACCAGGAAATACTCCGAAGGCCAGACCGTCCCATTTGGTTACCGGGGAGGCGGGTTTGGGTTTGGGATGCAGACCCTGAATTGAGACACAGCCGGGGACTTGATGTGAAGCACAGCACATTTTCACAGTCAAGTCACTTTTTTTTAACATCCGAACGTGAACGTGGAAACGAGTGTACGATGGATTTTGTGCTTACGTAGCTTTGTACATGAGGCCCGAGGTCTCCCTTTGTCTTCATGGTCTTGGTGCATTCAGGTCTGCTTTCTCAGTGTTTCTTCATGGACTTGTGCTTTCAGGTCTGTTGTCTCTTGTTTCTCAGGGTTTTTTTTTTTTAAATTTCCCGTCTCACTTGCTTGTCTGTTTTTTCCATGTGAAGGCTCCCATTTTTGTTTTTTATTATTTTTCCCCCCATTTTTTTTTTTAGTTTTGTGTATCATTTTAAAGAAATATTTTGTGTTCTGCAACCCTGCAGTTGTATTCATTTTGGGTCCTGCCTGTGGATGAAAGGCCCAAATCAAGGGCAGAGAAATACACAGTTTCCAAAACACCTCTGGTGTTGATGTAGATGGCCCCCTCAGATCCTGCCCACTTAACTCCGCCCCCTCTGATGGGCCACCTTCAGGTGTGAAGTGTTGGAAACAGCTGGAGATGTTTTCCACACAGGCTGGTGTCTTGAGTTTAGGACTCACTCAGGATCATCTCCTCCATGTCTTTCATTTGTTAGATTGAACCATCTTGCCCTTGTAATGCATCCTGTTGACACCCACATCACTGTATTTGTCTAATACTGACAATGTTAATTTTCAGGGTGGTTATGCTGGTGAGTAGTGAGTTGCAGGACAAAAGGGGAGTGTGGTCAGACACCAACATTTTATTTCAATTCTAATTTAAATATTATTATACACACACACACACACACACACATACACACACTGAAAATGCCTGTGCCTCCTATAGCATATACTCACTGATATAAATATACATAATCATATCATCATTGATATGACTATGTTTAAACCAGTTAGTTAACTCACGCAGAAGATGGGCAATGTATGCATGAAATGCTGTAAGTTCTGTGCAGAGTAATATGATACCTAAGAGAAGACACAGGAATCCACCTCTCGTAAAACAGTGGTCTTAGGTGACCCGTCGTACCCAGGAGGAGAGAGGAGAAAGGACCATTTGAATCTCTGCCAAATAAGGACTTGTTTCCTGTCTCGGGCATTAGCCTACAACTGGGAACAAAGGCAGCAGCAACATCCATGAGGCTTCGGTACGGAGACCAGGCAGCCAATCAGAGGAGGACGTAATCTGAGCGCGCCTGCAAGAATAACTGGATCTTCTCTATCTATCAAGACTGGATCAGGGGAAAAAACAGCAGCCAGACTTCGTGCCGTCTCATCATTGATGCTGGAAGGGCTAGCAGGGAAATGGGAGGCGAAACACACAAGTGAATTGGGATAAACTGCAGTGTTTGAGTAGCAGGAAGATAAACTCACAGTCCAAGTTGGTCTCAGGTCTGGCTCCATGTTGAGTGAAGCGGCCTAGTCCTTACAGACTAAATAATCCACATGAAACATGATGTCAGTCAACAGAAACAGAGTGAGACGTGGACTTGTGTTTCATTTCCACAGTAAGAAAACTTAACTCTTCATGTCCTTTTTTCTCAGTATTATGTTCTAGTTGATTCTTTTGAAGGTATATAGTTAATGTTTTCTGGAATCTCTGGTTACAAAAACATACTCTGTCTTTATCTTTATTATATGTTGAAAAAGTTAAATTCTGTCAATTTGATTGATTTACTGGAAATGTGTTATTTACTGTTTATGTACCATGATTTACCTTTTATTTTTTATTTTTTTTCCCAACTTTTACAGAGTGTGCTGTCATTTCAGGAACACTTACTGTGCACTTCTCAGAGAATCAGGAGCCATAAAACATGAATTGATTGTCAGTCAGAGTAATTTCCGGATTCTGATTCTACTAGGTTTGTAACTGTTTGCTGGAATTTGTGGTTATAAAATACTTTGTGTATTTTTTTTATGATTATTTTATTTTTTAAAATCAACAAAACACTGAAGATTTTACATCCACATTCTTGAGTGAAGGGCTGTGGACTTCTTTTTTTTTTTTTTTTTTTGTTGTTGTGAAAAAGAAAAAAAATCAAATTCAGTTTATAAGATTGATTTACTTGTGATGTTGATTATTTGATACTATATGTATGTACCATGTTTACTGTGCAGACATGATTTTCCATGTGAAGGAATCATAAAATATTAGAAGAGAAGCTCAAAGCCCAAGTCGTTCTCTGTCAGGCTCCATGTTGATTGAAGGCAGCAGCAGCAGCAGCAGCAAAAAAAGCCTCAGTGAGCAGTGAAGCAGAGTGAGTCTTTACTGACTAAATAATCAATCAGTCAACAGAATCAGAGTGAGAGGTGGACTGCTGTCTGCTTCATTCCACTGGAGACTCAGTGTAAAACACTGACTACATTTACATACACAGCTTAATCAAGCTATGCTCAAAATTCGTTTTTCTCTTCTAATTGAACTTGTCTCCTTGTCCCAGTGTACTTGCAGCTGAGAAAATCCAATGGTTGACGGAAAGGTGTCCTCCTCTCCAACACTAGGGGGCGATATGAGTCTTCTCAGCGTGTTAAAACAGAGCCTTTCCGCTTAACAACTTACGTTGCATAAGGACTGGAGCACGGTACAACACCGATGTTATGTCCGTAGTGGTCTTCGATTTAACGCGTTTCCTCACCAACAGCTGCAGATGTACTGCAGCAAAGTTTACAAACATAAACACCATATTACTGATGATTTTTAAAGCCGCGGCTACCACAGCGAATATAGTCTTGTAGGTGAGCACTACGTACTAGTGACATACAAAAAGACAAAAAAAATTAAATCTGCAAATTTGCATTGAGCTGGACTTCATTTCACCAAAATAAAATTCAGTACAATATCCATCAGCTCTCTACCTCTGTGACCAAGACTCGCAGCAAGCACAGCTTTCTTCGAGTATTAGTAAATTAAGTCAACATCCAGGTAAAAATTTGAAATTCTTTACTTTTTTTTTTTTTTTTTTAAATCGCTAGTTACATTTTGCGTATGTCTGTGAATGTTTTGACGATTCGCTGACAGTGGCGCAAGCAGCTGTTCGGTGAGAAAACTGGTGGTGATTTGAATAGGCAGACAACAACGCTGTAGGTTTTTGGAGGGCTACAGCAAAGCCTTGTCTTCAATTCTACACTTTGTGCCGTCTCCGTGGCGACTGACCCAGACAATTCGTTCTTGGTGCATGCTGGTTCGGCGAACAGATTGGTGGGAGAGATTTTGTAACGGTAGTGTGTGAAGCTTCAGTAAAAATGATGGAACATATTTGCGGACTCCTTTTATTGTGTTGATAAATAGAGGTAGAAAACAACAGGAGTTAAAGAGTTTTAAACACATAGTGGAGAGACAATGTCCGAATAACGCACAGATCATTTGAGAAACTTTGTGGACTTGTGAAGTTGTTTTGAGCCTTCAGGAAGTAACTGTACAAGCAGGAACGGTGTCCTCGGTTATACACAAACTCGTAAGGGCACCATGCGTTGATGATGACTTCAGTTGTCCAGTCAAAGTTGGACAGAGGCAATAATTAGGTTTTCTCAAGTGTCATGGAAACGTAGTGAGTGACTGTTTCTTCCTCTTTTCTCTGTCTGAAGTTGAACTCACTGTGTTCTCATCTCACTGTCACACTTCCTGTTTGACCTCAAACTGACTCCAGTTCACAAGATGAGCGTCCATGTGGAGGAAGAGGGGACAGAGCAGAGCCTCCAGGGTCCAGCTGTCTGTCTTTGAAGAGTGACCGGCACAAAGAGGAACCTGAGAACTTCAGTGAAAAACCAGGAACCTCTGAGACTCTGTAAGAAAACTTGGCCTGACTCAGGCTACAGACATCATCACATGGGGACTTGGGTTTTCTGTCCCACTGATCAGATCCACTGAACCATCTTTGTCCCACCCTGTTCAAACTGTTGTTCATTTAGCAAAAGTTGAAATCTAGTGTAAGAGAATCAGTCTGAACTTTTCAATATGATCTTCAATATACCTGTTTTAAACAAAGACAGAAGGCAGAGTCTCCAGTGTCCAGCTGTCTGTCGAGACAGTCGAGTGAGTACTCCAAAGATTAACCTCTATTCTTCATTAAAGAACCAGGAACTTCTGAGACTCACATTAGATTTGCTGCACAGTTTCCAGAGTCCAGCTGTCTGTCTCTGAAGAGTGACCACTCCAAAGTTTTACCTCTGAACTTTAGTATTGAACCAAGAGCTACCAGTCACACCCAGACTGCTCACAGTAAGACTGTCCACCTACACATCCTTCACATCTCACCCCATCATGTCGGACCTCCAGTGAGAAGATTCACCGAGGGACATTTAGAGCAAACAGTCAGACGATCACACAGCAGCTTCATCACATCAGCTGAAAAATGGAGTTCTGATGCTTTCAGCTTCAAGTCGTGGACAGAAAATAATGCTCACACTATCACACTGATGTTTACTTCTCCAACCTTTTCTCTGTTCCAGAGGTTGACGGTCTGTAGGAGCTTCAACAGCAACATAAGATCAGTCTGGAGAGGAGATTTGAACGTGTGACTCAAGTTGAAGGAGCAGGAAGTCAGACCCTCCTCTCCAGCACTGAGCTCTACATTGAGGGGACAGACTGAAGACGTCAATAGCCAACATGAGGTCAGGCAGCTGGAGGCCAAGAAGACCAAGGAGAGCCTTCACGACCGTCTAATCAGCTGCAGCCACATCTTTAAAGCCTTACCTGAGCAGCAGGGTCACAGAGTCAGAGTGGTGCTGACCAACGGGTCATACTCCTGACCCTGGACCGAGACCCAGGACCTTCATCTGGTGGTTCCTCTCTCATTCAGGGAGTTCAACTTGGCCAAAGAGCAGCACTACAGTCTTCTGGAGCTGCTCTATGTTTTTCATCCAACATTTGAGAAGCTCACAGCAGAGCAGCTGGCTGCCTGCAAAATTCTGTTCATCTTGGACTGGCTCTGGATTTTGAGGACAATGGGGTGGTTACTGATGTCACTCAGAAGAAGTCAGTCAGTGTCCTGCTAACAAACCTGATCAAAGGAAATCTCCTTCCCTCGGCTCTGGTGTGGATAACTTCCAGACCTGCAGCAGCCAATCAGATCCCTCTGTCATGTGTCGAAAGGCTGACAGAAGTACGAGGTGCCACCGATGACCAGAAGGACAAGTATTTCAGGAAGAGGTTCAGAGAAAAGAAAGATATGTCCAGCAGGATCATCTCCCACATCAAGGCCTCCAGGAGCCTCCGTCCCAGGGACGTTCAGCCCAAGAAGTTTTCACACTTCCTGTTGGACCTGATAAAAAGGATGAAGCCAAGGGAAGTTTCTTCTGAAGCCAGGCCACCTGTCATTTGAACATATACAGAGTAGAAACATCATGTTCTATAGTGAAGACCTGGAAAAGTGTGGTCTCAGTGTGACTGAGGTCTTTGTGAACTCAGGAGTTTGTACAGAGATCTTCAGAAGAGAGAGTGTGATCTTCAAGAAATCCATCTTTGATCTCAGCGTTCAGGAGTTTCTGGCTGCAGTCTACAGCTTCCACTGTTTCACCAATGGGGAGATGACATAAGATGTTCAATTTGGAGAGTCTCTAGATCAGTTTCCTAGGAGAATGATGGATGAATCCTTGCAGTCCAAATGGTCACCTGGACTTGTTTATTCGCTTTCTCCATGGATGGACCTGAAGAAGTACAAGACAACAGAGGAGGAAAAATTGAGGCTGATTCCAGCATTGAGGAACTGCAGAAAGGCCGAGTACGTCCAGATGTTTGTGTCAACACAATACACCAGTGTTGCAGTGAAAATACACAATAAACACACCTGCGGTTGGTACAACTTCAACACTGTGATGTCACAAACAAGCTGTGGAGAGTTTTTAATGATAATAACAGAATAAAAATATAAGTAGAGATTGGTCAGAATAATGACAGATGGAAAAAAAAAGCGAAACAGCCCTTTAAAGGCTCCATATTCTTCAGAATCCCTTCACCAGTGTTTTCTACCAATAATCTCTGTCTCTGTCCTACCACACTGTTTTCTGTATCTACGGAGGTTTTGATTATTAATGTTGTGAAGCTGCTCCACTGTAGTCTGGCCTGAAGAATAAAGGTCTAGAAATTGACAGAATGGACCTTTAATCACTGAGGGATTTCAAACAGAAACTTTTTGTGTTGACAAATTACTAAATAAAAGCGAACAAACAGTCGCGTGAGAGAAAAAAAAACTTTGTTTTAATTTTTGTCATTAATCCTTATGCTTTGAACAACAATCAGCATCAGATGATCAAAGAAGCTGTGAACTCCAAACAGTCATCAGTGAAGGAAATTTAATCCAGTGCAGCTCAGTGATTTTAATGACTGACCAGCTGTTTAAGAGTCTTTCATCAGTTTCACACTGTAGCAACGTCCCATGTTGACACCAACTGGACTTTTATTTCTTTCATTGCAAACTTTCCGACTGTGCACTGTCAGAGACTCACTGTGAAGTGGTGGCATCAGCTATGAAGTTCACCGTGAAGGACATAGGCAGCAGCTTGTTTCTCTGGATATGAAATACGGATCTATACATATGGAAACTTCATGTTGTTCAAATTTAATGTTTGTGTCGATTAGATTCTGCAGCCAGAAAAGACTTTTGCTTCTGAAACTGTCGAAAATGTCTCCAGTCAGTTGTTGAACACTTCATTTTGTCATTTTGTTGTGTATTTGATTTCAAACATGATAATTGAGAACAGACTAAACCACACAAAGTGATGAGACATTTTTTCTCCGCATTATTGTCACTGCTGATTGCAGACTGACTGACACAGTGGTGTTGATGCGTGTTGATGTGTGGAGGTGTGTTTGTTGTGTTGACATGATGATGATCCACAGTGACACAAAGTCTCATTTTAGGGAATCAGTTAGTGATCACAACAGAGGAATATGGAGCTGCACATCTGGAACATCAACACACAGAGCTGAAGAGAACTGACTTTAACTGTCCATCATTTATTCTTTATTCAAATTGGCTGACTGCGGGTGGTCAGAGCTCAGCTATGATTGGCTGGCCTCTGCTCTGAAGTCCAACCCCTCCCATCTCAGAGAGCTGGATCTGAGTAAAAACCAGCAGCAGGATTCAGGAGTAAAGCTGCTGAGTGATTTTCTGCTGAGTCCAAACTGTCAACTGGAGACTGAGGTCAGTTCACTGTCTGCATGTCGAACATCTCCTGGGTTGAAACCTTCTTCTTAACATTAATATCAAAAATGGAGTAAGCAGCTACAGACGATGGATGGATCGATTTTACACATTTTCACATTTCAGAGGAGCAGTGACAATATCAATATGTGGTTGTTGAACTCAGTTGATGATTATAATTGTTGAGATGACGCCACTGAACAAAATGTCAACTGAACAAGTGCTGAGATGGACCAATGGAATAGCAGCATTCTGGATATTTTGTCCTGATCTTCAGACTTGTGTTGAAGGTTGTGAGTGGTCCAGTTCACCTGAGGAGAGTCCTCAAGGTTCTCCTCAGATGACTTTACTATTCCTCACACACCAAACGAACCAGCGGAGCTAGTTCAGGCAAGGCTGCGTCATGTGACTGATCAGCTGATTGGTCGCGGGCTAATTTAAACCCTGACAACTTCCTGGTTACTCCTAGCAATGCTGCTGTCACACAGCTCTACACTCCACGGTGCTGCTGCTCTGTGCGCTCAGTTGCTTCTACTGTTAATGCTGGTCTGCTGCTACTCTGCCTGCTAACTCCTACATTGCTGCTTGGTGCCTATACATATTTTGCAATCCCACCGTCTTCCCAGGAAGTACCAGTAGGCTTTATTTGTACGCTCTCCTGTAACATGTAGCACAGCTCGGCAGTCTGCTTGACATTGCTACCTGACGCACCTCCCACGGGGCCTTTGAGACTGACGCAGGGTCATCAGCCGCAAGCCACCCTTCACTGATGTTTCGCTGCATTATTATTCATTCCTGTAGTGTCTGTCAAGCAGACCTTCTTCAGGGAATGAATAGATGGAGACACAGCCTGATGCCCAATGAGCTTTATTATGTTTGTTGCAGCCAAACATAATGCATACAAAAGATGTTGCTTTCAATCCTGAGATGTCTGACTGAACTTTAAGGAGGAACCCTTGTGTGAGTTTCACCCTACTGGCATAATGTAACACCTTGACCAGTAGAATGGTCCAACAGCCTTTAGGCCCACCTACAAGTCTCCACCTGGTGGTGAAATACATGGAACTCTAACCAATGTATAGAACTGAAGAAGCCTTTCCGTTGAGAGGCTAAATGTTTTCAATTTGGCAAAACCAGTCCAGATCTTTTAGACGTATTAAAGTATTAAAGATAATCATGTTAAAAGGCCTAATGTGTCAAGTTTTGCTTTATTTATTATCTCTATATTGGAAAAGCTTAACATACTGCCCATAAATACTAGAGCTGCGAATCTTTGGGCGTCCCACGATTCGATTCAATATCGATTTTTGGGGTCACGATTGGATTATACATCCATTTTTTTTTTTTTTTTTGAGTCAACTTGATTCTCAATTCAAAATAGATTTTTTTTTTTTCGATTCAAAACAATTTTCTATTCATTTAGTACATAGGATTTCAGCAGGATCTACCCCAGTGTGCTAACATGAAAGCAGAGTAGTAGATTTTTGTAAAAAGCTTTTAGAATTGTAAATGACAATGTTTTATCAACTGATTGTAATAACCCACAAATGTAAATCCAAGATAGCAATATGTTGTCTGATTTATTCATGCTTGCACAAATTTTAATTAGACAAAAAATGTCTTAACAGCTGACTGACTCTGACGCTCAGTTACTTCTCACTCAGTCACCAGAACAATAAATTGCAGTAACAAAACCTCTGTGACTGTAACATCAGTAGAACACGATTGGTAGGCTTAGGCTAGCTGCCAGTCTGTGCCAGAACATGCCACTTCTCAAACATTACCATAAACTTTGCAAAAATGCTGTGTGTTGATCAGCTGCTGGCGTTGTTGGTGGGTGATCCTTTTCCTCTGACAACTCTGGGCGGCGTCTGTTCAAGTGAGCGTGGGTATTTGAAGCATTCCCAAAAGACTTTACTTTAGCGTTGCAAAGTCTGCAAATTGCGTGAGTCACGTCAACTTCAAGCCCTTTCTTGCCGGGTTGACGGTAAAATGCAAAGTGTCTCTAAACCTTTGCTGTATTGTATTTCTTTAGGCTGCTGTTCTGTTGGCAACTCATTTTTTTTTTTTTTTCTTGAAGCAACTGTTGAGGAACTTTGTCATGCTTTCATGACAAAATACCAGAAAAGTCTCCAATAAAACCCGGAAAAGTCACTAGATTTAACGCTAGTCGCTTTTGACTAAAAAAGTCACTATGAGGAGTTGGAAAGTCGCCAGATTTAGGGAGAAAGTGGCGAGGTCGTCCACACCGTTTTCTACCCCCTCGATTTTAGGGGAAACCGGAAACACAAGAATGCGCTGCTTATTGTGCAAAACCTACAGCAACCCAGAAAAGAAAATCCATTTTTTGAAAATGAGAATTGATACTCAATCAAATAACGTGAGAACTGTGATTTGAATTCCACACACCAAATGAATACATTAGTAAAAGTCTTTACTTGCAGTGTAATAAAAGCAATTTTGTTTTCCTACCCTTAGAACAGTTCTCATATTGTATATATATATATATATATATATATATATATATATATATACTGTATATGTGAAAGAATATAGGTGGATCAAGGGTCTCGCTCCATCTTGTCCCACCATATTTTAAGGTAGCCCACCTGACAGTGGCCTAAATGGGAGACACACAGACGGGCTTCTCTAAATACAAAAAAATAAAAAATAAAAACTGAACTGAACCTTTAAACATACTCATCCACAGAATAAAAAGATTAATTTGAAATGTTCACTGACTCATTTCAGGATAACAATACTGAAAAATGTAGAGCTGCACATCTGAAGCATCAACACATGGAGCTGAATAGAACTGATTGTGATTGTACATGATGAATGTCTTCATGTATGTATTCTTATACCTGCCTGTACTCATTTTTTTTTTAATCATCATTGATGCCATAACATTATATATCATTTACTGTATAATATTAGGTAATGGGGAAAAGGGGGAGGGGCTAGTTATTTTGAACATGTTCAAAATAAACTAAGCTAAACTTTCATGAACACATGGAGCTGAATTGAACTGACTTTGACTCCCCGTCGTTTTTCTTTATTCAGTTTGTGGGACCGCAGTTTGTCAGAGGTCAGCTGTGATTGGCTGGTCTCAGCTCTGAAGTCCAACCCCTCCCACCTCAGAGAGCTGAACCTGAGTGAGAACCAGCTGCATGATTCAGGAGTGGAGCTGCTGAGTGGTTTTCTGAAGAGTCCAAACTGTAAACTGGAGAGTCTGAGGTCAAAACAGTTTCCACACACACACACACACACACACACACACACCTGTACATTAAATTATCAGACGCCACAACCAGAGGGGGATCATTAGCTCAGTCCATGTGGCTTAATAAATAAAATAGAAATAAAAAAAAACCAAAAACTAACAAATTAAAAATAATACTTGTGTTCACAGAGAGCAGACTTATCATGACTGTATTTATTTTCCTCGTGCTCATAGTTGAGATGTATCTACTCCACTCAATGTACAAATATATTCTGCGCCTCATCGGTCAACCAGTATGATGTTTTTTCATACGCAGCAACCTTGCCCAGTTTAGAAGTCCATCCATCAAACGGTTTCCAGTGTCCAAGCAACACCTGTGTCTCGTCCTCCAACTATCTGACCAGTTCAACAACATCCATCGTTGATGTTTTATTCAGATTGAGGAGCCGCAGTCTGTCGAAGCTCAGCTGTGATTGGCTGGCCTCAGCTCTGAAGTCCAACCCCTCCCACCTCAGAGAGCTGAAGCTGTGTGTCAACCAGCTGCAGGGTTCAGGAGTGAAGCTGCTGATGGATCTCGTCAACAGCAGAGACTATGAACTGGAGACTGTGAGGTCAGTACTGGATAGGAACCAGTGGATGCAGCACCAAACACAGTTCATCACACAGGAAAACTGTGAGAGGAGGATGGTGACAGTCAGCCAATCGCGTGGCTTCATTGTGTATGTAAAGTTGAAATAAAGTAACAAAAATAATATGAAATTAATATTTACTCTGATCTGAAGTCCAAAAGACCATCAAGATCAGTTTGAGTGAGGCACACACACACACACACACACACACACAGTTGTGTGGGTGCTTGTCACACAATGGCATCAACGCTCTTTGACAATTCCAACCCCCACACCCCAAAAAAATAATTTATCTGGTACACATCTCGCTGATGCAACCGATGGAAAGACGAGTTCAAAGGCCGTTGTCAGAGTCGCGGAGCTCACACACACACACAACACACACACACACACACACACACACACACACACACACAGCTGCCTAGTTTGGCTGCTGTTTTCAGCGTTGATGACAAATGTGATGAAAAAGTGTTTTTCTCTGTTCCATTTTGTCGCCTGGAACGTGAAAAACAGTTTTCGCTGTTGATGTTTTTCTTCTTCAGCGTGGACTGAAGCACCGGGGAGGTCTTTGCCCATGCAGTGAAAAGCCTCCTTCAGCGTGTTTCCTCATATCACAGTCTTGAAACTGTCTCCCGTCACAGTTGTACTTTTCCTTCGTAAATCAATGCTTTGTCGCCGTTGTCGTCGTCACTTCCTGTGTTCTCTTTCTGCTCCAGTTTGCAGCTTCCTGCTTACAACCACCCCCGGAACTCCGCCCCCTCAAACTGCCCAGTCAGGAAGCGAGGGAGGCGGGGTTCAGAAAGCGAGGGGGCGGAGCGTTGGTCATCGTGTAGGTGGGGCCCCGTTTGTGGCTGGTTCTGATTTGTCCACACCCATCAGAGGGGAACTTGTCAGCAGGGCCGAAGCTCATCAGTGCAACTGTCCCGGCTCCTCCACGCGTGGCAGTGAATCAGACGGGATTCAGGAGTCGTGAGTCACTCGGCGTATTCAGACAGGCTGACAGACAGACACTGGGACTCAGAGAAGCTCCAAGCGGGGCGGTGTGATGTCACATGACATGTCGTGTGTTCGCATTTTGTATTGTGGTCAGTGGGGAAAATGCTTCTTGGGCCGCACGGAGTTTTCAGCTGCAGTACCTTGAGTGGCCACTGGAATGAAAGATTTTTGGGAACACCATTCGCCAAACGACAGAAAATGCTGCAAAATATGTACGTAAACGTTAGCTTAGCTTTGACACACACATCCACACATACCATCCACACGCACGCAAATGACCTCACACACCCACAAAAACTCACACACACACACACACACAACTGGGGGGTTGAATTCTGTGTCACTGTATGACATCCAACTACATAAATTTTTATACCCCCCATCCCCTCCCTCCTTGTTCTCTCTGTAACAGGTTACTTTGTCGTTTGAAGTTTGTCTTTCTGCCGAATCAAAATAAATAAATAATAATAAAAAAAAAAGCAAGGTGGTGACCCGGCAAAGCGTAGAAACAGTGACTAACTGCCAGATCGTACTGTGCTCGTCGTCCAGCCTCTCCCTCCCTCAATCCTGGCACCGGCCGCCTCGCACATGTCGGAGTGGGACTCTTGGCTCGCGCGTCCTGGCGTCTGAAGAGAAAAAGAGAGAGAGAGAGAGAGAGCGAGAGAGAGAGAGAAATATCAAAATAAGGAAGAGAAACCCAGAGCGGCGAGTGATTAAATTCGCTGGCAGCCAACGACCAGCCGACATTCACGCTGGCCGTGTTTACATTGTTGGGCGCTTCGTGCCGCTAATGGAAAATGTGCCGCTTTTCACGGCCGCCAACCATTTCCGGGCGAGGGTGGGGAGGATGCTGGGGAGGGCGGATGGGGCCAAAATAAAAGACACGCTAATGAGAAAAGAACGTCGCAATCAGCCCCAAATTATGTTTCTGGACCTGAAAGCGTGATGACAGGTGAAGGTCTGATGTCTCAGCAAGGCGCCAAGACCTGCGGTCGGTGTGTGTGTGTGTGTGTGTGTGTTTATCCTGCAGGACTTCCAACAGGCACCACTTCCAACTGTGGACGAGGCTCAAAAACAAACAGAAGTAGTGTGTGTGTGTGTGTGTGTGTGTGTGTAGAGAGAGAGAGATGAATTCTGCCAGCTTCAGCCTCACAAATTGACAAATGGTGAAACGCAGCGAAACACTGCTGGCAATTGTACGGGTAGTCGGGGGGGCGCTACCTGCTCACCTGACCAGCCTCGGCCCATCAAGAAGAAAAAACAAAACAGCTGAAGTAGGTGAAATCGTTTCGACCCCGCTGTTATTTTGATCTTTGTCAAAAAAAAAAAAAAAGCTTTCTCACCGCCAGGTGATTGTGTAGAGGGTTCTAACCAATAGGATGAGAGCAAAGAGTAGAGTTAAGTATAGAGTATCAAGCAGAGTATAGAGTGGAGTGAATAGAGTCTCTCCTCTCTCTCTCTCTCTCTATATATATATATATATATATATATATATATATATATATATATATATATATATATATACATACATATATATATGTATGTATATATATATATATATATATATATATGTGTGTGTAGGGTAAAGTATTGAGCAGAGTATCTAGTAGTTTATCAACAAGAGTATAAAGTATCGACAAGAGTATTGAGTACACAGTAGAGTACATAGTAAAGTAGATTAGAGCGTAGAGTGTTGAGTACAGTAGAGTATAGAGTAGAATGGAATGTAGAGTAGAGTATCAAGTAGAGTAGAGAATAGACCAGACATGGACAAACTACGGCCCGCGGGCCACATCCGGCCCGCGTGAAGTCGGCACGTAACTTTGCCGAGTTAGCATAGCGCGATAGCGATAGCGTGCTTCCCTCCCCCCACCCCCCACGCTCCCCCGGTCAATGAAAAGAGTTAGAGCAATTTCCCACCAGCAATTTCCTTCTGGAGTCTGGATCTGCTCGAGGTTTCTTCCCACAGGGGAGTTTTTCCTGGCCCCTCTCGCACTTTGCAACCAACTCGGGGGCCCAGTTGGTTCCTTTTTCTCCGATGGTACGACGCATTGAGACGCCTTTGGATGTGATTTTTATCGCTGTACAAATACAAGTCGATTGAAAGTTGATGAAAGAGTAGAGCACAGGGTAGAGAGTACAGAGCAGAGTACGAGAGTCCGTGTCTTTCTGACGATGAGTTGACTTTTACATCATTTATTGATTCATTCAGATTTCTACTGACGTGGAGAGCAGATGGACGACGTCTGGGACGCAGAAGAAGGAAAGCAATGGAGCTTGGCGCGGTGAACCACTAGATTCTCCTGAAGGTGCCAGTTCTCTCCTTACTACCCTGAAGCAACAACAACTGCACAACTTTGAAAAGGAAAAATAACAAGGAGGAAAAAAAAAAGTGAAAATGAACCGTTGACGGTGCGCTGCCTGGTGCTACCTCAGCTCCCGCTAGGCCCCACCCCTTCGCAGGCCCCGCCCTCCCCTCTCCATCGCAATTTGATGCCTGACAGACGGAGGGATGGAGGGATGGACGAGTGCCGGCCCTCGGTCCCACAGCAGGGGGCAGCGCCGCCACCAACGGCTAATTAATCAAATTATGTGACAGATGGTGCGTAGGAAGTACCACCCCCCCCCACACCCCACCCCACACACACACACACACACACACACAGGATGCTGCTTCCATCGAGACGAGCCGGCGGCCTGATGGTGGCGCTGAGCATCAGCACTTCCAGCCAAAGTCCTTTTGTTGGGTCCAATGAGAGCGCGGGGGGGGGGCGCTTGGGAGGGAAAAAAGGGCCAGCATTAGCGCTAGCGTTAGTGCTACTGTTAGCCCTAGCGTTAGTGTCTGGGAGCGCGGATGATGGAGAAATATTGCCGCGGCCCTGGTTGGATGTGATGTGATTGCAGCCGCTTTTATTGCTTTGTGGAATATTGCCGCAGAATTAGATTGCCCCGCCCCCTCCCCCTCCGCCTCCCCCTTTCTCTCCCCCACGATAAGTGGTGGAGAGGAGACGGCGGTTGGGGAGGGAGGGGAGGGACAGCTTTAAATCGATCAGCCACACACGAACACACACGCGCAAACCACACACACACACACACACACACACACGCATCTCAGGAAAAAGAGGACGACAGAATAGACAAACAGATTAGGGGGGCTTTTGAAAACAAGGGGAAGAGGTGCCCACCTGGAAAGGCCGTCCACCTTTACCGCTTTGATGGGGCCTCGCCAGCAGGGGGCAGCGGCTGCAACAGCACCAGCAGCAGAAATAACAGCTGGAGCAGTGAAATGCTCAGCGTGGCCGTGGAACCCAAAATCGTTGAGTCACAGCTCAACGTTGACCAGAGGGACAGGAAGGGGTGTGGCTTTTTGTGCAATGGCGGCCAACCACCAGGGGGAGCAGTAATGGTGACTTTGGTGCTGTTGCAAGCGCTTTAATGCTTAAAAAAAAAAAAAAAAAAGACAAATATCATAGCAATCAAAACGAATGAGACCAGAAAAATGTAGGAATTTTTCTTATTTTTTTTTATATTTATTGGTTTATTTTGTTTTGTTTCGTTTTGTTATTAAATAATAACAACAACATTATTATCATTATTATTATTATTATTACATAGTTATTTAATTATTATATATAATAATCATCAAAACAGATCCAATAGTGTGGCTCTGAGGAAAAGAGGTGGAGGAGGTAAAGGAGGACAATAAAGAAGTGGGGAGCAGGAGGAGGAGGAGGAGGAGGAGGAGGAGGATGAAGAGGCTGAATTGTTTCCTCTTGTTTCTACCAGCAGGTTGTGATCAGCTGGGGGAGAAACTGCTGGATGGAGCCGCGCGTGGGCACCAGGCAAACAGGAGCAGAGGTTCCCCTTCCCGCTGCAGGACACACACACACGCACACACACACACACACACACACACACACACACACACACAGTCAAAGATGCTATAATGAGTTCCCATGGTTCCTTGACGTCGCTGCATCCACCAGCTGAGGGACCCCAGGAGCCACCGGACACTCGGTGCACTGCAAGTCACACACACACACACACACACACACACCCAGCCGGCACTAGCGGCTAACGAGCTATTGCCGGCTGCTCATCATTCCCAACACAACTTTTCAACTTTCACATCCCAATCTTAAGTGATTTTCCAGCTTTTCTCCTCAGTCAGGAATTTTTAAGAAGAAAAAACAAATCTTTCGCTGTGTCTCCTCACGGCTTCCTGCTGCCGTCGACGAGCGAGAGAGAGAGATTGTGACAGCGTTTAGCGTCGCTGCATTTCTGTTGGGGGTTTCGTTTCGCTTTTGGCGCTGGAATTGGACTTTTCGCGCCCGTGACCGACGAGGGCGGTGTCGCAGGACACGGAATGCGAGTGGAAGCGCTGCCAAACGCGGTGTGACGGCGAGCCGGGCCGACCAGAGTTGGCCGCTCGCTAACCCGCTAACCATGATCGGTAGTCAACGCAGGTGGCGTGGACGAGCTGTCCGGAAGTTCCCAATCAGAGCCCTCCTTCTATGGGGAGGGGGGGAGGGGCAGCCTTGCCCGCCAGCTTTTGGAGGCACCTTGGCGAAACCCCATGCAACTCCAATGTGGCCCCCTATTTGTGGTGGACAATTCGGAACTTATTCTTCTTCTTCTCATACCAAAAAAACCCCCCAAAAAAACCTGAACCCCCCTCCCCCCACCATCCCGCTGGAACCCTCACGCAGCTGATTGGCCCAGAGCAGTTCATTCAGATTCGGCTCCGTCAACCTTCACTGCAGCCACTATTCTGCCCGTCATCCCCCCACACACACCTCCACTCCTACCCCCACGGCCCCCATCCCTCACCTATACCTCACATTGGAAAATGGGCTTAAAAGCAACTGATGGAAAACCTCCATTTGCATCCATCCGGCCAATGAGAACATCCTCTTTTTTTTTTTTTTTTTTTTTTTTTAACTCAGAATGCCCCACTTACAGCCCACCTAGCAGCCATTAGTGACCTCCGGGGGCGCCGCGCTGATGGACCCTCAGCCACCGCCACGCCCTCCTCCCCCATCCTCCCCCGGGGAGCTGCCGCCGCCAACCACCGACGCCGCCACCGTCAATGCCGAGGAAAATGCTGAGGGGGAGGGAGGAGGCGGCGCTGGCAGGGTCGAGTTATAAATTAGCCACTGAGGCTAAGAAGGAGCCTGATGATGAATCGCTACCGCAACACAAAGGAGCGAATCTTCGCCTGCCAACGACGCGTTTCTCAAGACGGCAAAACGGACAAAGAGGGAAGAAGAAGAACGACCAAAACAAAAGCGGCTGGCCATCTCGTCACCGGCGAGGAGCCGGGAAAAAAAAAACTGACGAGGAAATAAAGGCCATCCGGCCGAGCGCCGCTTCATAACTCAAAAGCAGCGCTATCTGTCCCCGCCAGCTGCACCATGGCTCCTCCCGCCTCCTCCAGGTTCCTCCCACCTCCTCCAGGCTCCACCCACAATCACCAGCACCCAACTCCTAAACCGCGCCGGTGTTCGTCGAGCAGCGATGGCGCCCGGAGATGAGATTTTTTTTTTTTTCCCCAAGCGAAATTCAAAACTTGAACATCCTCCGAGAGTGGAGAAGACTCCGCCCTCCCTGCCCTGCCGCCCACACCTCCTCGCCAGTCACCCCCTTCAAAGGAAACTCTGGGGACGCCGCAGAGCTCTCGACGCCTCGCTCCACTTCCCCGAGGCCGTGAGGGGATAAGGGGGGCGGGGCTAATTGGCGGATCCACCAGGGGGCCCTCCAACCACAGAGGAGGAGGGTGGAGGAAGAGGAGGGAGAGGAGGAGGAAGATGATGCTGACGATGAAGAGGATCCTCAGCAGGCAGCAGGAAAGCGAAGAGTTCTCCTGAATACAATTAGCAGCAGGACTCTGACTCCTCCCCCGCCGCCGCTGTCCTCCGCAGCAAAGACTTGTGGGTAATTGACAGGCAGAGCTGGAGGCCCTCCGAGTGCGTAAGCCGGATCAATGGCCCCTCGTCCCACAGAGAGAGTGAGAGAGAGAGAGAGAGAGAGAGAGGGACGGCTCTTTGTTGTCCGCTGCTGGCCACTCACCCCAGAGGCCTGACCACGCCCCCTTGATGTACGGCCACGCCCCCACCTGACAGCACGGCGCTCCAGAACACAAATGACTCTGATGGACAAAAAAAGCCTGTTTATTTCCCTCTTCTCTGTGTGTGTGTGTGTGTGTGTGTGTGTGTATGGATTCGACAGCTCCCCCCAGTGACCAGTCTAGTTACAGCGGGAAGCTCCAAAAGAGGGAAAGCTGCAGGACTGAAATCAGCCGTTTGTGTAGTTGTTGTTGTGTTGTTGTTGTTGTTGTTGTTGTGTTGTGCGGCCACCGCTGCTGCTCACAAACGCTCCCAGTTTGTCTCCCTGCTGCTGAGGCGAGTCAAACTGGAAGAGAAGGGAGCGGAGACACTGTTAGCGCTAATTAGCCGTGCTAGCCTGCTAGGCCCGGGGTTGTCTAGCGCTCTGCTTTCCAGACAGGCTAATTAAGCCACGCCCGCTGCCGCTGCCGTCGCCCTGCTGAGCTTTTCTCTCTTCTCTGCGTGTTGCGCAAAACAGCTAAAATCACACCACATCGCCTTCACACACACACACACACACACACACACACACACACACACACACACACACACGCGTGCACAAACACATGCACAAACACAGGGTATATTTTTGTTTTTCAAAGAGTGAATTTTTGGGGAGCACTGTCTTTAACTTTTTGTTTGAAAGTTGTCCTTTTTGTTGGAAGTCGTGCAAGAAAAAAAAAAGAACAGGAAGTGGAACATTGCATCAGCCAATCAGCAGCGGTGCTGTGTAACTCACTTGATTTGACTCACCACATAGAAGTTGGTGACTAACTGACCAACGTGTGCTTCAATCTGAGCAGCATTTTGATTTTGAATGAAGAACTTGAACTCTTAAGAGATATTTATTTATTTATTTATTTTACCACAGTGATGTTTTTATCTTGTTTGTGAAAAGATAATTATTTAAATGACCTTTTTGGTATTTAAATGTTTTATATATAATTATTTTTATTTCCATTTTTTTTTTTTTTGTTATAATTCCACAGCATCTGTAATTTACAATGGTTTAAATACACTTTTGCTGGTTGTTCAAATTTCAAATTGGTCTCCTGAATTTATTGATCATTCACTGTGCTCTGGCAGTCAAAGCGGTGCAGGAGCAGCAGCACCACATTAATAGATGTGTTAGATGTTACGGCTGACTCATGAGGAAGCTGACAACAGCATTTACTCGTTTAGCTGCATCAATGCTGACATCCGTGAGAAATGTTTAGGTTTTTTTCAGCGTTTATTCTCTGAGCTTTTTCTCTTTTTCTCACTCTGCCTTACTTACGATTACATTCGCTGTTTTCTTGCTAGCGTTGCTGGCTAGCTGTTGGCTACCATGTTGAAGGGGATGGAAACACAAATGTCCAAGGTGTTTGATTTTTGTCTTTCAAATACTGTAATACTTTAACGTGCAACAAACACACCTGAAAGGATAAATAACAAAACAAAAAAACAAAGCAGCTCATTGCTCTTTTCTGTTGACAAATTAGCGAATAGAACATAAGAACGGTCTTAAAATTGCACTGCCAGACCTCCACATTTTGTGTCCAGGCATTTAAAGAGGGGGAAAAAAGAAAAGCAACAACCCCGGGATCCTCGGCTCTCATCAGGCACGGCGAGCCGATCCCTGCTCAGTGCAGCTCCGCTAAGCTAAGTGTGACAGACAGACAAGGCGGCTCTCAGGGGAGATTTCATCAGCCTCCGTCTTAAATCACTCCAGACAAGCGGCAGCAAACAGGTTTCCCCTCTTAAGGCTTCTTCGTCTTCCTCTTTTACTTCTTTTCTCTCCTGTCGCCACCGCCGCCGCTGATTAGCGCCACCGGAGCTCTGCCCGACTCACTCGAGTGTCTGTGGGTAATTGTTTCGTTGTGAAATAACAGGGCTCACTTCCTCGTCACAGCATTAGGAGGCGCTCTGGAGTTATCAGGAGGGATCTGCCGCCTCAGAGCTGAGAGAAAAAAACTTTTTGATTGGTTAGGTTTGAAGCAGCGACAGCATCAGCTGTGACACTTTGAAATTGCACACTGCCCCCTGCTAGCTGAAAGATACATATGAACACACGCACACACACACACCTTTCTCTCTCTCTCTTTCTCTCTCTTCATATAAATATATATGCATATATATTTATATACTGTATATACACATACTGTATGTTTGTATATGTGCGAAACATCAACACAATGATAATAATAATAATAATAATAATATAATAATAATAATGATGATAATAATAATAATAATAATAATAATAATAATAATAATAATAATAATAATCATTCATTACTTCATACAAAAATACCAATCTTTTTCATTAACATTTGTTTTGCATTCGCATGATATAAAGAAACCCCACAAAAATGCTATATTATAATAAATTCCAAGCAAAATTAACTGAACATTTAATCTACATTTTCTAATACTTGAATCCATATCACCATAAAACGTCTTCATCCACTTCAGCTTCTGTCGTGTGTGTGCGTGTGTGTTTGTGTGTGTTAACACACTTCCACTCCAATACGTCTCCTCGTCATGGCGTCACGACGGCCTTTCTGTCCTCGTCTTGTCCCGCTGACAGGAAGTGCCGGTCGGGGGGGAGGTACCTGCCACAGACGGTGACACGCTCACAAAGAGAGCTGCCACCAGTGTGTGTGTGTGTCATTGAGTGTCAGTGTGTGTGTGTGTGTGCCCCAGTGTGTGTGAGAGACAGCACAAGAGGTTTTTTACCCCGAAAGGCAACAGCAGTGGAGGAAGCGGTGGCTATCAGCAGCTCTTTGTTGCATGCAGCTTCCTCGACTTTTATCTGATGGGTCTGCTCGTCGCCGCCGCGACCGCCGTCTGGCCTCAGACAAATCGCCGGGGTCAGCCGACTGAGACATGACTGCTGCTGCTGCTGCTGCTGCTTTGTTATAACGGGATCACCAAAAACCTGGATCTGATGTCACGGATGTAGGAGGAGGAACCAGAACCAAAGTGTTTGTTCAGGAACAGGGTCGATGATCCACTAACTGGTAAAGACACCAGGATTCCAGTCATGGTGGGAACCTGAGGAAGGGTCCTTCTTTTCTTTGATTTTGCTGAGGTCCTGGATCCATTCCTGGATACACATCCTGGAAGCTCCCTAGGAAACAGGACGACCATGGACCAGGATGGGGACGAGGTACTGTGTTGCCAAGGTTCTCATTTCCAGGGTATCTAAGGTCCTAGTTCCACATTGGTATCACCTCGTGATTTGAGTCTCTCCAACGTGTTCTGAGGATCATTGGTTCCTACATTCCATTGGAACTAGGGTACCAAAGTCCAACCATCCCATGGTCCTGCCTCCAAAGCTCTTTGAAATGAAGGGTTCTGGCAGTCAAGACCTCGTCAACCAAGACTAAGACCAAGACCGGCCTTGAGTACTGCAAGCCTGTAGTTTCCAGGGTCTTAAGGTCCTAGTTCCATTTCAGTCTTACCTTGTGGTCTAAGGCTCTCTGGTCCGAGGATCACTTGTTTCCAGTGGATCTAGGGTACCAAAGTCCAACCATCCAATAGTTTCTACGTCCAAAGGTCTTAAGAAATAAAGGATCTCAGTGTGATTAAGTCAAGACCGCTTCAATCGAGATGAAACCACTGGCAAGACCAATGGGTAGTGAAACCAAGACCAAGACAAGGCCCAATCCAAGACTGGCCTCGGCTACTACAAGAGGGTCTTCAGGCCCTCTGGTTCCCATGGTCTGCTTCAGCCAGAGGAAAACACGGTTCTGGATCTCAGGTTCCTCTGGTTCCTGCAGCACAACAGGTGGCATTAGAGCAGAGATCCAGGTTCCTCCTGATCCAAAGGTTCCCGGGTTCAGCTCGGAGGCCAACGTCTTTATTGGTTCCTTCCAGCAGACACCACAACAGAAGTCACCTCAGTTGAATCTCAGATCAGGGAAACAAGGTTCCTGACTTCCTGTTTGGGAGCCAAAAGTCATAGTCAGCAGGTGGCTCCGTCTAAATACCTGGAATACCACCGGCAGCAGCCCTCGTGTCTGGATCTTTTGTCCTGTCTTTTTTTTTTTTTTTTAAGAAGTCACAGCTTCACGCTTTGAAAGCGGAGCAGATATTTTGAGCAGCTCGTTGGTACCAGGCTCTTCATCATCATCATCATCTCCTCCTCCTCTGCCTCTTGTTTGGGGGCGTCGTTCTCTCTGAGGTGGCTGCATTAAAAATTGAAAGCGTGCTTTGTGTGGGTGCAGGAAGGGCGGGCGAAGGGGGGTGGGGAGGGAGTCGGGGGAAATGGAGGTATGGGGGGGCGGGAGGGGCGTGTTGTGTGTGGAGTGCTGCTCCTGAGCTCTTCTTGAAAAGCCGACAGACATCAAGGGAACAGAGCGAGTGAGGGGATGCAGGGATGGAGGGAGGAGAGGACGGACGGCACGGAGAAGAAGATGAAGGAGAAGAAGAAGATGCAGAAGAAGAGGAAGTTGTCACTCTGTTGGTTTTAATGTTGGCGATGCAAAAAAAACAAAAAAAAAAAAACTGCTGTTGCTGTGGTTGTGGTGAGAAGAGGAGGGAGTATGATCCTCGTCCCCCCGGGTGGATCACACGCACACACACACACACACACGGCGCAGTTGCTGCCGTGGGTTTCCGAGCAGGATTAGCGCCTCCTGGTGTCGCTGCAGGATTATCATCTTAATCTCCGCCTCAACGCGCTTAATTAGCCGGCGCAAAGCTTTTATCCGCGACACTCCACCATCGGCCGTCTTCTGAGAAGAACCGACTCTTCAAAACACACACACACACACACACACACACACACACACACATACTTAAGTTGTTCTGTTATTTTATTATTATTTTTTTAATTTTATTTTTGGTCTTTTTTTTTTGAACAGCCATGAATTCTTAACACCCGCCACTGACGCTGGTGTCACTGGGAGTAGCCGCATAAACTGCAAAAATTCCTCAAAATTAGTACTGTTAGAGAAAAAACACTTTATATTTTAATTGAGTGGGGACACAGTTAGCATTGGATCAAACATATTAAACACAAAAATCCTCAACATTAGCGCAATTCTGTGTTAAAATAAAATAAAATGAAATAAAATAAACATTTCAAATGATTGGGAAATGCACCACAAAGTCACTTTTTTTTTCTTGCAAGGACGTTGCAGCTGTTATTTTGTATAGATTTCAAAAGTGTTTTGCTCTAATGTGGTTGTCAATTAAACTCGCTAAACTGGACACAGCATTTTGCAGCACCATCAAGTTTTTTTTTTTTTTTTTTTTTTAACCAAAGCAACAATTACTTTTTCAACACCCCGCCACCACATCATATATCTGACACCACGTGACTGGGAAAAGAAAGTCCCCGTTTGGTGAGTGTGTAACAATGTGTATGTCCCCTTTTGGATAGGTAGGTAAACGCACTCACACACACACACACGCACACCTTCCACAACATATCTGACGTGACTCATTGGATGGGTTCTGGCTAGGAGTTCCATTTGTCCCAATCAGTCTGTCTAACCATCCTGCAGTTCAGACAGCAGCCCACAGAGGGCAGTGTCTCTCCAAGCAGTCTGGCTGTGTGTGTGTGTGTGTGTGTCACTGATTGACAGCTGGAGGCAGAGAGGAGTTGGTCAGACGTCCTGCTGAATGGGGAGCTTGGAGTCAAGCACACACATGCACACACATATGCACGCGCGCACACACACACAGAGCTTTTTGTGGGGAGGAAGTAGACAAACACACACACACACACACACACACACACACACACACACCACAAAACAAAGATGGTGCTTCTTGTGCGGCGTCTGTCTCCTCGACAAGCTGCTGGGACTCCAGCAGGATTAAAAGCTTGCGGCTTTGTGGCGTCTCACTACTTCCCGGGTTTAGTCTGATTCGCCGCTCCCGCTTTTTTTTTTTTTTTTTTTTTTTTGTGGTTTGTGTTGTGATTTTGTTTTCATGTTTGTTTGTTTGTTTTTTTGAGTGGGGTAGGGTTATGTATTTATTTATTTATTTATTGGGAGGGAATTTTGCTTTGTTGCCCTCTCATCCAAATATGGAATCATCCATCCTTCTGCGTGCTGTGCAGGGAACATTTTTTTTTTTTTTTTTAAAAACACAGGCACACGCACGCACAAACACGCTCCAGGTCCAACAGCTGAGCGAGGAATTATACCTTTAATTTCGGCAAAGGCGTCAGAGTCAGGTGCACAGACGGCGGCCAGGTGCAGGAACAGACGGCGACATTTACAACACAACAGCGTTCTGCGCCCGTCGTCTTCCTCCTCCTGTTCTCCTTCGTCCTCTTCTTCTCCCTCTTTTTCTTCTTCTTTGGCTCAGTTTTTAAAGTGAAAGACAATCAAGTCTTTGTTTCAGTTAAAATATGGGAGAAGTCTGCCAAGAGTCCAGCAGCCTGAAGCGAACGCCGCAGGTCACTTTCTGTGCGTCAGGTTGTTTCTTTGCGCCTGGCAGGGGAAAAAAGGAAACAATGTATTTTTGTGGTATGCTTAATTTAAGGCCCTCCTTCGAAGACTCCTCCCCCTTTTGGAGACTCCTCCCTCATCCAAACTGCTCCCCTCATGGGCTGCTTGGATGTGTGTGTGTGTGTGTGAGACAAATCCAAGAAGATTCTGCAGCCAGACGTGAGACTTTTCTTCAGGGAAGGGAAATAATTGAACCTCCAATCAGATTCCTCCATTCTGAATAAAAACATCATATAATGATCATCATGGCGCAGTTTCGCCCCCAACCAAGAACCACACTAACATGAGACTCTTTGTGTGGCTGTGGTGTGAGTGAAGGCTGGAAGTGGTGATAAAGTATGATATGGTATCAGCAACTGCAAATGTTGAAGCTAAAGGGACACCAGGGACAACTTTTATGAAGGATTTCTTCTTTCTTTCTTTCTTTCTTTCTTTCTTTTGTTTAGGCCATTTTTCAAAAAAACAAAAAAAAAATCTAACTAACTAAAAGCTCCTTTTGACGAGGTGTCACCAAAAGAGCGGAACGCTCTCGACTGGCCTCCGCCGCCGCCGCTCCTTTCATCATCATCATCATCGTCGGCGGCGGAAGATTTCTCTTGTTTTTGCAGTGAAAAGAAGAAAAAAAAATGCATTAATGCTGATAATATTCCTCCTGATGAGCTGCACGGTGAGCAGATGTTAACTCCAACTGCAGCAGGCAGGCGGGTGGGCACGCACACACACACACGCACGCGCGCGCGCCCGCCGGAGGAACCTGCCACCCGGTTGTGGCAGAGAATGGCTCAGGAGGAGGAAACTCTGCCTCCCTGGTCAGTTAAAGAGCGATAAAAGACAGAAGATGAAGAGACGAGTGACTCCACGTCCGTCGCTACGGCAACCGCGGGCCTCGCTCGCTCGCTCGATCAGTTGGTCGGGGGGGGGGGGCCTCCGAGAAACACCGACGGTGCAGGAGGTGACACACACGGGGCCAAACTCCTTCGGCAGACTCACACCAGCGGCTTTCACGGCTGCCGTCGTGCCGCCTCCTGCAGTAGCAGCAGCTGTAGTCTGCCCGCTGGCCAGTAGTCCGGGTGTGGCGCTTTATCGACCGCCTGTGTGTGTGTTTGTGTGTGTGTGTGTGAGAGAGAGAGAGAGACAGAGACCCAACGTCTGTCCCAGACACTCGCCTACTCGTCTGAGTTGTGTCTTTTTCATTTTTTCGGGGGACAAGCATAAAAAAAAAAAATTCACAATTAAAAAACGACAAAAAAAAAAAAAATAAATCCTCATCATCATCAGCGTGAGGACGCATCGGATGTGTCAGCACATCACTGTGAACAAAGACACACACACACACACACGAGCTTACGCAGAGTGCACACACACGTTGAAAGCGAAAGAAACACACAAAAAAAAAAAAAACTAGTACGTGACTTGACAACAAAGGAAATAACTAGCTTACGTCAGCTCGTCGACGCTACGTCTCAATGAATCCACCACCAGGGGGCAGCGTGGAGTTAAATCAGTTCAGGAACCAGAGTCGCAGCTTCTTCTACCTGCTACGAGATCAGACCTCATTGGAAAGTCTTCGTAAAAGGAGGTGGGGCTAGTGAAAGGTGTGGGAGGGGCTAGTGGAGGATGGGCGTTGCTGACTGTCGGTCTCAAAAAGAAGAATTTGACCAAATGGAAACAGTCAGTTAAAAAAAAAAAAAAAACAATAATGTTTTTACATTGAAAGCAGGCTTTTTTTTAAAAGCATTTTTGCAGAACTATTTATTTATTTATTTGTTTTGGCTGACAGGTTCAGACGAAGAAGTAAGGAAGTCAGCAACACAACTGTTGCCAAACATACGGAATCACAGGAGTGCCCAAATTAAAAATAAGATAAATAAATAAATACAAATATAAAGGTACATTTTGTCTTTGTCTTTTCAGTTTTGTCATTGAAAAGGACGAATGGAAAAAACAATGTCAAAAGTTTTTCGCCTTTGCCTTTTGTCTTTTTTTTTTTTTTTGCCTTTGCCTTTGCCGTCTGGTAAAATCAAAGGCAATCAGATGGCTGTGGGTGGGGCTTTAAGACCAGAATGAGTCGTCAACACCTGATCGCTTCATAGGTTGCACCTTGGGCTCATTTCCACCGACGGTTCTTGGCTTCACGATGCGGCTCCACTGCAACTGTGGTTTACCGCAGCAAGGCGGACCGAAGCTCCCTTGGCGTTTGCAATGCCCTCTGTGTCCCCGGATCTTACATCTTACTCTTTTGTATTGACCATGTATTTTTTTCCCCCCTAAAACGTTTTAGTCGGGCTTAAACTTCTTTCATACTGTTGACTTGTTTCAAATCAATGTCCTAGCTGAGAAAATGAAGGCAATGAAACGATCTGTGTTGACCATGTTTTTTGTTTTTTTTCAGAACATTTTAGCCGGGCTTAAAATTCTTTGTTTAATAACAAAGGCAAAATGTGCCTTTATATTTGTATTTATTCATTTATTTATTTTTAATTTTGGCACGCCTGTGATTCCATACAAAAAGACTTAACAAATAAATGATTTGCCTTCCAAAGACTTTCTTTTTTCTTTTTTTATTGTAAAAGAACTTTTGTCAATCCTCAGTGGGGGCTGAAACGAATTGGTTCCCCAACGGCACCTGATCTTCATTGACAAAGAATACGCCTGCAGGCGCTGAAAGACGCAGGTTCCCTCTTTCCAAACAGCTCCACTGTGATCCTGCTGGAGCTTAGATGAGAAAAAGGGGAGAAGAAGAAGGAGAAGAACAACAAGGAGGAGAAGAAGAAGAAATAACAGAAGAGGAGGAGAAAAAGACAAAGAGAAGAAAACGAGGAGAGAAAAACATTGCTCTGGAGCTCAGTTGGTCTCAGTAGTGGGAGGGGCCTGTTAGCGCTCCAACCTCTGACGATGACATCATCATCAGCTGACAGCAGCAGCAGCACCTATAGCCACTTCCTGTGGATCTTTAATCCAGTTTGACCAGCTCGCTGGAGCCCATCCATATTTCTCCACTGTGTGTGTGTGTGTGTGTGTGTGTGTGTGCGTTAACGGACGTGCTCTCAATTGTGAGGCTTTTATTTTGCAAACAGGAAATGTTGCCTACGCTGATATAAGGGTGTGTAAATTTAGGCCAGGTAGGGGATTTGGATTGTAAGGTGAACACCATCATATTGCAATTGTGGACACAAACTCTGCTAACAGGTTATGGGCCCAGGGGTTGTGGTGACTGTCTACAGCAGTGGTTCTCAAAACTTTCTCTGTCACGCCCCACCTTGGAGGAAGAACGTTTTTCATGCCCACCGACCCGGACAAAATGGTGACAAAATTGTTTTTTTTCAGCTTCACTGAAAAAACATAAAAAAAAAATAAAAAAAAAAGCTTTACACATTTCTGCTGTGCAAATAATGTTTTACCTTTGGCACACCACTTTTGGCGAAATCAAAACCAACATTCTATTTTCATCATGAACATTCATTTCACATTCATTTCACTTTTCTCTTCATTTATGAAATCATTCTATCATCAACTTTAGCAAATCACTCCCTGCGACATCAAATCCTGAACATTACCTTTTAAAGAAGAACACTCCTTTCACTTTTCTGCTGTGCAAATCACTTTTTTTGGCAAACCACTTTTGTAACATCCACCATCCTGGCTTCCCTGTGAAACAGCACAGCACAGCATTGTGTTGTGCTCCCATCTCCTCACAAAGTGCAGAGAATAGCCGCGCTTACAGGGGTCTTGTTTTGATGAAATTGACCACATCAACAACGTCAGTCATGCGACAACATCGCATTTTCTACCTGCCACACGGGATGACGTTGAGCGTGGCGTGCGCCAAGTCATAATATCGCGCCAGCCGCGGCGTAGATCACGTACTGATGCAAAGGTCTTTGATTACGTTCTATCAGCGCTCGAAAACTCTTCATTGTCCTCTGGCTTTTTTGCTCGCGGTTTCGCGCATAAAATACACATATATATATATACACACATGTATATATGTATATATATATACACACATGTATATATATATATATATATATATATATATATATATATATATATATATATATATATATATATATATACCGGCCACCGCCGGACTCCTGAATTCTTCTTTTCGTCACTGTCAAATATTTGTCCATCCTGTGAACCTGGGCAGCGTTTTTCTTAGCTACAACCTACTGAACACTTTTTGTTAATTGTTTCGCCGTGGAAAAAGTTCCGACGTGAAAACATTAGTTCCCCCGGGCGCCCCGTCTCCCTTCCGCCCGGTGATTCGCACCCAGCCCCCCCCCCACAGACGTGACTCCACCACCCACTTTGAGTGAACAGACTGAGCAGAATTTGTGTAGCTAACATGACCACGGAAGCTGAGTGGATTCGCCGTTGGTCTCGGCTGGTGTTCGACAGAGACGAGAATAATTATGAATTGTGGGAGACAAAGTTTTTGGGACACCTTGCTGCTACAGGGACTGAATCAAACCATCCTCCACGAGCCCGAGTAACCTGCCGACGCGGGTGAGGATGATGACCAAAGTAATGCTATGGCTTAGCAGAACTCATACAGTTTCTGAACGACAGGAGTCTGTCTTATCACGCAGGAGACGGCTGATGATGGCCGAAAAGCATTGAAGATTTTGATGGGCTATTAGGCGGGCAAAGGTATGCCTCGAATTATTAGCCTGTACACTGAACTGACCTCATCACAAAATGCCAGCGGAGAAAGTGTGACAGATTTTGTGATCAGCGCCGAAACAGCGATCGCAGCTTTGAGAAACGCTAGAGAGACATTGACCGATGGTCTGTTAGTAGCGATGGTTTTAAAAGGACTACCAGAAACATTCAAAACAGCCGCAGTTCACATCTTACAGAGTGAGGATCCAGTGACTTTTGCGGATTTCCATACCAAGCTCAGGGGTTTTGAGGACACCAAGAGAATGCGTGGCGCAGCAGCATCGGAGGACAACGTTATGTGGGCGCAGGTGCGGCCGACCATGTAATGCTCTCCAGTGGGTGCAGGCGACCGTCGTCACAGATGTGGTGTGAGAGGGTACATTGCCAGAACGTGTCAACGGAAGCAGTGGTGCAACGAGTTCCAGAGTTCTTCACACCGTTTTGCAACCGGCAGAAGGAGGCCGCAGCGGCGACACGGCGTGCTGAGAGTGTCGGAGGGACAATTCGACAGAGAGTACACGTTCGCGGGTACGCGACTATGAGGCAGAAGTTTATCAAAGGCACCGTGTCAAGTAGATGGGCCTGATAATCGACCCAGGAGCGACTTCTCACGTTATCACGGATATGATGGGACGAGATACAGCGGGGTTGCAGAGCGCAGGGGAGATGTGGAGGTGGTGCTGACTGACAGCAGGGAGCGACGCCACGGGCGTTGTACATCCCCACCTACCCACGTGACATATTTCCTGTGCAAGCTGCGACCACTGGAGGAGCCACCGTCATCTTTAGGAGAGGTTAAAAACATTCTCAGGTGAAGAGACGGTACAACAGACTTTATTACTTGAACAATGTGAATGACTATTGTGTGAATGACCATGGGTGTTATGACATAAAAACGTGGCATGAAATCCTCG
This sequence comes from Thamnaconus septentrionalis, assembly GCA_009823395.1. Taxonomy (NCBI): domain Eukaryota; kingdom Metazoa; phylum Chordata; class Actinopteri; order Tetraodontiformes; family Monacanthidae; genus Thamnaconus; species Thamnaconus septentrionalis. Next base: position 21,127,620 of record CM020509.1, on the reverse strand, counting down.
GCCACTATAATTATGATAATATTTGAAGGCTACCAATTGTGGTCGATGGAATGAAATTCAAAGGAAAAACAGACAATCTGTCTTGCACTGTGATGTATGCACTGAAAGGAAGTTTGTTCAGACTGGAAACAAAGGAGCCACACGCCAGAGCGAAATCAGTCTTGGAATTGGTCCATAGAGATCTAGCAGGGCCAATAGGTCCAGAGTCAATAGATTGCCATAAATATGCAATATCTTTCACTGATGATTATACCACTGCAGTTTGTGTATATTTTCTAAAGTACAAGAGTGATGTATAGTACAAGCCACTGAAGAATTCCTTGCAGATACAGTCCAAAATGGGAGAATGAAACAAATCAGGTCTGACAACACTTTAGAGTTCATGAGTAAAAAATATCAAGCAATTCTCAGCAAAAATGGCATCAAGCATGAGAGATCTGCTCCATACTCACCACACCAGAATGGCACTGCTGAACAAAACTGGTGCATTTCATTTGACACGGCACGGTGTGTGTTAATAGAGAACCAGATACCAAAAAGAGCTGTGGACCTATGCAGTACAGACTGCATTTTTGGTGACGAACAGGTGTTTTAACAACCGCACAAAGCAGACACCTTGTTTCATGCTAACTGGAAGACGACCAAACCTGACAAGAATGCAAAAAGTTTGGGTCAGTTTCTTATGCCTACAGACAAAACAAACAAAAACTAGATTCAAGGGGTGATAGAGGGATTTTTGTTGGGTATGACAAAAATAGCCCAGCCTATTTAGTTTACTTTCCCAGCAGCGGTAAAGTGCAGGTACACAGGCTAATAAAGTGTGTGACCCCAACTGCTGAGAAGGGTTAACAGGACCCGACAAACTCACCCTATCTTACCAACAGGACAGATACAAGGGCAGAAGCCGGTCCCCACAGTTAGGCTTCGGGAGAGCCAGGCACAAGCAATTAAACAGGAGACCAGACGTTATCCCTCGAGAGCGAGGAGGGGACCTGACTATTTTGGTGAATATGCGACTGAGGCAAATGATGACCAGGTACAGATGACCACAGGCTACTGTTACAGGTTTGTGTCTCATGTACCCCTCACATTTAATGAAGCTATGACCCCTCCAAATTCAAGAGACTGGTCTAGTGCAAGGGATGAGGAAATGAAATCACTACATGACAACAAAACATTTACCCTGACCACACTTCTGAGGGAAAACAGTGGGGGGGTAGGTGGGTGTATGTTGTAGAAACCAATGCAGATGGGTCTGAAAAATTCAAGGCACGTTATGTTGCCAAGGGTACGTGGGGTTAGCTGCAACTGTTCGATCTACAAGAAGGGCCAGAGTCGCCTCCACCTGCTGAGGAGACTGAGGTCCTTCGGGGTCAGCAGGGTCCTTCTCCGGACTTTCTATGACACTGTGGTGGCCTCTGCAGTGTGCTATGCCATCATGTGCTGGGGGAGTGGAGTCACGGACAGGGACAGGAGGAAACTGGACAAACTGGTGAGGAGAGCCAGCTCCGTCCTGGACTGTCCATTGGACTCCATCCAGGAGGTGGCGGACAGAAGGATGTTGGCCAAGCTGACGTCCATCATGGACAACACCTCCCCACCCCCTGCACCACACTGTGGTGCAGGAGGCCTGAGCAGTTCCTTTAGCTCAAGACTGCTGCACCCTCAGTGCAATAAGGAACGCTACTGCAGGCCATTCCTGCCTGCAGCCATCAGGCTGTACAATTGCACAGTAAAATCCCATCCGCTGGGATACAACAAAATGTAGAACAGCTGTAAATTTCTCACTAAGGTGCAATAAAGACCAATCTATAGCAGAGCATGCAGTACATGTCAATTCAACTCTTCATATGTAAATATCTTACTCTTTATTTTTCTGTTTATACCAACAGATATTTTATTTTTGTGTATATCTTTAGTTAATAATTCTTGATCTTTTGCACTGTACCTTTATTTTGCCGCTGTATTTATGCAAATTTCCCCACTGCGGGATCAATAAAGGTCTTCTTCTTTTTCTGTACAAAAATGTATGTATTTGATTCAACTGTTCAAAGGTATTGACGGGTCTCATTACATGCAGCCACAGGTTTATGAAGACAACAACGGCGACATTACCTTGGCTAAAAATCCTGTACAGAGACAAAATAATGTAAAGTAAAGACAATGTAAGCACAACTATTGTCCAACGGAACAAATGGTGGCAGATATTATGACAAAACCACCAACAATGTCTAGGTTGAAAATATTTCAAGTATTTATGTTTGGAGGGTAAAATGTAAAGGTGTTTGTGTGAAGAGCAAAATGCTAAGAGATATTTTGTTTAGTGGTAACAAGAGATGCTTACTGTAATATGCAATGAGACCTTTGAGAGGTCGTTGGTCGTTGTATCATTGTATCTTCATGGATTTTTCTCTGGATGTACAAGTTGTCAGTGTGAGAGCAAGTGGGGGTGTTCACGGATGTGCTGTCAATTGCAAGGCTTTTGTTTTGTTAACCCTTGTGCGATCTTAACATTCTGTTTACTCCCCTTGTCCTACGGGTCAAAAATGACCCGCTCTACCAAATCCCCAAAATAAAGCAATTTAATTGAATTTTCAATCCAAAATCTATGAAACAACCTGTTATTTATCAATTCAATTCAATCTAACTGATTTGTATCATGTATTTCTTTGTATTTTTCACAATACAAAAAGATGATCCACCAGTGAACATTAGACTTTTCTTTTTACTACAAACCAACTGTCATAACAGTTTTTCTTTTACACAGTAAATGTTTATTATTGCTATTATATAAATGTGAAGTAATTACTTCTGAATGAATTATATTCAAAGGGGGGAAAACAGTCAACAATCTGGAACTTTTTTGTTTGTCTTCTATTCTATATTTTTAGGAAGTGAATTATAAAAATACTTCACTCATAACACAACAAAACAACTAAATGTTGCTTGACTCTGCGAACAACTTTTGCGCTAAAGTCGCGAGACAGTTTCGTTGACGGGGGGTGGAGTGGGGTTGGCGATCTGGGGGGGTCCTGGGATTGTTTCATTGATGGGGTTGGTGGTGGATCGATCGTGCTAAAGTCCCGCGGAAGTATCTTCGCGACTCTCTCTCTCCATGCGATCGAGCTGAACTATCTTCGCGATCGACCGGTATATCATGTAATTCATGACAGGTCTCATGCAGGCCGGACAGGGACACGCAGCGGGCCAGATGTGGCCCATGGGCCGTACTTTGCCCAGGTCTGCTTTATATCCTCTATACTGAATTTGTTTTTACGTCTGAGATTGTTTTTTGTTTTGTTTGGGACCTTGTGTGATGTGAGGGGTTAGCTGCAGATCAAGAGTGCACATGTAGGTCAAATGCAAGTTAAATTCGTACATCAATCCAGTTTCTTTGATGTGTGTGTGTGTGTGTGTGTGTGTGTGTGTGCGCAAAGTATCAAAGTATCACTTTTTCTAATGATGGGGGTCCCTTTAGGAAAAGTCATAAAGTTTCAAGTTGGAAAAAGATAGTTTATTACAGCTAAACATGGTAATTGGTCACTTTTGACCCCCAAGACAACATAGAGGTTAACAGGAAATGCCTATGTTGCGTAAGCTGATATAAGGGTGTGTGAATTAAACCCAGGTGGGATTTTGATTGTCAGGTGAACACCACTGCGTTTGTTTTCCCCATCAATACTCACTCCGGTCCCTCATTATCTAAAAATATATCACGTCGGTTAGCTCTCCGTCCAGCCGATGCTACAATTAGCCAGATAGCAGCTGCGTAGCTTATGTGTGACAGCAGCTGTTCTTTGCGTCTGCGTGTCTGTGTTCACACTGAAGTGACAACACATTAGTCCTCACACTGATCTTGTGGTTTTGTGTGTGTTTTCTTTTTTTTATTCTGGAATTTTCTTGAAGCTCTCTCTCTCTAAGAAAAAAGACAACTCCTTTGAATTGGTGGGTGTCCAGTGGGATGGACGCAGCGTGATTCTTCTTCGGATGGTTAATAAAGCGCCAACACCTGGCGATACCTGCCGGCCAGGAGGTGTCATGATGGGCAGCCGTGAAAACCGCAGGTGTCAGTGAGTTTTTAACTATGAGTTTTTCATGAACGTGCTTTGAAAAGAGAAAATCAATGTCTCGGTGTGTCGGTGTGCTGTTGTGTTGTTGTTATTGTCGTGTTGTGTTGTTGTAAGTCCTCCTGGCGGGTCGGAGGTGTTTCACAGGATTTTGAGTCACGCTGAGAATCTGAGCGAAGGCACGAAAACGTTTGTCGATGCTGCCGAGCTAATGCAGCGTGGAAGCTGCAAGCCAGCGAACACACACACACACACACACAGAGAAGGACACACAAAATAAAACACAAAGCAAAGAGACTAAATAGTTTACATCTGTCATCGACTCAACTTACCTTTCCCCAGTATCTTTCAGTCGCTCCTGATTGGTCAGAACCCCTGTGTATGTGTGTGTGTGTGTGTGTGTGTGTGTGTGTGTGATTAGCCGCCCTCTAATTAGGCTCTATGCATTGTTGTTAACACAGGGGGATTAGCCGCAGACAAACACACCTATCAAACAATTAATACGCTAATCAGCTAGCGAGCACCGCTACCTCCGCTCGCATTAGCGCTGCTTAGCAACCAGCCGCTAACCCTCCAAGGTCCCTCCCCCATCTTGACTCCTGTCTGTGTGTGTATGTGTGTGTGTGTGTGTGTGTGTGTGTGTGTGTGTGTGTTTTCCCTCCTCAGTGGTGCTGTTGATTCTCCAATGTTTGACTCTCCGTCGTCTTTAATTGTTCTGCCGTGAAAACACAACAACAGTTGTCGCTTTTGACAGGACCAAAAATAAAATAATAAAAAAAAAACAGCATTGTTTTGGCCTGAACGATGACAATAACAGCAACAACATCAACAACACAACCCTGGAGGTCCAGCAGAGGAGCTTTTTGTCACATGCAGAAACAAACAGAACAAATTGAAATTGAAAAAAAAGTATAAGTTAGCGGTGAAAAAAACAAAAAAAAAAAAAAAAAAAAAACTTGTTTTACTGTATTTGAGTTGATTGTTTTTTTTTGTTTTTGACTGGTTGCTGGCAGCAGTAACTACTTCCTGTTTCCTGTCGGCCTGTAGCTCCGGCTCGATCTTTTTCCATTGGCCGATCCCAATTGGTCCTAAGCCCCCGTGGTGCAAAAAGGCTGTTGTTTATTTGCAGCAGTTTTAGATTATATTTTTGGGTCAAAACCTAAAAAATAAATAAATAATAAAATAAAAATAAATAAAAATCCTAGAAACAAGAAATCAAACACACATTTATTTCTCAGTTATCAAGATTGATCATTGCAGGTTTCACTTAGTTTCCTGCAGAAATGGAACATTTGTGTGTGTGTGTGTGTGTGTGTGGCTGGGTCGGTGGGCGGGTGGATGTGTGTGGGCGTGTGTGTATATTTGTGTGGGTGTGGGTGACTAGCTGGAAGCTGCCAACAGGTGGCGCTGGGGGTCTCCCAGTAGACAAACACCCACACCCTGTAGCTAAAGATAGATAGATACTTTATTCAGGTATGTGAAATTCAGGTGTCCAGTAGCTAGAGAAACACGCAACACACAGCCACCAGAAACACATTCATAAATAGATAATTAGAAGTTATAAAAATTAAAAATAATTAAAAAAAAAAAAAAAACATTACCTACTAAAACTAGTGATAACGTGCACATGTTAAGTTTAGACACATCTGTTACACAGCCTTATAGCCGAAGGAACAAACAATCTCTTAAAATGCCCCGTTCGACAACGTAGTGAGAGGAGCCTGTTGCTACGGCTACTCCTCTGAGCTGCCATAGTGTCATGGAGCGGATGTCTGGAGTTGCCCGTGATGCCCCGCATGAGAGCTCTCATTCTTCTCTCAAGCACAGCTGCTTCAGAGTCCACACTTCTCCCCATCACCGAGACACACTTCCTGATCAGCTTGTCCAAACGGTTATTGTCTCTCGAAGTCAGGCTGCCTCCACCGACAAACAACCCCAAATAAAACAGCACTAGCCACTACAGACTGGTAAAAAATGTGTAACATCTCACTGCTCACGCCGAAAGGCCTCAGCTTCCTCAGAAAGAACAGTCTGCTCTGTCCTTTCTTTTTCCACAGCCCTCGCCTGTACTGCCCAGTCCAGTTTGTGGTCCAGGTGGACTCCCAGATATTTATAGGAGTGGACCACCTCAATGTTCTGTCCATTTATTGTGACCGGGTGGTAGGTAGGACTCCTGCAAAAGTCAATGATCATTTCCTTGGTCTTGGACGCATTCAGGATCAAACTATTTTTCTTGCTCCAGTCTGTGAAAGCAGTCACCAGTTCCCTGTACTCGCCTTCAACCCCTCCCTTCACACACGCCACCACAGCTGTGTCGTCAGAGTACTTCTGAGCGTGGCATGTGGCAGATTTATATGCAAAGTCTGCAGTGTACATTGTGAAAAGGAAGGGGGCCAGCACAGTTCCCTGCGGTGCCCCAATATTGCTCACCACTAGTTCCTGAGACGGTCTTCCCCAGCCTGACAAACTGTGCCCTTTCCAGTGAGGTGGTTGTAGATCCAGGTTGAGAAGATAGGATCTACTCCGATCTTCACCAGCTTCTCTTTCAGTAAGAGAGGCTGGATGGTGTTAAAAGCACTGGTGAAGTCAGAGAACATCAGCCTCACGCAGCCCCCAGTTCCATCCAGGAAGGACAGGGACCGATGGAGCATGAAGGATCCGCTATGAGAACTGGTGGGCGTGTCCTGGGTGTTTGGAAGGTGGCTGCTGATTCGTTGGAGCTTTGGGGGGGTCGTCGATTCTGATTCCTACATGAAAAAAAGGAAGAAAAAAAAAAACCTGGACTGCTGGCAGCAGGTGGAGCTGCAGGATGGAAGTAAGGAGGTCCAGGTGTGAAGAAGAGAGATTTTTTGTCACTCATTTAATTATTTGTAGAAAAAAAGGAAAAAAGACAAGAAAAAAAGAGAAGAAGAAAAAACTTCTGGATGCTGGGAACATGGATCACGAGCTGCGTGATGAAGTCCTCCCAGACTAGTGACGTGGCTAGCGACGCGGCTAACTGCTAATCCAAGAGTTCCTCCCCACCCAACTCCCCCACCACCCTCATCCCCAAGCCCCAATGAGGAGGCAGAGAAAAAGAGCAGCGGGGAACCACCAGCAGCCACTAAAAATGCACCTGCTGTCCTCCGTTAAGCAGCAGCAGCAGCAGCAGCAGCAACACGCGGGCGCCCCCTAAGGACGCACCAGTCGGGGGAAAGAGCGGATTAGCAACCAATTTAAAAAAAAAATAAAAAAATGCTTGCAACACAATACAAGAAAAAAAACCCAAAAAGAAAGATAAGGCACTGCAAGTGTTTTTTTGTAGGGTGGGGAAGGAGGGGGTTGGGAATTCTTTTCAGGAAAACACAGAGAGGCACGCGGCTAATTAGCTCGGCAGGAGCCACATCAAAGAGAGCCGAGCTAATAGGAAAGAAAAGAAAAGTTTTTTGTTAGGAGGAAAATCTGAGTTTACACATAAGAAAAAGTGATGGTAAAGTTGAAACTAAATAAGGACGGATGGGGAAACAATCCCGCAAATTAGTTAAACAAAATTCAGCCTGTTTTTTCTTTGTTTGGGAAAAGAGGAGATTTTGGCAGGGGGAAAAAAAAGCCTGTTTTGTTTTGTGATATTCAAAATAATAAACTGCTCAGTTTTCGTTTTGGGTGGAACCTTCTGCTAACTGGTTGAATGTGGACTTCATTTTGAAATAAGAACATCCGTGTCTTTATTTTTTTTGTTTGTTTGTTTTTTGTAAAATCCTGGAAAAAGTGATGGCATCTAAAATCCACACTCACCTCTCAAAAAATAACCTTTATGAACAGTTCCAGTCTGGCTTTTGCCCCCATCACAGCACGGAAAAAGCCGTCCTGAAAACCACTAACGACCTCCTGATGGCAGCTGACTCCGGACTACTATGCATCCTCATCCTCCTCGATCTGAGCGCGGCCTTTGACACCATCTCCCACTCCATCCTCCTTGACTAACTAGCCTCCATTGGACCCTCTGACACACTCCTGGACTGGTTTTGCTCCGATCTCTCTGGCCATACTCAATTCATTCAATTAAAATCTTTCACATCCCATCCCTCCCCCCTCTCATCCGGTGTTCTCCAGGGTTCTGTACTTGGCCCTATACAACACCCAGTTCTACGTTTCCTCCAATCCCTCCTCCCTCTGTGCCTGTTTACAAGAAATCAAATTCTGGTTCACCTCTAATTTCCTCAAATTTAACAGCGACAAACCTGAAGTCGTCCTCATTTCCTCAAAATCCATACTCAACAAGCACCCCAGCCTCACCCTCACCATAGACTGCTCCTCTGTTTCCCTTTCTGCTCATGTCAAGAGTCTGGGCGTTGTTCTCGACAGCACCCTATCGTTCCAAACCCACATCAACAACACCATCCGCTCCGCCTGCTTCCACCTCCGAAAGATCAACCGCATCCGCCCTTCTCTCACTACCCACAGCACTGCAATCCTGGTCCACTCTCTCGTCACCTCCCATCTGGATTATTGTAACTCCCTTCTCTTCGGTCTCCCTCTGAAACTCCTCCATATACTCCAACTGGTCCAGAACACAGCTGCCTGTATCATCACCTCCCTCCATTATTGCTGGTACAGACTATTGTTTTCTTTCATCCTCCTCTTCTAAAATGTGACTGTTTATATCATTGTTTTTAAACTGTTGGCTGGCGATCTTAAGTGGCTTGAAAGGGGCCTTATAAATCAAATTTATTATTATTATTATTATTATTATTATTATTATTAGTAGTATTATCATCATTAGTGACTCATAGTGGTCGGGGTGAGAACTGCAGCCTGGGGGCATCTGGTTGTGAGTTTCAGCCTGGTCAACCAAGATACTTCCAAGAAGTCAAGAAGAAAAATTAAGAATTTTGGCTTAATTTCAAAATCACTGAACTGAAATATCAGTGAATATATATTATCTGAAGTCTGGTTCAGTTCAGAGGAGTTGTTCAGAGTCCTTGAATCGCTAAGAGTCATTGGTTGTGTCTCAATTCACGGTCTGCATCCTTCGGAGTATGCATTTGAAAGGAAGTTGCGTCATAGCACTGCGCGAAGGCTTGTCCCAATTCCCGAACATCCGAAGGACGCTCCAAATGCGTACTCGGAATGCACCCTACTTTTAGCCGATTCCAAGAATACACCGCTACTATCCTTCGCGTCCTTCGGTATCCCAGGATGCTTTGCGTGCTGCTGGAAAGCATTGTGGGAAGTCAGCTGAAATTAGCTGAAATATTCAGTTTTTAACGTAGGGTTTTTACTTATTTGAACATCCAACGCCATCGTTAAATGGCGAACCAATGGTTATCTTTATGCTATAAAAACGTCACTTCTGGAGTTGGCCAGCAGGAGGGAACGGCGGTGACGCAACCAGGAAATACGCCGAAGGCTAGACCGTCCCGTGTGGTTACCGGGGAGGTGGGTTTTGGTTCGTCCTTCTCGGCCGGGTCCTTGGGAGAACGCCTCCTTCAGACCAAGGACGCTTCGTTCGACGGATGCAGACCCTGAATTGAGACACAGCCATTTAGTCACTCATTCTTCATTAGTCATTCATGTCCTTTGAGTCGTACAGAGTCGTTCAGTTGTTCAGAGTTGTTTAATTGCTCTGAGAGGCCGTTTACACAGAGTCAGAATTTTTGAGAACGCACATTTTCGAAACCACACAAAGCCATATTCAGAAAGATTCCCCTTTATACGGATACGCTGGAAATGACTGAAAATTATGTACTGTAATACCTATGCCTGGCCTGGTATGGTGCCGCAAGATTATTGAAGGCGGAAGAAGAAGAACACCTGAAGCACGCCGTGTTTAAAGAAGCAGGAGCTCGCTAAAGACATTTAGCACCACAGATCATAGAAAGAAAGATTGCTTGAAAAGACGGTCTGGATAAACGACAGAGTTGAACTTCTGCTTCAAGTTATTTTAGAACACAAGGCCATAAAAAGCCCATGTTAAGGTTGACTGGGAGTCGTGCCTGTAAAAGTTCACTAAGATTTTTGTCATTTAGGTTTCCTGCCTCAGTATCCCAGTCAGCCAACCCAAAAGAAAATCAATAAAAAGTAAAACAGGAGGTTTGCAGATTGATTTCAACGTGTTTATTTTCACTTTGCACACAATCCACGAGCACCGTATGTTATTGTTCGCTATTGTTTGCGGTAACAACTCTGCTGCCAGACATGGTTGTTGTTGTGAGTGGTCGTCTACACCTCACGGCCGCTCAGGTTGCAGGTCAGAGGGTGGGGTTTTAGAGCTGCGACTTCAGCGTTTCCAAAAAAGATTGGTTTCGGTGTTTACACTAATACGGTTGTTTTCAAAACAATCCACCCTGAGGAGCGTTTTTCGAGAAAGTGCGGTTTCAGTCTGTGTGGTTTCCGTGAAAACGCCGGCTTTGTGTAAACGCAAGGCCGAACCCTATAAATATAACGTATAAACGCCCCTGAGTTGCTCAGAGTTGTTCAGAGTCGCTCTGAATTGTCCAGAGTCGTTCAGAGTCTGAAACATGGTTTGACTGATGTATAACATTCATTTGTTTTACCGAGTTGCGTTTCATTCGTTAAAGAAACCAAGCAGCAGCCACTAGATTGTTTCTCCACCACTCACAGGATGAATGATGTAAAGCCGATTAGCCAATCAAACGCGAAAGAACCATTTCCATCCTCCAGCAGACGGCGGCTCAGACATATTTTTAGCTGCCAGAGATGGATTTCAGACTTGGTTTTCTTCTTCTTCTTCTTCTTCTTCTTCTTCTTCTTCTTCTGCTTCCTGGAAGAACAGAAGCTACTGCCACATCCCGTTCAGTCTGCCGGCTGTGTTTCCATGGCAACAGTGTCCTGTGACCGGGTACGCATGGGAGAGAGAAAGAGAGAGGGAGAGACAGAGAGAGAGAGAGAGGCAGAGAGAGAGATAGAGATAGAGAGAGAACAAAACTGAGGGGATGGGAGGGGGAAGAGTGCCTGGTTCACTTCCTGTTTCCATGTTGACTTCCAGTTTCCAGAATGACTTCTTGTTTCCAGGTTAACTTACTGTTCTTTGATTGACTTCTTGTATCCAGACTGACTTCCTGTTCCTAGACTGACTTCCTGTTTCCAGGTTGTCAAAAAAAGCTGAGGACGAAAACCACAAACAGCGCTATCGTTAACTCTGCCCCCTGGTGGTGGCTGCAACATTGAGCTCTTTATTTGTGATCTAATCCATATTAATTGGGATATATTTCAATTAATTCCCTGTTAACAATGTATGGGACTTTTTCTGTTGTGAAGTAACCAATGTAATAATTTTGCATACTCCCAAAAGAACCATGAGAGTTAAAGGTTCACATTTACTATCGGTCAACTCTCAATGATCTCATCAGTCTCTTTAAGGAGAGATATATGGCACGGGTGAACTATTGGTCATCCAAACAGCCTAATGACCGGGAAATATATATGACCAAATCCTCAAAGAATGGAAGTGACGTCGCGGCTGTAATCTCCAAGGGTTTTTGTGCTCATGATATGGAGGCATAAAAACGCCCAGAAATGCAGCAAATGAGGAGTCAGAATTGCAAATTGCACTTTAGTAACCTGACAGTGCAATAGATCGTCAGATATAACTCCACTGCAATCACCAGAAGTTGAATTTCTGACGGAATACTTTATTTTTGTTATTGTCAAGTAACATGTATATTGGCTTTCTCCCGAACTCGCACCAAGAAAGAGACAGTCGCACACGGTTCTCCAAACATCCACACAGCCCTGCACACAGTACACGCACCTTTCCGGGGTCTCAGTCGTCCTTTTAAAGGGGCAGTATTACATGTTCACCCCATACTAACAGCAAACTCTTTTCTCCTTGACGCGTTTTCCTCTGCTTTTCCTGTTTACGTCCGCTCTGTGGATAGGATGCGTTGTTTTTGTTGCTATTTCCATGAATTTTCTAGCATAAAAAAGCCTGGCAAATTTTGTGGATCTGGCTCATAGAGTTTTAAGGAACCAATGAAAAACAAAATCAAGGAGTGCTAAATCCAGTTTCTATAAGGATAACATTTCACAAAATTTTCACAATCCTCAGATATGTTGGAATCATTTGAATAATAAAAAATAATAATAAAAGTAGCAGAAGCTCTATCAATCAGCTTTATGCTGATAGCAATACTTTCTCTGATCCCTCTCATTTCTAATGCTTTCAAGAGCGGATAAGCTCTTGCTTTTCAAGAGCCTCCAGATAAGCCGAGGACTCTGGGCCAGCAGCTTGACTCACCTTCCTCTCCTTAAACCTGGAAACCTCTGCTTCGGTTCTTCTGTGTGCCTCACACAAAAGCCAAAACACCCGGATTAGTGCCGGGAGATCATCACTCTCCCTGATTTCCATCAGTCACAAAAACGGATTTTCAGCATTTTCACACAGCAGAGCCGCCCTTCATACCACCAGAATTAGCCAGGAGGCTACTACCTCCAGTTGGCTACATGGCTACCTTCATGTCCCCGGGAGACCACCAACAACAACTCAGGAGAGCCCATAAAAAGAAGGCTCACCTGTTGGACGATGTTCACCGGCTTTCTGAGGAGCTCAGGCGTAAGGAAACCTTGCTGGAGCAGTACATGAGCGACGCCCATGAACAGTCGCTCCAGATCGTCTTGCTTACAGCGGCCATGCAGGACACGGTGCCATAGGACCCCAATGGTCCGCGGCCATCCTCCTGCTCCACTCCCTGCCCCAAGCGCCCATTGGGTACGGTGGTTTCCCAGGGACGAAAGAGGTCCCAGCCTGGAGCTGCCTCGCCTCCACTCCAACTCTCCAACCGCTACGAGGCTCTGTCGCAGATCGGCGATGCTCTGGGTGCTCAGCCCCAGGGGCTGCTGCACCACCGCCTTGGCGTCTGCAGCTCCCCAACCTGGCAGCGTTACCCCACCCACGGGCCCTACGGGTCTGTCACTATCATCCGGCGACAGGGCAGCTGCCCCGCACCACCGCGCCGTGTCTCTCACCTTCGCTGCTTCCCGGTGGAGCCCGCGGCCATTCAGCTGGAGCCCGAGACCAACAGCTGTCATCAAAGACAGCGTCGTCAGCCAAGCGCCTGAAGCTGCTTACAGGCCGCCTGAGGCGGCTCAGAGATGCGGTATGAGGACGCTGTGTCACAGCAGTCAGGACCTGGATGTCCCCACCAGCGCGGCGACAGCCCTCGGCTCTCATGAACACCACCACCTGGGTCACACCGGCTCCCAATCCTTAGCAGCTTCCCCGGCGAATCGTGGAACCCTGAAACAAATTTCCGCACTGTCCACGGCACGTGCCTCCAAGCAGGAGGACCACACCTGCCCCTCGTGCTGCTGGTCGGTACCTCCATGATCCGGCGAGTGGTGCTCCTTGGCGGCCGGACTTTCTGCCATCCTGGCACCCGGGCCAAGGAGGTTATATCCTCCGCCCTCCAGCTGAGTGAACAGCACCACTCGGCCTCGACGAAGGTCCTTGAGGCCAGCATTAACAACCTCAGGCTTCAGCAGTCAGAGATTCTGAAACAGGGCTTCAAATCAGATGGTCTACACCCTAGTCAACATTAACCTCACTGTTTGGTCATGCACCACAGCCACTTCCTGACTCACTCCACCTACACACAGTCCCTTTGCACCTCCCTCACCCACCTACACACACCATACAGACACCCCCTTCCTCAGTAGCTCCAGTGACAAAGGACAGTATTCATACAAACACAACTATGATTTCACACATACAACTGAGACCCAGAACTGTCTTTAGATCGAAAAATGCTTTTAACATCCCGCTGAGACCTTGTGATGAGCACTCGTTCAGCGCAGACATCAAAGTTGTTGAGCTGAACGTGCGCTCTCTTTTAAACAAATCTTTTATTATAAATGATATCATTTTAGATCACAACCTGGACGTAATTATTCTTACAGAGACATGGCTTGGCACTGATGCTTTGTCCTCACTGAGGCTTCCCAACCAAATTTAAATTTTTTATTCTCAACTAGGGGATGTTAAAGAGGGGGTGGTGCTGCTTCAATTTCAAGAGATTCCATGCACTCAAATGAAGTCTTTTTTAACAGCCTTGTTTTTAGCAGTCCATCAATCCTTTGTGTCACAGTCCACAGGCCACCCTGACACTCCAGTTCTTTGATTCATGAATTTTCAGAATTTCTATCTATTATACATACAACTTTTAACAGAATTTTAATGACCAGTGATTTTAATCTACACATAGATATTTCATCGGACTCAATGTCCAGGGAATTTTTGAACCTTTAAAACTGTCTAGATTGTACGCAACATGTTAGGCAGCCGACCCACAGCAGGGGGCGCACCCTGGTTATATCGTATGACCTGTCCATTGGTGCACCCTCTGTTGCGGAACTTGGCTATATCTGACTGCTTTTGTGTGTTTTTTACAATCACCAGTTTTAACCAACGTGAGTGTCCGGTGAGAACCGTGAGGAAACGCTACCTAACTTTACCAGCACCCTGGGATTTTATCACTGACAGTCTGAACACAAAATTAATGTCAACACTGCACTCAGTGGCTCCAATCCTCACCAAAACAATAAATATAAGAAACATTCCCACGTGGAGAAATAATGAAATAAAAAAAAAAACTTAAACAGGACTGCAGGAGTGCTGAAAGGAGACGGCGGAAATCAAAATTAACAGATCACTATGAAGCTTTCCGTGAACACCTCAAAATTTACAATAACACAGTTAAACAGGCAAGAATCTCCCATTTCCATAAACTAATCAATGACCATAAAAACAACCCCAGATTTTTATAATGCACACTTGATCTTTTAACAAACAACAATTTTAACAAATCTCCTAAGACACCAGACAACAGTCTCTTCAGGAACTTTCCAAGCCACTTCAGAATGAAAATCAATGATATATCCAGTCTTTTATACCAACAGATTTTAAGTGCTGAAACATCTGGATCATCGAATTTACCTGAGGAAACACTGGAGAGTTTTGCCCTGGTTGATGCAAGGATGCTTGGTCGAGTTTTCTCTGAGGTAAAGCCCACAACCGGCCTATTAGATCAAATTCCCACACCGTTTTTTTTTTTTTTTTAACACTTTATGAATTCTTTGAGGAACAATTGTTGTATCTGGTGAATTGCTTTCTTCAGACGGGTGTCTTCCCCACCTCCTTTAAAACAGCGGTGGTGAGGGCCCTTCTCAAGAAGAGTAATTTAGACCCTGCTGTTTTAAACAATTACCATTCTGTACCCAACTTACCAGTTTTAAGTAAAATTTTAGAAAAGCTTGTTTTTAACCAAGTCAATGACTTTTTAAATGCAAGCAATAATTTGGAGGAGTATCAGTCCGGTTTTAGGACAAACCACAGTACAGAGACAGCCCTTTTAAAGATTTTGAATGACATCAGGTGCAACATGGATAACCATAAACTGACTGTCTTGGTACTTCTGGATCTAACGGCCGCCTTTGATACAGTGGACCATCACATTTTATTAAACAGATTGAGCAACCTGGTCGGCCTGTCTGGCACTGTCTTTAACTGGTTTGTCTCTTACCTCACTGATCGACACTTCTTTGTAAGTATGGATGCATGTGTAGCGCCTCTCTAGTGTATTTTAACATTTGGAGAGGTGGCTAACCTGAGCTCTTTCTAAAATATAAAATAACAAACAAGGTTTCTATAAGGAACTTAAATGTACGGAAATCAATTGTTTCCACTACTGTGTGACCCTTTAAATTTTTACATAGCAAACACTTTAATAATGAATTGAAACACCTTGTATCTTATGTGTCTGCTCAACCAGTTTTTAGCATTTCTTATTTACCTTTATGAATGCAAAACAATGAAATCAAAGACCAACACTGTTTCAATGGAAAATAAAAAAAAAAATGTTTACTCAACAAATAAAAGCACAATTATTAACATTTGTAAACAGACTTTGTTCACATATTGCACATACACACAACACACTGTTACTGTGGGGCCCCCAATAAAATAAAAGAGCCGGCAATACTTGAGTTACCGTAGCAGGCCTGGTTGCAGCTCGGGTACGTGGTAGCCTAAAACGACTGGCTGCTTCACCTTACCGGCCAAAACAAAAAGGTAGCTGTACCTCAGGTGTTACCTCAGGTGAGAAGAATAGCCGCAGAAGCAGGGGAAGGGAGGCTCCAAAGGAAGGCAAGAAAACTCCGGACAACGGCCGTCTCGCTGCAGCTCGCCAGGTGGCTGACAATCCTCTTCGGCTCAGCTCCACCCTGGACGACGATCCACCTCAGCTCGGCTCTACCGCAGACGATGATCAACCTCGGTTCGGCTCCACCTCTCGTCTTCCGTTTTTCGTACTGAGTTCTCCACTCAACACTTGCTAGAAGTTCGTCACTAATCTTTCATAAGAGTTCTGGTCGAACACTAGAACGACTATAATGACTTCTATCACACTTAATTTACTTGTCAGTTTCACCGTGCGCCTCTCCCTTTTCTTCCTCCGACCGCTCTCCTTCTCCTCTCCCGTTCCGCTCACCTCAACCACGCCCTCACACCAGCTTCTCAAAATAAAATGCATTTCGTTAAACTGGTCCATTTCTTCGGGACATTATTATATATACAATCACAAATATTCACAAACAACACATCAAACACATCATATTCATCTTGGGAGACACATTCACTACACCGAACTCACCCCTACCGCTGAATCACTACGTCATACTCTTAATCTGAAGTGACCTTTTAATTATGAACTTATTTATTATGAACTGCTTCTTTTTAGCCCTAAGTGCTATTTATTTATTCATTTTAACTGTCTTTTTAACATGCCTGATTTTACCCAGGGCTACACATGTTCCTCAGGAATTCATGAGATAAAGTGTGGGGTTCCCCAAGGGTCAATTTTAGGTCCAACTCTTTTTGATCTCTACATGCTTCCCCTTGGGGATGTCATCAGGAGGCACGGCATCAGCTTCCATAGTTATGCTGATGATACGCAACTGTACACTGCCGTGTCTCCTGATGACACAGGGTCTGTCGATGCCCTTTTTAACTGCATTTCAGACAGTAAGTCATGGATGGCAGCAAACTTCCTTCAGCTCAGCCACAACAAAGCTGAGGTTTTAGTTATTGGTCCTGAAGGACAGAGAGAGAAACCTTTGCCAAAACTTCAAAATTTTAATCGGTCACAATCTGTAAGAAACCTGGGCGTCAGAGTGATTTTTGACTGTGAGCTTCCACACATCAAAAACATAACAAAGGTTTCTATCATCTTAAAAATATAGCCAGAGTCCGCCTGTTTCTCTCTCAGGCCAGCATGGAGGTTCTGATTACTGCTTTTATTTCATGTAGTTTAGATTACTGTAATGCTCTGCTCTCTGGTCTCTCCAAAAAGAGTATGCACAATTTACAACTACTGCAAAACTCAACTGCAAGAGTAGTTACGAAGACCAGAGGGCGGGAGCACATCACACCAGATTTAAAATCCCTGCATTGACTCCCTGTGCGCTTCGGGATCCATTTTAAGTTACTTTTGCGAGTTTTTAAATGTCTTAATGGTCTTGGGCCTTCTTATTTATCAGATTTACTTTCACTTTATCAACCCTCGTGGACCTTGAGATCCTCGAGCGCAGGCCTTTTATTACACCAAGTTAGAACAAAGACGCATGAGGAGGCGGCATTCAGCTATTATGGTCCCCGACTATGGAACAGCCTGTCGAGAGCCTCAGAACCACAGAGACTTTTAATATTAGCCTCAAGACTCATCTTTTTAGTCAGCTTGTTTAACCTCACTTTTATTAATTTTATGCTCCAACTCTTTTACAGTTTTACTTTATATTTTATTGCTTATTATAGTTAATATATTTATTTGTTCATTCATCTATTTATTCATTTGTTTTTACTTTCTTAGTCCATCTAATTTACCCTATTTTACTCTTTTATTTTACTGTTTAAGTTGGTTTTAGTCGGTTTTACTGTACTATTATGATCTTACCGTTTTTAGTCTGATTTTTAGCTTACAAACCATTTAGCTTATTTTATTGTTTTAGTCCTTGTTTCCCCAGCGTTTCCTCATGGGGGTGCGCCGCGCCAGGAGTCACTGGTGCGGGTGGCCGGGGGGGCTCTTGCACCTTGGTGTGGGGCCTCCTGTCTGACTGGGCTAGGCGGTTCCCGTGGCAGCACCCCCTGCAGACATGGACCATCACGGTGTGTGTGCCCCCCAGTGGTAGTCCTTCCCTCACCTCAGAGCTCAGTTCTAAGCCATGTCTTCTTAATGATAGTCTGAATGTGGGTGTGAGTACATGTGTATGTGTATGGGTGTGACTGTGTGCTTGTGCTAGTGTGAGTGTGTTTGTTTGACTCTGTATGGGAGGGTGTGGGAGAGTTGGGTTTGTTTTAATTCTCTTTTATTTTCATTACTCTTTGTTGTTTCTATGTTCTTTCTTTGCTGTGAGGCACTTTGAGTTGCTTGATGTATGAACAGTGCCATACAAATAAATAAAGTTTAAGTTTAATAAGCACTTCTCTGTATCTCACACTCTGCATACTGCCTCCTCCTTTTATAAATGACTTGTTTTCCTTTAGACAAATTACGCCTCTTGATGTTTACAATGCCATCTGTGAGTTGAAAGAGAGCTGCAGTGTGGGTTCTGTTGACTTGGAGGCTAAATTTGTGAAAATTGCCATTCATATACTGATGCACCCCTTGGCGGACTTATTTAATCTTTCCCTGTCTACGCTCTGTATTCCCGCATATTGAAACGCGCTTGACTCACTCTACTTTTTAAAGGACGAGAACCTACTGACATGAATAATTATAGACCAATTTCTGTCATTGCATAAAATTATGAAAAACTTATCTTCAATCAATTGTCCGACTATGTCAATGAATATTTTGTCCGCATACCAATCTGGATTTAGGTCTAATTTCTCCAAAACTACAGCTCTTAAATTTACTAATGTACTAATGACTTATTTTCACCATTTGGCACTGATCAACTCACTCTTGCAATATTCATTGAAAAAAGGCCTTTGACATTGTTGACCATTATCAGCATCTTGACAAACTCTCCTTAATAGGCATCGATATGTTTATGTTAATGGTTGTCAATCCAGTCAAATGTTAGTTGAAACAGACGCCCCACAAGGTTGTATTTTATGTCCACTTCTCTTCGTTAATTTTTATGAACGATCTATACAATCTGTCTTAACTATCAATTGTGCTCAAAACAGACTTGTTATCAACATGAAAAACCAAACAAAACATGTTCTATGGTGTTTTGTACAAAACATAATTCATCACACTCATTTAAACTGATTATTATTTTCCATGAACAAGCTGCACTGAAGTTGTGTAATGTATTTAAATACCTCAGACCTTGGTTGGACCCTGAGCTCACCTTTAAACCACATATTGATTACATTTGTAAAATAATTCATGGCTTACTGAGTTCTCTTTACTGATCTATCAATTGTTTTTCATTTCAAGTCAGGAAAAGAATATCCTCAAACCCCTCAATATTCTAAATAACTCACTGTGCAGGTTTGTCTTCAGATGTCCATTCAGAACTCACCACTGCCTCATGTATGATACCCTCAACTGACTTCATCCTAAACCCAGGCGTCAGTTTCACTGGGTCTTTTTTTTTTTTTTTAATGTAGTCATTCCATTGTTTCACCATACTTAAAAAAGTTCCTAATACAATATATCTTATACGTGTGGCTTATCCATTTTTCACAGTCCCAAAAATCCATAAAGAAATAGCTTGCAGGTCATTCAAGTACAATGCCCCATCCAACCTTTCCACACCTGAGGCCTCTCATCACATCGCCACCTGGTCCCTCTGGCCTGGTGAAGCCTCACCACCATGTTTTTAGAGTTGTCAGTCGGTTAAAATTATTAATTGTGATTAATCGCATAGTATCCTGAGTTAACTCGAGATTAATCGCAAATGAATCACATTTTTTTTTTTACCGTGCTCTATATTTAACTTAACAATATATTTATTGGAGAAGACAATAACAATTCCTTTGTGGAAATATTCTATTTTTATTTTCATTGGAACATTCAAAAACAATTACATACACATACTGTCCAGATATTCTCCAAAAAAACCCAAAAGAACAAAAAAAACAAAAAAAAAAAACTCAAACCTTGAGGTATTCTCAAGGCATGATCGCATTTGTCAATTGCGGTATTTTATTTTGAAACTATTTTTGAAAATTAACCAGATTCTCTCGTGTTTCTTTGAGTGACTTCTTGTCCAGCTTGATGGCGATAGCTGCAGGGCGCGAGCCAGCCTCTTCGAGTATGGCGTGAACGACACCGTTGATTAACAAGGACGCTGGAAGGAAGCGGGCTAGGTTCCGCGGCTATTTGCGGTGCTTCTGCGGCCGATTTGAACCAGGCCTGAACAGGAGGGCTGCAGCTCGCACCGATTTTCGCGGCGCTCCCGCCTCCGGTGTAAAGAATGCGTCAATCCCGCATTAAAAAAATTAGTGCCATTAAAAGGAAAAAAAAAGCGGAAGGTGAATTTGGTGCAACCCCCCTCCCCTCCAGCGGGGGCACCCTGCACTACATAGGTTTGCCTAAAAACACCTCAGTCTCCTGGGCTTGCTAATCGTAAGTGTCTGAGATCAGTCCAGTCAGCAGCAGCGACACAGCGACCACTGGGTTGTGTTGTGTTGTGTTGTGTTGTGTTGTGTTGGCTGGCGGTTTAAGATGAGCAACATGTGCAGCGGTGCTGAATGGATGGATGGATGGATGGACGGACGGACAGATGGTTGACCACATATGCCTTGGACAGATGCTCGTTATGCCGGATAGCTCACTTGCTAGCTCGCCAGCTAGCTCGCCAGCCATCCTGCTCCGGCACTGCCAGACTATTTAATATTCGGCCGCTTGATTTCCTCTGTGGTTTGATCGTTCAGCCACATCCAAAAACAACAAAAAAAAAAAAGTCAATTGAAATGAAATTACAAAGCCGAGCCGGGTTAATGGATCAGACTGGGCCAAAACAAAACCGCCTGTGTTTCCAATAAATGAAAAAGAAAAAAATATTTAGGCCAAAGAAGCATCTGAAAAAAAACTTTAGAGGAGAAATTGAAGCAAAACTTACATTATGAACTTTAACTCTGCTAAAGTGTGTTTGTTTCCACTGCTGAATATTAAGAATCCATAAAGTGGCGCTGAATCTTAGTGGAGAAATAGACTTGTTGAAGCTTTGTTCGGCTTCACTTCCTTAGCCACGACAGCTAGCCAAATGTGGCAAGATGCCTCAAGCTAGCTGTGACCGGTAACAAAATATCACCTCGGCTATTCCAGAAGTCTCCACCTGCTGGGATCAGTCTGTAGCTCCGCCCTCCTCTCGGCTGTTGCAATGCTCACATAAAAATCGACAAGAAAACATCCACCAGTGTGTTTTTCCACAGGTGGAGACTGACTAGCAATCTAGCTATCTAACTAGCTCAGGGCTCTCAAGTGTCACACGTTGAGCGTGACAGTCACTCTTTTGGGTCTTTTGTCACGCTCTCCTGCCACACATTGTATTTCTCTCACTGAAAAAAAAAGTGTATATATATATATATATATATATATATATATATATATATATATATATATATATATATATATATACTATATATACATATATACATTTATACCGGCAGGAATCATTTCATAACGTGTCTCCCATTAGCATGTCTCCCCTGTGTCGGTACCGTCAGTCAAAAAAGAAAGTTGTTTCTGATTGGCTATAAGTGTAGCCAATCAGAAACAGAAGAACTACTGTACCTGGGTAAATCTTAACGCAACAACCAATGAAAAAAAGCACTTCTGCTACAACCGGCGGCATTGGAAGTTCTATTTTCTTTGGAAATTACGACTGCATCAGGAGCTACGAGCATCAGAGGTTGGTGATTGGACCCCGCGGGTACCCCCCCCAGATGATTGACATGTCCCGGCACCGCAAGTGTTGTCGAAAGGAGCCAGTTGCATTTTGAAATCAGTGACGCCTATTGACTGCGAAGTCCCTCCTGTCCAGTAATTGGCGCTATACCACAAAGAGTTGTAATCCACATTTATTAGGAGAAGAAGACGAATCGCCACAGAAGAAGAGAATAATTGGGCCCAGACCCGGTATTCAATTGATACACATAATATCCATGCAGTCTGCGATCTCATTCTAAAGTAGGTTTTAATGTGGTGTCCTAATGAGTCACTGTTTAAAATCACTTCTGTGTTAAGCTAGGATATTGTTTTGCTACTAGCCCAGGGTATCAAGCTAAAATGAACATTAGTGTCATGGCGGTAAAAACGAAAACTTATCATCCAGCGCAGCACCGTTTCAATAACCAGCCAGTGCAGTGCTTCTGTCTCTCGCTGGCTCGCACACACAAACACGGACACATGGACAAGTTACATCTCATGGCGTCTACAGGTGACCAGCTTCAGCTTCCAATAGCCACACCACATTATCGCCTACATTTACTTCAGGTTGCTGCTTATATTATCGCCTCCATTTTTAGAGGAACTTGGCAGACAATCAACTGCTGCTTGGCTTAAATAAAATATAACGTGAAGGGGGTTGGGATGCTATCTTTAACGTTCTGCCATTTGTTATGTCTCTAAACTGTTGGCATACTGATACGTATGTTTCCAAGCTTTAAAACAGACAATGCTACAGTGTGAAAAGTGTTGCATTTTTTTTTTTCTGTTCTATGGAGCTTCTCATTTCAGGCATAATGCACTGCACAACAGGCTAGCTAAAGACACTTTTAAGACAAACTAGTGGAGTGCTTTCAAAGAAAACTTCAGGAGCTGAGGATTTGATAACATTATGCAATTGTATTAATGCTAGGAGTAACTAGACTGGCCTATTTTTGTCATAGGGTGTTTTCAAAATGAAAAAAAGACTTGGAGAAAAGATCTATGACTTCTTTTCAAAGGGAAGCAGAGCAGAGAAGTCTGACCAAGACAAGGTGGACAGAGAGACAGAAGTCGGCTCTGGCACCATTAGTCCTGGCAGCTCACAACCTGCGACTAGTCAGGAGAGACATTCTGAGGCACAACACAGCCAATCATCACCAGTTTTATTGCGTTTGCATTTTTATTTTGATTACACTGATATTTTTATACAATGTCGTTCCATCAAAAGAGGACACAGATGCCTCTGATTTTGACGAGGATGTGAATGCGCCAGAAGAGCCAGCTGTGCCCAGCACTGCTTTTATTTGTCCAAAAGGACCGAGTGGTAGGTCTACTTACCTGAACTTAGTAGTTAGCTGTAATTATCTTCTCAGCACGGACCAAGGAAGAGAGCATTCTGTGAGTCAGTCATTTTGTATTAGCATTGTTAATAAATGTTAAATTATACACAGAAATGTCATCTTATGTGTGCTTAGTATGTACATTGCAGTATTTTGAGACTCTGATGATTTCATCGGTCAAGAAAAAAAAAAAAATATTGTTCTAGTCTGTGGACCCCCTGAAATAGCCTTGGCCACCCCAAGGATAAAAGTCCAGCTCTTCCACTGACGAGCATCACAGAGACCACCGGAGTATGCGAACAGAGCAAGTCATAAATACTCACACACATCAGCGAACCATCTTAGGTTGTTTGAATGACCGCAGTCAGTAAATAAAAATGGTTTCACTGTGACAGACAGCGGGTTTGTTGTGTTAACGGCTGACCAACGGTAGCTAGCTGCTAGTTAAATAGAAACTGCGTTCTGCTGCTTAGTGCGGAGCTAATATACCTGCTGCTGAAATAGTGTTTACGTTAAGTAAACGTCGCCGTTTACAAAATTAACACTGCTGTTCCCGTAGGTCACTTTTGAAATCATGTCATATTTTATGATCATAATCCTGGCAATGGATGCAAAGGTGTCAGGTAAAAAGGCAACGCAATCAAGCATCCTCTCATTTGCCATGAGAGGAAAGCCCCCTAAAAAGCCCGGGTTAGAGGAGACCGTGCAGGTGGAAGAGGAAGAGACAGCGCAAGAGGAAGAGGAACATACAGTGCAGGTGTAGCACCCTACCCACGTGGTAAACACAATTCACTTACCACATCACGCTGGGCGGGTTCTGGGTTCTTATTTTTTGGTTATTGGTGCCGTATCAGGTAAGTCTGCCTCCACTTAGCAGAATATATTATATAATAGAGTAAATCCTACTCAGAATAAGAAAAAAACATAGACCGATAGAAGATTTTCAATACAACTTAAATGTATTACTTTTCTTCAAATCACACACATTCCAGGTAGGCGCAATAACAGTTTGTGGGATTCAAAAAAACAATAAACACTCAGGGCAAGAAATAAAAACGATAATAATATTCACACTCAGTAATAAAACAAACAAACAAAAAAAAACATTGCAGGCCCGAGTCGACGGTCGGGAGCGGTGTCGTCAGAAAAACGTTGTGACCGCTTCGCTTAAACTGCAGAAAATAAAATAAGTGCACTGTTTGTCTGTTGAGTACTCACTCTGTTTGCTGCTTGTTGTTGTGAGACAGGTGTAGAAGTGAAGTGAGGAAAAGAGATGTGAAAGTGATGAGAGGTAAATGATGGCTCTGGTAGATGATGAGATGACTGAGGGGAATTGAGTTCGCTGAGGAGATGCGCGCGTGGCTCGACGCGCACTGCTCTGCGCCCTGTGAGCTGCTAAAAATACAAAAAGGTCCGAGGAACACGCCAGTCGTGCTCTCTGGCAGACACACAAATATACATTTAACATGCGGAACGACACTCACAGCGCTGGTATGACATCTTGCCGAGTTGACACACGCACACACGCACACACAATCATGAAACACGCAATTGCCCTCAGGTGCTAGCGTGTTAGCGCAAGCTAATTGCTAATAACGTTTAGCGTTTTTTTTTTACAGCAACACGGATGTTATTGCTCATTTCTTTACCTGCAGTATGCTGTTGTTACTCGCACCCGGTCGACAAACTCTGCATTTATGTTGATGCGATGAAACACCAGTATACACTTTTCTTTGTCGCTCTCCACGTTCTTCTACCGTCTCGGTCTCTGTCCGTTCACCTTGGTCACCGGAAATCCCGCCCCCATCTCATTCTCCTGTTCTGTTAAGGTGAAACAACAAAGAAGCCTTTAAGTTTTTTTTTTTTTTGAATAAATAAGTTAAGAGCAGTTGGTGTAAATATGAAAATGACTTAATTTCTTGCATTAAGAGAAGCATTTATGGAGCGTCGTTGCCACCTACTGGCATCTTTCGGTAGTGTTTCTGATGTAATTTTGAAGCTAACTTTATACCGGAAGTAAGACACGGGATACACACTGCCAGCGTTTTCTGATGTGCAAACACCTGTTCCTGTATACATCTCGTCTTTTGGTTGCGACGTCGGAGCGTGTTGACGTTGTCGGTTGTTTATAATTTGTGTGGGATGGGTGAGAGTAAGTCTGGTGTTTGAATTTCCCCCGTGTTTTTGTGTTTTGTGTTTGCTTGTCTTTTGTGTGCAATTGTCTGTAGTGTTAAAATATTTGTAAGTGCATATATATATATATATATATATATATATGTATTTATTTTTTTTTACATACTTGCTGTTCTATAAAGACTTGCAGAAGCCAGGTGTGGAGCAGCAGAGTGTGGATTTATTCTGTAACAGAATGGGACACACAAACCACAACTCGCTCAGTCAAAGCTGGTCACCTCCTGTTGCATGGGCTTCCTCTGTGCTGAGGTAGTGATCGTATAGTGGTTTTCGTTTTACAATACAAATAACACTAAAAATAAAATACATTTTCCTTTAAAACACAATATGAAAATACAGAAAATTACATTCAACAATTTAAATAATAGCTACATAACATTCATTCTCTAAAGCTCCATTTTTTATACACTGCAAAACCAAGAATTAATATTCTTCAAGTCACACACAACATACCTGTAGCAGAGTGGGACACAAACCACAACTCGCTCAGTCAAAGCTGGTCACCTCCTGCATAGAGACAACGTGCTCCGTATGAGAGCTGTGCTCACAGCACATGTGCTGCTATCTAGCATGCTAATCGTTTTAAATGATTATCAAAATAAAAACAAACCTTGCTAAAGAATTAAATGAAATACATCAGCACACATTTAGCCACTCAAACACGGTTACATGAGGCATAGCTCGACTTATTTTATTCATTTCTGTCTCAGCAGGGAGGAGACCATCTCACCTGTTGCATGGGCTTCCTCTGTACTGAGGATCGCCCAGAATGCAAAGAACTAACTTCAAAATAAAATACATAAAATACAAAACAAAATAAAAATAAAATATAAAGAGCCATGGCTGTGCCCCAACCAAGTTGAACATAATTGAACAAATACAATTTAATAACACCGTTACATATATATATATATATATATATATATATATATGTATGTACATTTTAATTATATATTTGCTTGTACTTTTTCTTGTAGTTTTCCACTTTTCTTCGACATTAAACCTGCTCACAACGCTTCGCAGTCTGCAGAGTCTTGACCGTGGAGGAGAGTTATCCAGACTGTCAGAAGGACAGCACAGTAAAACCACGGCATCTAAAGTCACAAGGTGACGCAGGTCAAGGCTGACAACAGACGCTGCTAAAACGGCACTACGTACCAGCTCAGTACAGCCAAAGCAGCAGCGTCTCGACATGTCTGACAAAGCAGCTTCATTCAAAAACTCGATCCAGAGCTTCATGTTCATCATCACGCTCCAGCGTCTCCTCCACCAGCTCTGCGGCAGCCAAGGCCAGAGCAAAAGCGGAGGCAGCAAAAGCCCGTCTTACCTTTGCTGGAAAAGAAATGAATCTAAAATTGGAAAAGGCCAAAATGGACGCATCTATTGAACTTCTCCAGTGTGAAAAAGACGTTGCCTCAGCTGTTGCCGAAGCGGAGGCGCTAGAGGCAGCGGTCTGCTCACAGAATGACACACACAGTAACAGACTTGATCCAGATCCCTCTCTGCTAGAGAGTGCACACCGCACAGAGCAATATGTCGTGGATCAAGCAAAAACAGTAAGCATTGAGGAGGCGGCAGTGATTGGAGAGCCATCTTCAAGTAATGAAACCCCACCAGACCTAGTGCAAGAACCCAGCTACACTCCATCTCCCAACGTCTGTAGAAGCAAATGTTCTCCTTAATTACAACCAAATGCTCCTTCTGGACGTCCCATTTGCAATCAGAACATTCCAGTCACTCCCTCGCCTCACTTTCCCCTGCCAACTCATCATACCAGCAAAAACAGCGATCGAGATCGGTCACGCAAAGCATCATTAGCCAGCCAAGGGGATCCCAGTTAAAATGTTCTGCCCCCGCACCATGATGACAGAAATTCAAACATCAGTGACTTTAGTGGTAGATGCGTTAGATACTTTGCTCGTCGTGAGATTGTAGCAAGTGGACTTCTTCATTTCAATGATAAGCCACAAAGTTATAGAGCCTGGAAACGCTCTTTTCAAAATGCGACGAGAGGTCTGGATTTAACTGCAAGTGAAGAAATGGATTGGTTATTCAAGTGGCTTGGAAAGGAATCAGCCGAACACGTTGAACAAATCAGATCCATACACATTAACAATCCACAAGCTGCGCTAAGAATGATATGGGAGAGACTCGAACAATGCTGTGAATCAGCGCAGTGTTCATTTCGTTAACGGAAACTGGGCGAAATATGTTCGTCAACGCCCATTTTTTCAACGGACGAAAACTAGACGAGACGAGACTAAACCCCACGTGAATAAACAGTAACTGGGACGAAATCAGGATGCATTTTAGTTGACTAATAAAGACAAAACGAAAATGTTGTTCACTAAACAAAGACGAGGCTAAAATGTATGGTCATTTTAGTTCACGAACTAGAACGGGACGAAAAACGATATACATTTTATGACTTCCCGTCTCCTTTGCGTGTGCATCGCTCTGCGTAGCACCCGCTGTTCCCTACACGCTCTCACACAGACACACCCCCTTTCAAATCCTCAGTGGGCTCACTCATTCACACATACCCACACACGCCAACACTTGACTTGGACAAATCGATCGCAGTATTATTTGATGAAATATAAAACAGTAAAATGGCCACGCTTCAAAGGGGGCTTGGAAGAAAGAGGAGAGTTGATGTGTGGAAGCATTTTCCACACATCATCACAAAGAATTTCATCACAAAGAAATTTGGGTATGTTAATACAA
Source organism: Thamnaconus septentrionalis (assembly GCA_009823395.1). Classification (NCBI taxonomy): domain Eukaryota; kingdom Metazoa; phylum Chordata; class Actinopteri; order Tetraodontiformes; family Monacanthidae; genus Thamnaconus; species Thamnaconus septentrionalis. The sequence goes on along the minus strand of CM020509.1, from coordinate 21,099,414 downwards.
AGTTTGGTCGTAATCGACCAAACTTCGTAATCGATGAAGTTCACGTATAGCGGCGAGTTCCACTCGAGCGACTGCTCCAGGATGATGCGCAAAGTGGCGATCTGGTCTGTACAGGATCTGTCCTTGCGGAAGCCAGCCTGTTGGTCTCTGAGCTGGGGATCAACCACGTCCTTCATCCTGTCCAGTACGATCCTGTAGAAAACCTTTCCTGGAATGGATGAAAGTGTGATCCCTCTGTAATTTGCACAGTTGCTCAAATCCCCTTTCTTTGGCATTTTGAAAATGTAGCCCTCTTTCCATTCAAATGGGATGTTTCCTCTTCCCACATCTTCTTGAAGAGAGGGTGGAGCATCTCTTCTATGGTCTCCGTGTCCGTCTTCGGTGCCTCTGCCGGGATGCTGTCTGGTCCTGCGGCCTTGATCTTTCTGATGATGGAAAATGGATAAAATTAAAAAAGAACTTTTTAAACCCAAAGATATCCTATAAGATGCATGTATTTGACTACCTTTCTCTACTGTATGTCTACTGTCTCTCTGATAGGATAAAAACTCAATGTGGGATCATTGAAGCAGGCAGCACTGGCCTTCCTGATTAGAGCTGTGGAACATGCCATAGATAAAGTGGAAGATGCTCTCCTGAAGCATCTTCCAGATGCCATCTTGTTGATGTGCAGATGAGGGCTACTTTGTAGACAGGCAAGGTTTTCACAAACTCACTACATATTTTTAAGTTTAAAAAGATGATCATCATGATCACAAAAGAAATATGTCTCTCATTGCATTCTAATCAGTCTTGTACACATTGTGCTCTTTTTTTTTTTTTTAAGATATCAGGAACTCCTTCCTTTTAATGATCCCAAGGAACATAACCAAATAGCTGAGGTACTCATGGAGTACCAGCTAATGGACATTGCCATGCCCCAGGACCCAACATCATTTGACGTTCAGGAGTTTTGGGGAATGATGTCCTTAAAAAAGAACAGAGTAAGAAATATTTTGCACACAACACAACTTGCTCATTTTTAATATAAAAGGGAAAAACAAATTAAGTAATAAAGTCATAGTCAGTCAGTCACTCACTCACTCGTATTCAATACACAGAAATTCAATGAAGATGTTCTACTTGGTTTAATTGTCGGTGCCTAGTGTCATATTTCCTTAGCCAAGACAGCTAGCCAGATATGGCAAAATGCCATTGAAGTCGCTGAAGTGAGGCCGGTGTAGGTACAGAATCTGTCCGGGGCTGTGGAATGTGTCCGGGGTCCTATGGCAACCCTATTAGGACAAACTACATCACGATCGCATTTAGAGAAAATGATTGTTAAAAGTAGATAGATAAGTACATAGAGCTATGATCGTATTATATACAATAGAGGGAACGAACGAACGATAGTTATCGCTGGTTTTCCTATTAGTTGGTTCTACCGCAATGACGTTTGACATTGCGAAGTTGCCGTATGTGACGTCGTCGGCAGTCGCCAGACCCCTGGCCAACGACGTCACATACGGCAACTTGATGACGACAAACTACCTCGAGGTAGTATATATATATATATATATATATATATATATATGCACACACACACGTGTGTGTAATACAAACAGGTATATGACTATGCTCTTCACTGTAATCTGTAATTTGATTGAATCTAAAGTGAATTTTAAAAAAAGTGCATTAACGAAATCAATAAAAAAAAATCAATTGAAAGAAAAGTATTAAGAAAGCATTCTTATCATTCTTTTTTAACATTTTTATTTGCAAATACAATTGAAACGAAACAATGAAGCAACCAAATACAAAATAATGTAACATTCACAAGATAGGGGCCCTGATGCCCACTGGTGTCCACTCCCCTCGGTAAGGAAGACCTGGAGAATGCAGAGTTGATTTATATGTTACTTTACAGCAGTCACGTCATGAACAATACAATGTTTCCAATAAGTGCCTGCATAAACACCTGTCTTAAGGAACTGACCTTCACCACAGTAATGTAAGGAGCTTCAGGCACAGAAGTAGCAACGGTTGCGTGGATGTGTCTCATCAGTGTATACAGAGTAGAACCCTTGGATTTGTCCTCTTTTTTCCTGAACCGACAATATCCTGTAAAACAGTTTAAAAATGGAATAGTTTCCACTTAGAAGTCGAGATGGCATGAGGTCCGTGAATTTGCCTATACATAAATAACAGAGCAATACAACGTGTTTGACATCAACACAATAGCGTTCTTTCGAACATGCATCTACCAGGAGGGAATTTCTGATACAGCCTTTGACATCCAGTGCACGTGTCAATCAAGTACATGGTGTAGAACTGTTTCCTGTACTCTGCAGAGAACCTACTCCACGTAGTAACACCTGTTTGAAAAAAGAACAAAACTAAGCCAAAGAGCACATCTTTCTTCAGCAAGTAGTGCAAATATAGAAAGTACAGCATGTGCATCACACATATCATCGCACTATTACGACAGCACTTACTGTCAAGCCACTTGAAATGTGCTCTTCTTCTGAAGTAATCAGTTGATGACCCTAAATTATCCCGAGATATACAGTTTCTTGTTGCGCATAACTGTGTTTTGCACAGTACCTCATTGACGAATTCACGCCCTTGGTCTGTGATGATCGTGTCAACAAGCCCGAAGTCGAGCGGGATGTTCGAGATTTTTTTGGAAACCTCCGCGGAAGTTTTATTTATTAAGGGACTTTGCCACAACCCACTTCGTGAAAAGGTCTGTGGCCGTAAGTATATATCTACAACGTAATGTAATATAGTCAGTGTTTGCTTTTCTTTGCAAAAAGTACTATTACTATAATATAAAATACTAGTGTTAATATACTAGTATTAAGGTTGCAGGGGAGAATAACAATAACCTCTACATAAGTCATTTACCGTTTGCCCCTTGCAGTGGTAGGAAGTGGGCCAATTAAGTCCACGCCAAGTACGCTCCATGCCTCCTTCACAACCATTGGTTGCAGTACAGGTGCAGCTGTCTTCATCCTGTCATTTCGCTGACATTGGGGACACTCCTCAACCTCAAAAGAAAGCTGTTGTTTAGACGATGACAATCATTTCAAATTGTAGACACTACAGTAAACTGCACTTTTGAAGCATTGTGTGATATAGCAAATGGCTTGATTAAGACTTGACTGATTGATGTTTTTTTTTTTGTTTTTTTTCCAGGGATTTGACCAGGAACAAAGAGCAAACAGTGGAAAACACTTAGTCCATGTTAGTTTGTGAATAAAAATCTTCACAAACTAACATGTGAAGAGTTTACATGTTAGTTTTATTCAACAATTTTTGTTAAATTATTGAACAATTTCAGGGGTATGGCATGTGCTGAGTCATACCAGTCAAACATTCCTGCAGATGCATTAATAGCTGAAGAGGTCTCACACATTTCTTCACATCCTCAGACAAAGTCGCCCAGCGATGAGATGCTGAAACCCTTTCCTGGGTTCTCCTTGAGCCGAAGTGACCTGCATTGTCATGGCACTCACGAAGGACGTCTCGCAAGTGCTTTTGATCCATCACCACCATTTTGGGCTTTCTATTCCAAGAGTAAAACAGCTGCCCATCTATTGCAACAGGAAAAAAAAAAAAAATATCCATTTCACATGGAGTTGGTAACATGCGACTGAAGCTTGTTTCATTCAATGTAACTGCATTTTGTTCATGAGAAAATAAAATATAAAGATTACTTACCGTTGACCAAGTGCTTTTTTGATTCCCTCCGAATCACCCTTTTTCTGCTCTCCACATTCTTGGAGTTAATGGTGTGTGTGTGTGTGTGTGTGTGTGTGTGTGTGTGTGATATGTTTTTCCTCCCCGTAGTTTTTAATTCAGTTAGAACGTGTCATTCTCCACTGTCTCACTCTCCATTTTCGCCTCTCTCCAAGAAAACGCTCCTCACTCTTTTTTACAAACTATTCTTCAACAGAGTTTTCCTCCCCGTTTTTTCGATTAATTCATTCAATTACCGACCGCAATGTTGTTTGTCTTGAAAGAGTTGCCGTAAAAATCCGCGCTCTAGACAAACTGCGATGTAGTTTGTCCGAATAGAGTTGCCGTAGGACCCCGGACACATTCCACAGCCCCGGACAGATTCTGTACCTGCACCGGCACAGGCTAGCGGTGGCTAGCTGTTGACCGCTCGGCCGTTCCAGATGCTAGCTAGCCTTAGCGCACCTTCTTGCCTCCACCCGCCGGGGTGTCGGTGTGTAGCTCTGCCCTCCTCCGTACAGTCGCTTGGCAGTTTTAATGCTCAAGAAGAAGAAAAAGAAGAAGAAGAAGAACTGGATTAACCTTTACTGACCCCGAGCATTTTATTTATTTTTTTAATCAGAATCCAGTGTGTTTTTCCGGCTGCATGATCTCCCTCCAAAGGCGTTGCTTCCCTCTGTGTAAATTCTGCCCAAATTGAAAAAGCACAAAAATATGTTGTTTTTTTTTTTTTGCCAACGATGGCAAATCTTTTTATAGCCGACAATGAGAGACGGCGACGCTGCTGCTGCTTTGAAGGAGCTCAGGATGATCCAGCAAGCAGCAGCAACAGCAGCAGCATGGTGTTCTGTTGTTGTTTCTTCTCTCTCTCTCTCTCTCTCTCTCTCTCTCTCTCTCTCCCGCTCTCTCTCTCTCGCTAATCCCTCCTCCGTTCTTTGCGACTGTATTAACCTCTTTCTCTCACACGGACGATCGCAGTGCTGCCTTATCTTTTCAAACACTTCCTCTCTCGCTCCCTGGCTCACTCCCTCGCCCCCTCACTCGCTCTCTCTATCGGCGAGAGAATCTCGGTTGGTTATCGTTTTGAAAAAATGTCCAGAGGACAAAAAAAAGTGCAAAGTCAGTTAAACGGTGGTGCTTCTCCCCTCAGTGCCAGGATTCATCACTCTGACTTCCCGTTGTTCCTCCTCGTTCTCCAGGAGCTGGAAAAGTGAGACGAGGAGGTGGAGGAGGAGGAGAAGGAGAAAGAGGAGGTGGAGGAGCAAGAGGAGTTAGAAGGAAGAAGGAGGAGGAAAATGGAGGAACAAGCGTAGGAGGAGCAGGACGAAGAAGAGGAGTTAGGAGCAGGAGGAGGATAAGGAGGAAGAGGAGGAGGAGGAGGACGGAGGAAAAAGCATAGGAGGAGCAGGAAGAAGAACAGGAGTTAGAGGAGCAGGAGGAGGGAGAAGAGGAGGAAGGAGGAGGATAAGGAGAAAGAGGAGAAGGAAGAGGAAGGAGGAGGTGGAGCCAGTGACGATCGGCACCTGCTGGAATTTCTTCTTCGGTGGTGGACGACTCCAACGTGCTGCCACCACCACCAGTGGATTCCTCTTCGCCTTCATCTTCTCTCTCTTGAATTTCAATCACCTGTTGACCTTTGACCTCTCCTCCCAACCTTCATCCGTCCCATCAATGTGAGGCGGCGGGATGACACGTCTGATTAAAGCGGCACTAATGTGGCGCTAATGCAGCAGCGCCCCCTGGAGGCCACGTCCTCTAATGCGGTCAGTTGCTTCCTGCTGCAGCCTCCAGGCAACTAATTCATAATTGACGCTCAAGTTTGAAAAAAGGCGCAACAGGAAAAAAAAAAGCAGTATCTGCTAGTTCCCACTTATGGAGGCCTAAAAGTGCCAAAATTAAATAAATAAATACATCATTAAATGATTAATTAAATGTGTAATTAATTCATTAAAATACCAATTCATTTTATCTGTCGATACATTTATTTACTTTATTTTTTCCTGCTCAGAGTGAGAGGTCGCCTCTTTTGGAGACAAAAAAAATCATCAGCCTTTTTTTTTCTGTTCTCCACTTTTAATGGTGACCGACCCCACTGGGGGAAAAAAAACAAAACAAAGCAAGACAAACAAACAAACAAAAAAAGAACTGCACGACGGTGCGACTCTGTCCTGGCTTGCTCGCATCCCCCAAACCCCCGCACCCGCCTAAAAAAGCCAGCAAATCTCCCACAATGCAACGGGGGGCAAAGCCACTTTGATGCGAGGTCAGTAAACACAGTTTGGAGTGGAGGGAATTACAGTTATCAGTTGACCGCAGATCCTTTGATGGGGGAGTGGGGGGGCAGGAATGATGCAGATGAGTGCAGTTTAACACAAAAAAAAGCAGCAGCAGCGCCGCCTCCTCATTGGCCGACAGGCGGCTCTGATGGTTGTTTTTTTTTCTTTTTCTTTTTTTTCTTTTTCTTTTTTTCTTTTTGAAAGCTCCTGTTTTTTTTTTCATTGTTGCCTCGCTCAGTTTTTTTTTTTTTTTTAATGGCTAGGGGTGATGGACGAGGGCGGCAGCGGGGAGCTGCGAGGGGCTGCATGGGGTCACACTCCCACCACCACTACCCTAGACTGATTTGCCAAGGCTACCATTTCCAACTCTGGAACAAAAAAAATTGAAGAAGAATAAAATCTGCTGCTTTTTTTTAAATTAATTAATTTATTTTTATATATATGTATGTATATATATATACATATATATATTATTCCCAGTAAAGACCCCGGCATCCACAGGGGGGTGCTTGCCCCCGTAGCTCCTCCCACCCCTCGCACCCCAAACCTCTGAAGTGCACTTTCTTCAAAATCACCTCCACCATGGATGTGCCGCCGCCGCCATCAGACAGGACATCAAAAAAAGAGGCTGATCACCGACCATTGGGAACAGAGAGACTATTTTTTAAGATCTTCAGGAGATAAAAAAAAAAAAAGTTGTTTCCTGTTTATAACGTTGCAGCAGAGACGACCAGTCTGAAAGCAGCAGCTGCAGCGGGGAGGGTACCATGGGGGGGCGGAGCTTCCACAGGGGGCCGGAGGCCAGGAGGGCAGAGCCCATAGTGCCGCTCCTCCAGGGAGGAAACTTCTGACGCTGCAATTTAATCAGAGAATTTAAACCGCTCTTCTTGACTCTCTCTCTCTCTCTCTCTCTCTCTCTCTCTCTCTCTTCTCTCTTCTGCTTCTTCTCTTTTTATTTCCGCTGCTGCTCCTACTGGAGCAGAAACAGGTTGACGCAGTAACTAGGTGCTAACGCTGGCTGCTAAGCCAGTGCACGCTGGCAGCAAAGCGACGATAAAAACATTCCGGGCTGTTAAAAAGCCCTCAGGTAACATGTAGCGTTGCGTAGCGTAGCAAACATTAGGGTGGCACATGATGACCTATTGTGGCCCCCTCGCAGCACGTCGCAGCGTTGCCTTGCATAGCAAATCGCTTCCCCTTGACGCAAAAGCAGAATGTAAACATAATGTATAGCCTCAAATAGAAAATAAAATAGCATAGCTTAGCATAGCACGGTGTGAAAACAGTAAATAGTAGAACGTAAGAAATCAGGGAAAACCCTGTGTAGGTTAACATGATGTTGCATAGTATCGCACAGCGCATCAAAGCCCAGGATATATTCCAGGATAGACAAGCGTACCATACCACAGTATAGGATAGCATAGCATAGCTTAACATAAGAAGGCATAACAGCACAGCACAGCAATGCAACATAATAAAGCAAGCCACGTAGCAAAGTGTACGTATTCAGTTGTACGTAGCAACATTAACCTAGCATTAGCATTGTTTTTTGTTTGTTTTTTTGACAGTGGTTCCTGTCACATCAGACTCAGTGTAAAATTAAAAATAGGCCTGTGTGAAGGACGTGTGTGTGTGTGTGTGTGTGTGTGTGTGTGTGTTTTGTCGAGCTCTGTTTACAACCATCACTGAGTGTGTTTTCACTCTGTCAAAGTCCAAGTGCAGCCTGTTGCTCCCGGGATGTGTGTGTGTGTGTGTGTGTGTGTGTGTGTGAGAGAGAGAGAGAGAGAGAAAGAGATCTGCGGTTCACTCACAGCTCAGTGACAGAGATCCTCCATCTGCTCGCAAAAGGCCCTCGAATGCTCCAGACTTTGGTCACTGTGGCGCTTCCACTGAGCGCGTTGGGGGAGGGGTTTGACAAAGGTCTGCATACTGTGTATATGTATATATATATATATATATATATATATATGTATATATATATATATATATATATATAAATATATATATATATATAATATATATATTTATATATATGTATATAGATATGTATATATATATATATATATATATATATATATATATATATATATATATATATATATACACACACACACACACACACACACACACACACACACATATACTGTATATTGTTTGCAGGAACGTGTTGTTGCTCTGCCCAGTCAGCTTGGCTCCGCCCACTCCATCACCTGATCCGCTTTTAAGGTAAACTGACTCGAAAGAGGTGGGGTGAGTGGAGGGTGGCTCAGGTGGGGGCGTGTCAGGAAACTGCTTCCGTGTGACGTATAGACTCACACACACACACACACACACACACACACACACACACACACACACACACTCAGCAGCTCACCTACTCGCTCTCTTTCTCTGTCAGGAAAAACAACAAGACAGAAGATGATGACAAGCGTTATTCATCGCAGAGACTCTGAGAGTCATCAATTCAAATTTTGCAGCTCACCAGCACCACCGAAGAAGAAGAAGAGGAGAGAGAGATAAGAGGAGGGGACAGAGCCCTGGAAGGAGTCTGGGTGGTCAGTGAGTCAGTGAGTCAGTGAGCCAGTGACTCAGTAGGTCAATAAGTCTCTCGGCTCCTCCTCCACCGCTGGAGTTCCATTCTGTTCCTATGGAGAGACCACACACACACACACACACACACACACACACACACACACACACATGCTCGACGGTGACTTTGCAGTGAACTGTCACTTCCTGTTCACTCCTGTGATGTGTTCAGGGATCTTTGATCAGCGTGTAAAAACCGCCACCGTCTCTCCTCTGTGTTTTCTGGATCTTTTCCCGACTTCCTCGTCTTCCTCGTCTTCTTCTTCTTCTGACTTTTCTGTTTCCCCACACCGAGAGTTACATTTTGTTGTTGTTGCTGTTGTTGTTGTCACAGTTGTTTTTTTCTCATCTGAAGATGTTAAATTTTAAGGTTTTCTTTTTCCCCTCCATTGTTCAGTGTTTGGGTGTGTTTCTAACGAGCTGCTCCAGCTGTCGCCTCCCACAACACACAACCTGCGAACGTCCTTGTTACACAACCACACTTTAAAAAAAAAATATATATATATATCGTCTGCCCACGCCGAGCAACGGACGGAGGGAGGGAGGGAGGGGGGTGGCAAGCCATAATGGAAACATAAGAGGGGTCACAGGTCAAACACACATCAGTGCGACCTCGCTGCAAAAGCTTTTTAGCCGCTGAGTGTTTGTCACTCCTCCTCTTCCTCCTCCTCCCTACCTCCTCTTCCTCCCCTTCACCTCCTCCTCCTCTTCCTCCTCCACCCCCTCTTCCTTTTATTTCTCCCCCTTCTCCTCCTCTTTCAACTGCTCCTCCTCTTCTTCCTCCCCTTCACCTCCTCCTCTTCCTCCTCCTTTTCTTCCCCCTCTCCCTTCCCCTTCACCTCCTCCTCTTCTTCCTCCTTTACCTCCTCCTCCTCTTCCTACTGAAGTCCTCTCCCTCTTTCTCCTCCCCCCCACCTCCTCTTATTTCTCCTCCTCCTCTTACTTCACCTCCTCCTATGTCTCCTCTTCCTCCTCCTCATTTTTCCCTCTCACAAGGATGCGGTGTCCGAAAATAACAGGTTTAAAATAGTTTACATATTTGATCAGAAGTTGCATTTTTTTTCCAAGATGTTTTTTTAGAAAGTTGCGGTGACTTTTGTCCTTCCGACTGAGGTCAAAATACTCAACATTCCCCTTTGAAGTGTTTGCTGAACATTGGATCTGGTTTAACCCAGTGGCCGCTTGAGGCATTGCAGTAACAACAATCACTGTAGTTTGCAAGAGCTGTGACCCGGTGAAGCTCATCGGAGGCCTCGCGTGAAGTCACTGGCTGTGTCTCAATTCAGGGTCTGCATCCTTCGAAGGAAGCGTCCTCCGTCGGAAGGCGGGTCCTCTGAAGGACCCGGCCGAGAAGGACCAACCCAAACCCGCCTCCCCGGTAACCACATTGGACGGTCTAGCCTTCGGCGTATTTCCTGGTTGCGTCACCGCCGTTCCCTCCTGCTGGCCAACCCCGGAAGTGACGTTTTTATAGCATCAAGCTAACCGTTGGTTCGCCATCCAACCGTGGCGTTGAATGTTCAAATAAGTAAAAAAAAACCCACGGTAAAAATGTAATATCTTATGTGAAATTTCAGTACTTAAATTTATACTTCGTGTCTTTGCCAGTACATGCCGCTAATTTCAACTGATTTCCCAGGATCCCAGGATGCTTTGCAGCAGCATGCAAAGCATCCTGGGAAGGACGGATAGTTAGCGGTGTGTCCTTCGAATCGGCTAAAAGCAGGGCGCATTTCGAGGGCGCATTTGGAGAGTCCTTCGGATTTTTTGGGAATTGGGACAAGCCTTCGCGCAGTGCTATGACGCAACTGGTCTTCAAATGCAGGCTTCGAAGGATGCAGAACCCTGAATTGAGACTCAGCCAACTGTCTCAACTTGCCCAACCCCCTCATAGACCGGCCCACCCCGCCCTGCTTTCTAATGGTCCCGCCCCCTGCCTCCCAGCACCAACCATAGCTGCTCCACCCTTCAGCCATCAAAAGCAGCTGCTGCTCCAATCAGCTGATCAGTCCCGTGCTGATCTTCACCTCCTGCTGGATCTTCAGCCTGGACGTTTGTGCTCCAGAGTCCCACAAAACATGTTCACCCTGAAAAAGCATTCATTTTCAAAGAGTGGGTCAGAAATAAAGTGAGTAAAAATCTGCGAAGTTCCAGTGGCTCAAACCGCAACTAGCAGGAAAATGTGTTTTTTCTTTTTTTTTTTTCCTGGATCACAATCTTTATCAAACCCGCAGATGTGAAATCACAAGCAGCTGGCCTGCAAGTCTTTAGTCGTTCGTCACTCATTATTAAAATATGATTTTGGCTTTATTCAAAGTAGCCGAGCAGCAGGAGTCGTGCATGTGAAAAAGACGGCAGTTGAAGAGTGCGGAGACTTCAGGTGTCAGCATCAGAAGACTAACTGCTAACTTTTTTTCACGTCTATTCATGAGCACCGGGAAGGAGGAAGAATTGTTTCTTTTGTTTGGTTTGTTTTGCACATTTTATCACAATTTTTCCCTTTAAAAAAATGTTTTAGTGAAGTCAAGCAGTTTCCCCCCCAAAAAAAAAACGCAATTTAATTTATTTCCAGAAGGTGATTTTACTCACTGCCTTTGATCAAAATGACCCTTTATAATGATGTGCTGATTTCAATTAGATCCACAATTATTATCATCACCATCATTTATTTTAAATCAGCCTTTTAAAATTCCTCAAGGTTTTTTTTTTTTTTTCCCCCAGAACAGAAAAAAGATCCTTTTGGAAATAAAAGCCTTTTTTTTTCTTCCGATTGTGCCACAAATTGTAAAAAGAAAAAAAAAAAAAGACTGACAATCTTCACTGTCATTCATCCAACAGTTGATTTAACATGATGAGGTATAAATGGATGAACTCTGTGAAACTGCTGGGTTCACTAAATCTTTTTTATTTATTTATTTATTTATTCATTTATATGTTTCCCCCACTGACAAAAAAAAAAAGAAGAAATTTCCTGTCAACGTTCATCTTCCCCCGAGAGTGACAAGCTGCTTCCGTGATCCGTGTACTTTCATTAGGTGGCGGCTCGGCGCAAAACTTAATGAGCTACGTGTTTGGTGGTGAGGTGAAGAACAGAATCTTCCCTCCGCTGTCGCAGCAGCAAGCAAGCGGCAGCAGGCGAAGCGGAGGACGAGCAGGCGTCTTGTCGAACATTAAAGCAGCCGTCAGGGGAAAACGGGGCGGGAAAACAGGGCGTTTTGTATTTGTCGTCAAAACAAAACATTTGCTTGATGCAAAACAGGCAGGCAGGCGGCCGACTTCCTGCTAGTATCCGGAGCTGAGCCACTAGTTGGCGCCGCGGGGACATGCAACACCAGTTCAGGAGGAAAACAACAACAGCGACAAAAAAAACACTTGATTTCAGCCCGCTGGTGGTGGAGAAGGAGTGGGAAGCGCCACCTGCTGGAGGAGGAAGTTGTTTTTCCTCCATTTTATTTTACGGAAGTGAAAAAGTCTAGTGTGACCTCTAATATATATATATATATATATATACTGTATAAACATGAAACATACATGAAAAAATAAAAAAAAAAGTATGTATGTGTGTCAAAAGGCAAAAATCAAGAGAAGACAGTGAATACAGAGGCTTCACCACACACATGTAAACCACTGGTGAGCCTCAAAACAAGAAGGCCAGATTAGAATTTGCCAAACAACATCTAAAAAAAAGCCTTCACAGTTGTGGGACAACATCCTCTGAACAGATGAGACAAAGGTCCGCGGTCTGTACCAGAGTGATGAGAGGAGAAGAGTATGGAGAAGGAAAGGAACTGCTCGCCATCCAAAACATACCAGCTCATCAGTGAAGCATGGTGGCGGTAGCGCCACGGTGTGGGCATGCGTGGCTGCCAATGGAACCGGTTCCCTCGTAGTCACTGATGATGCGGCTGCTGACAAAAGCAGCGGGATGAATTCTGAAGTGTTTGGGGCGGTATCACCGCATGATGTTAAAGCACCTCCTGTTTCATTTGAAATCCATTGTGGTGATGTTTAGAGTCAAAAAGATGAGAGTTGTCAGGTCAATATGTATGGACCTGACTGTATATATATATATATATATATATATATATATATATATATATATATATATATATATATATATATATATATATATATATATATATAGGTAATACGTAATACGTTTTTTACGGTCATACATAAGAAAATGGAGAAAGATATTGATAACAAAACAGGTAAAATTAGCTTTCCATGCTATAATATGCACAAATTACAGGGTCAGGGCGCTTGTTTTGTGTTGGTTTGGTGAGCCAGACGGGTGGAGGTTAGCGGTGGAGTGCAGGGGAGGCGGGGGCGTGGATAAAGCGCTGCTCAGAAGGTGATAGATAGATGTACTTTATTTGATCCCAAATGTTGAAACTACGCAACAGTAAAACTAAACTACGCTGATTGGATGAAGCTCTTTGTCCAACCAGCCAATCAGATTCCTGCTCTGCCCGGCAGAGCCAGTTGGAAACCGACTCCATGTTCTGATCGGTGCGAGCAGAGGTGGTGGGCGGAGTCACAGCCACACCTTCCGAGCCAACCACGACGCCATTTATCTTGTTGGTTTTTTTTTCCCTGCTAGCCTTTACCACTTTGAATGTTAATGTTTAATGTTAGCCTTTCACCTTTGCCCTTTCACCTTTGTGGTGGGGTGGCAAAGCTGCTAACAGCTAGCAGCACTGTTAGCAGCTGGTTAGCTATGCTAATTAGCTGTGTGTTGCGTGTTGGGGGAGTTTGAATTCCGGTTTATTGGATTTGCAGTCTCTTATTCTTCTTGTTACGTATCAGTCTTCTTCTTCTGCTGCTGCTGCTGCTGCTGTTCATGCAGACATGAGGCGCAGGATTAAAAATCCACGAGACGTCGCCAGAACCAATCTGCCGCCAATAATGGCAGCAGTAAATGATTTTTTTTATGTCATTTTTTTTAAATTATTTTCTCGAAATCCCGTTAATCACCAAGCTAATAGTTTAGTATTCAGGTCAAACAAACCGGAGAAATCCCATCATGCATTTTCCCTCGGGGAGCCACGAGCAGCAGGAGCAGCAGCAGCAGAGAAAATATCAGGTCGGACCAACAGATCAGAGATGATGTTGGAAAATTTCATCATTTTTTTTTTCTTGATTGTGAAGTTTCTCTTTTCCATTCTCCTTTTTTCTTCTTGTCGTCGCGACGAGACAATAAAAAGGGGCATGCCGAACGCCACGCCGAACTCTGGCCTGCTGGGCGGCGCTCTTGCAATGACGACCTCCTGATAGACTCGCGCATATGAAATCACGTCGTTCGCTCTCAGAAAATCGCTTTGACTGCGTTCTCCATTGCCCCCTACTGTCACTATGCAGTCACTACATAGAATATTTCCAGTGGAATTCTGAGTGAACGTCGGTATGCACTCACTATACAGTTCACTTAAGTGTATCCCACAATGGAAGTAGTGTTACAACCAATAGGTTCCCTATCCAAGTAGCAATATTTCCCATCGTGCACTGCGTCACTCACGCTAACCCCATAGGTAGAAAAAGCAAGCGTTATTTTACATATTTTACAAAATGTGGAAAGACAATTCGTTGGTACTTGTCACTAAAATGTAAATATAGGTGTAAATTAAAGTATGTGGGTGATTTGGGACGCAGCCAAAGTTCGGGAGGGGCCCTAGAATTTGTCACCATCGTTGTCGGGATGGCGAACCATCGGGAAGGAGGAAGTTGGTGAGGCCACTTCCTGTTTGGAGTGATTTAGGAATGACGTGGAACTAAGATGGAAATGGAAGGTTTCAGAGTCGGGGGGGAAATTCTGAGGACGTCGGTGACATCAGCTGATGGTCGTTTTGCTGCTTGCTGATTGGTTCAATTATGGCTTTAAATGTCCAGTGTGGTATTTTGGTGGATTTTTTTTTTTTTTTAGAAGAAACAGCGACAGCAAGTGGTTACAATTTAGATTGCAGTGCTCTTTCACTCCCCCTCCCGGTCCTGAGTTTGCCAGTAAACTACAGTAAGCCTGCCTACCCAAACCTGGATACCTAGTCCAGCTTCTTGTTCTTCATTGGTTTATTTGAGGACACTTGCATTGATGTATTTATGGTGCGTTAAGCATTCATCAAAATAAAAATCATAAATCAGGCCAAACAAACACTTAATAACCAGCAATTGTCACCTTTTTTTCTCACTGTTGGTGCAGTTCTGTTGCAACTTGTCGAGGTTGAGGAGGAGAGAAAAAAAAAAAATCAAATGAAACCGACCTTTTGTTGATTGCAACTCATTAAAAGTGTTTCCTTGCGCTGCTCGCGTCTATCTTGTTAAATCCAGCGAAAATATTTACCATATGTGTCTTTTCAAACAACACAACCAGGGGTTTTCACAGGCCAGTACAACAGAAAAAAAAAAAAACATCTGTGGAGTTTATCCTATTGGGTGGAAAACAATATACAAAAATTGAAAGAAAAAGTTGTTTTTTAACAAAAAAAAAAAAAAAAAAGAATCAAGATGAAAAAACAGAGGGATAGAAACGATAGCGGGCTGGATGAAGGTGTCAGCCGGGCAGCTCAGCGTGACCAATCAAATGTCCCCAGACCCTCCTAGTGTGAGGGAGGGGCAGGTGCTCACTTTGACAAACATGTGCTCCAATTAGAGAAGCCATTAATTTCAATCTGCCCGCTTGGCTCCGCCCCCTTCCGCCGCTGCAACGATGGCTGACGGTTCATTTTGTGCTTGGCCGAGTTTGAGTAATAGAGGGCTACCATGCAATCTAGCACTCACTGTGTGTGTGTGTGTGTGTGTGTGTGTGTGTGTGTGTGTGTGTGTTTCAATGTGCCATTAATATGCAGCAGGACTTCCTGAATCAGCAGCAGCAGCAGCAGCAGCAGCAGAGTCAAGTCGAGTTGACGTTGAAGAAGAAACATTAATTTGTTCGTCCTCTCGACTTCAGGCCACTGAGGGGCAGCAGTGGGCAGCGGTGGTGGTGGGCGGGGCCAAGGACAAGTCTGACGCTCCAACCGGATGAGGCCGCCTGCAAGTTCAACACCGAGGTTTATCCTATTTTTTTTATTTTACATGGACTAGAATAGACTAGATAGAATAGAATGCCTTCATTAATCCCACGTTGAGGACATTTGCATAATTACAGCAACAGTGTAGTGCAAAGAGAGGGAAAGTCATATTAAGTAAAAAGAAATGAATAAATAAAAGTCATAATAAAATACTTATGGAGGAAGAAGGGAATAAACAAGATATTTACATCTTTTGAACAGTTGGATTAATTACAGTTGTCTACTGAAATATAAATAAGTGTATTTACACCATTAGGAAATGTAAAGTGGTTCAGAAGATGCTTTTATTGAGTGCAGTTATGCAGCCTGATGGCTGCAAGGAGAAAGACAAATAAATTATCATATCATTATTATTATTATTATTATTATTATTATTATTGTTTGCCCATCACTGTACTTCAGAAACAAAAACACTAATCCAGGTTGCCTCCAAACTTTGTCTTCTTCTTCTTCTTCTTCTTCTTCTTCTTCTTCTTCTGCCGCATTATCCGGGGTCGGGTCGCGGGGGCAGCAGCCTCAGCAGAGATGCCCAGACCTCCCCGGCCCCGGTCACCTCCTCCAGCTCATCCGGCGGGACCCCGAGGCGTTCCCAGGCCAGCCGGGAGACATAGTCCCTCCAGCGTGTCCTGGGTCTTCCCCGAGGCCTCCTCCCGGTGGGACGTGCCCGGAAGACCTGCCCAGGGAGGGCGTTCCAGGAGGCATCCGGAACAGATGCCCGAGCCACCTCAGCTGGCCCCTCTCGGTGCGGAGGAGCAGCGGCTCTACTCCGAGCTCCTCCGATCTCGCGCTCCATCCTCCCCTCACTCGTGAACAAGACCCCGAGACACTTGAACTCCTCCACCTGAGGCAGGGTCTCCCCACCGACCCGGAGAGGACAAACCACCTTTTTCCCGGTCGAGAACCACGGCCTCGGACTTGGAGGTGCTGATTCTCGACCCAGCCGCTTCGCACTCGGCTGCGAACCGCCCCAGTGCCACGTTGGAGGCCTCCGAACTTTGTCTTCATAATTTTACCGAAAAGGAAAAAAAACAAAAGTGTTTTTCTCCCTTCTTCTTGGAATTTGCACTCGCAATTAAAGTCATTTTTGTGGCTGCTGCAAGAGCAGCGATAGGCTGGAAGGCAACTCTTATTAACTTGGAGGGAGGAAGGGAAGTTCAGCGACGCACCTGCATGAAACCTTAATGAAGCAATAATTAACCCAGCAGCGGCGCGACCACCAGCACAACACCATTGAGAGGAAAAGAAGGGATGAGGAATCACGACTGGCAACCGGGGGGGGGAAATAAAGGGGCGGAACCTTCACGTCGTCCTTCTTTCTCTCCATATTTTCTCGGAGGGAATGATTCCGATAACGTCTTCCAAAGGGCAGTACCGTCGTTCTGACCACGGGGGAGACGGGGGGGGGCGCGGAAGAATCGGCATGGAAAGTAGAAAAAGGAGCTACCGAGGTCTTATCACCGGCAGCCACACTTCCTCCTTCAGGGGAAACTGAGCGCCACCTTCAGCTACGAGCTGGAGAGACGAGAGTGGAGGCTTCAGGCGGGAGATCGGGGAGGGGGGAGCCAAGAATCCACTGTCGCTGCCAGGACCTCCTGTCGTGACCCGCATCACTGACTCTCAAAAATGTAGTGCTAAAAAAAAAAAAGAAAAACAAAACAGCGCAAATGAGAAACCAGCACCCAGCAGTTCCAGAGTTTGCTGGCTGCTGGAAACTTTGTTTCCTTCAGTCAAAGTGGAGTTTGGAAAAATACACTTCAATCCACTTTATTTAGCGGGTTTTAACAACACGGGGTCTCCAAAGTGCTGCACAACACAATCATACGGTATGGCTGAGGAACAGAAAAAGAATAGAAATAAATAATAAAATAGGATAAAATAAAATAAGGGAATCCACCCATCTTTTTTTACACACAGTCCAGGTCACATGATCATCAGCCAGTGACTTAAAAATGTGGAATATTTTTCCTTCTGCCGACGAGCTGCCTCTGATTTCTGTCTGCCACACACACGCACACACACACACACACACTGGGCCGGTCGATAGCGGGACGCTGCGATCCATCAGCCACGTCCGACAGTGCTTCACTCTTAACCAAGTGCAGCGGCTCCTGTTTTATTGACCTCACGTCATTCAGATGTTCAGCTCGGCTAAAACAACACATTGATTTTGACGACGTACACGTACAGAGCGCGTCTATAAAAAGTTCACCGTGTATCGAAGTGTCTGAAGGTCCATAGAAATGGCTCTGAAAAAAAGTGATTGATTTTAATTTTTCTGTCATTTATTTTAACCTTGTCAATAAGTACTATTAAAGAGTCTTCATAATAATAGCAATAATAAGCCTTCAGCCTTCACAGGGCAAACGGGCTAGCGGTGCGAGTGTTAAGAAGCTAGCTGGAAGAATACAGGTAAAAAGGACACCAACATGCATCTCAACTTGAGCTTCTGAGTTCTTTCACTCCTGGACTGCTGAGCTGACAGTTGAGATATCAGCCTATACGCTTAGCAACAGGCTAGTTCGTTGATTTTAACCTAAAAGGCATTTTTATAAGCACGAGGTTATTATTTTATGAAATTATTTTCAGCCAGTGGTCTGATTAGCATCCAAAAGTTTCTTTTTCAAGAAGTTGCGGCATTTCATCATGTCAGGGCGGCGGAGTTTCAGGGATTTTTTTTCTTCCTTTTTTTTTTCTGAACTCACGCATTGTCCTGATAACCTCATAACTGCTTTTTCTTGTTTTCTTCACAATTTCCTCTGACAAGTTCAGCAAAAAAAAAAAAAAAAAAAAAAGATTCCTCATCCATTTTCATCGCTGCTCCAATGTGAAACATTCTCTAAGTCGACACTTACGTAAGGACAAGATTCATATGTTAATATTGAACAAAAGTTTTCGGCCTCTGACGAAGATGGAAGAAGAAGAAGAAATGCCAGGCACATGTTGAACTTTTCCTCCCTGCGTTATAATTAAAATGTTCTCTTTCTCATTTTCCTCATCGAGAAAAACTCCCGACCTGCTTCGTGACTCGGCCACGACCCACAATCCTCTGCTGCTGCTGCCGCCGCCACCGCTGTACTAATGCTGCGAGATCAAAGCCTAGTGGAAGCTCCGTGACCAGCCCCGGAGGCGTTAGCCGCTAGCTGCTAGCCCTGCTGCTAGCATTCAGCCCCTCGGGACGCAGCGCGAGCCACTGATTAGTGGCATTGACTCAAAGTTTAGCGAAGCGTGAAAGAAATATGTTAAGAAAAAGAAAATCGACAGCCACAAAATCTAAACTGAGCTGGAATTAAAATGAAATGAAGGAGCTTCGATGCTAATGTGCCAGAGGGGAGTGGGGGGTGGGGGGGGAAGTAAAACAAAACACTTGCTCATGTCCTCATCACATTTCATGACCTTTCCTGACCTACCCGACAGGGAGTCCGGGAGAGGATAAGCTGGATGATCTGCACCAATAAATAAATACATAAATAAATAAATGAATAAATGAACAAATAAATAAACACATAAATAAACAAATGTGCTCAGATGGAGCTAAAATGATCCGCTGTGCTAATCTTTGCACTCGGTGGTTCCAGGCGGAACATAAAACTTTAATGAGGTCAAAAAATATATATAAAAAAATAAATAACAGGAAGAGAGAGAGAGAGAGAGAGAGATTAGGGCGAAGGCATGATAGAGGAGGAGGTGGTGGGGGTACAGGAGAAGAAGAAAAGAAGGAAGAGGAAGAGAAGGAGAAAGAGGTGGAGGTGGAAGAGGAGGAGGAGTCACCTGGTGAAACTGCTGCTGGACATCGTTGAAAGTAGAGAAAAATAGTTAAACAGCAAAAAACAGAAACGTGTTGACGAAATAAATTAATAAATATTCTAAATATATATTATAAAGCTAAGAGTGTTTTGAGAGTCTGCCCCTGGTGGCAGGTCAGACGCTGCGCTGCTAGCTCGGTGTTAGCAATAGCCCAAAAGAATCTACACAAGACAAACCAAACAAAACTTCCTCCTTCATCACAATTTAGTTTTAAATTAGTTATTTTGCCGCTAAAAAGTCTGAATAAATGGAGCCACTTTTTTCATCTCAAAAGTCACTTGAGAGTTTTTATCATCGCGTCGCATTGCTCAAAGTGTGTAGAAATTGTATCTAGCGCAAAAAAAAAAAAAAAAAAACTTCAGTTGTTACTTAACTTTCTTGATTGACTTAATATATTTTGTTTTCATCCTGGTTGAACTGACTCATGACTCGTGAATCAGGACGACTCTAGGGGTCAGAGTGTGTTTCACTAGCTAGTTGTAGCATGGGCGTTATGCTATTCATTTAAGATTCAATAAAATGGAATTGGGCTCGGCTCAGATATAAGATTCGGCTACTGGAGTGGAGAGTAAAAGACTGTACGCCATGGGTTTGTTGTATGGTACCGTATATTGTAAAACACAAAGAAAAAATGAACAGACAAAAAAAAATATATATCAACAGTTAATATCATAAACCATGCATGGAAAAAAAAAATCAATTAAATCACATGCTTTGAGACCAGGGAAACAATATTCACAGCACTGCACTTTTTGCAGTACTCGCCAATACTGAGTACTCAAAAGGCCATTAAACACATAATAATTACTTGATTTTATTTTGTTTTCTCACAGATGTTCTGTTATTTGAGGATTCCTCAGCATGTTTTACTACTCAAGTTTCACTGCAGTACAAACACATATTCAACAAAAGTGTCATATACACACATATACACCTGGTATCTGAGTCGTGGTATTGACGCACATTTTTTTTTTTTTTACAAATATTTAAAAATAACTAAATAAATGAATAAGCAGTAAAAAAAAAAAAATAAAAAATAAAAGAGGCCCTTCCTTCGCTTCCCACGAGCGATGATGGCAGTGGCGGTCTGCGCTCGTTTCCCTCCTCATCAATTATTGAGTGACGACGTCTGAAGTCGTAGAGATGAAGAAACGAGGTGAGGTTTGCAATCAAGTGAAAATTAGCAGTATGTCGACGGGCACCGGGATCAAAGTTGTATTCGAGGTGTCCTCCCGCATGAAGAAGAAGAAGAAGAAGAAGAAGAAGAAGAAGAAGAGAGGAAAATGTTTCGCCGTGTCTATTTTCTGGGCCACACATTCGGATTGAGTCCATTTTTTTTTTTTCCCCAACTCGCCAATGGATTCATCAAAGAAGATAAAAAAAAAAAAAAAAAACCTCCAGCATCTTCACGTCCTGGTGGGCCGGGCTTTGCTTTGATTGGCGGGTCAGGAAAACCAAGAAGCGACGAGCCAGCAGCGGCTCACGCTCACTAGATACAGAAGCTAGTATACAGTATATGCTACAGTACAGTAGATCCTAAAAAAAACAATAATAATAAAAAAAAAAAATTACAATGCCCTCTATGATGTCATGAAGGGCATCACAGCCCCCCACCACCACCACACGCACACACACACTCTTTTCCACAGTGAGGTGGTCTCCAGATCCCTCAGGCCCTGGAGACCACCTCCACCTTCAGAGACCACCGCCCCCACCCCCCCATCCACCAGGAGCCCCCAGTGGGAGCAGTATAGCGGAAACGCTCCGCTGGACCCTGGCCGGCCTGTCAGAAACTCCCATCATCCTCTCTGGAAACACTTCACCCTCCCCCCACCCTCCCTCCCTTGGAGATGGGCCAGCGTCCAGGGAAAGGAAAATAAAATCATCGAAGAGCGTTTGAGCCTGAAAAGGCAAAAATAAATAAATAAGCTTGTGTGTTTTCAACCTTGGACAGACTTTGATGGAAACTGTGGACGAAAAGTTTCATCTTGATGACCGACGAGAAGAAGGGGAGGGGGGCGGCGACGTTGGAGGGGCGGTCTAAACTTTGACCTCAGTGGATGTGAAACCAACATATCAAATATGTGAATAAATACTTGATATGAAACCCCAAAAAGTTGCGGTGAAAGTGTCGTCGGCTGGAGGTTCGGCAAGACGGACAAGTCAGACGTTTCCTCAGAGCAGAACTGGAGGAACCGCCAAGACTCTTCAGGCACTCCAGGGCAGATCAGCATCAGATCACTGGCGGGGGAGGAGACCGGAGAGACTCTGCAGGCCCAAACGCACTGTTAGGGTCCGTTGGGAACGTCTGGTTGAGCCCTCTGTCAGTGCGGTCTTCAACTCCCACCTCCGGGAGAGCCTGGGAGGAGTTCGGGGAGGCCATGGAGGAGGACTTTCGGTTGGCCTCGAAGAAGTTTTGGCAAACTGTCCGCTGCCTCAGGAGGGGAAAACAGTTTGTCACCGACACCGTTTATGGTGCAGGTGAGGAGCTGTTGATTTCAACTGGGGATGTTGTCCGGCGGTGGAAGGAATACTTCGAGGATCTCCTTAATGCTGTCGTCACGTCTTCCGCTGAGGAAGCAGAGGCGGGGGATTCGGGGGAGGACTTGTCCATTACCCGAGCCGAAGTCACAGAGGTGGTCAGAAAGGTCCTCGGTGGCAAGGCTCCGGGGGTGGATGAGATCCGCCCCGAATACCTAAAGTCTCTGGATGTGAAGGGACTGTTGTAGCCGACACGTCTCTGTAACATCGCTTGGCGGTCGGGGCCTCTGTACTGGCAGACCGGGGTGGTGGTTCCTCTTTTTTAGAAGGGGGACCGGAAGGTGTGCTCTAAATATAGAGGGATCACACTCCTCAGCCTCCCCGGTAAAGTCTACTCCAGGGTGCGGGAGAGGAGGATACGGCCGATCGTCGAACCTCGGATTCAGGAGGAACAGTGCGGGTTCCGTCTGGGTCGTGGAACACTGGACCAGCTCCATACTCTCTGTCGGGTGTTCGATGGTTCATGGGAGTTCGCCCAACCAGTCTACATGTGCTTTGTGGATTTGGAGGAGGCGTTCGACCGTGTCCCTCGATGCATCTTGTGGGGGTGCTCCAGGAGTAAGGGGTCCGGGGCCCTCTGTTAAGGGCCGTTCGGTCCCTGTATGATCGGAGCAGGTGTCTGGTTCGCATTGCCGGCAGTAAGTCAGACTTGTTCCCAGTGCATGTTGGACTCAGGCAGGGCTGCCCTTTGTCACCGGTTCTGTTCACTATTTTCAAGGACAGAACTTCTAGGCGCAGCAAGGGGCCAGATGGGGTACGGTTCGGGAACCACATCAGAGCTATGTCTTTTTCCGGGAACACACACTCACATCGAGTTCGATTTTTTTTCCGACACAGTGAAAAAAAAAAAAAAAAAATCTCCTCCATCTTCACGGACAATTCTTTATTCACTGGTGGGTGGGACTTTGCTTTGATTGGCGGGTCAGAATCGTCATGGTATTGGCCCATCTTTTACGAGTACTAGTAGAGTACTAGTCGGGACCGATACACAATACTGGTATTGGTATCAGTGCATCCCTAGTCACGAAAAACTTTAACTGTAATTTGAATAATATTTGATCATAAATAAATAAAGACGTAGAAAAATGTTCTGGGTCTAAAATACCCCCCCCCTCCTCCAGCTCAGATCGTCCCTGATTTAATAACGCGCCGCCGGCTGATAAAAAGGCGGTGGCTGCAGTGGAGACGGAGAGGTGAAGCGACGCCTCCATTAAAAATGGATGGAGGCTGCCAGCAGGAGAATTCCAGCTGCCGCCAGGAATTCTCCTCACTGCCGAATCGTTCACGTCCCCCCATCCCCCACCCCAGCCAATCAGGCGGCTCGCTGGCGGGGTCAGCTGTAAATGTCTCCCATTAAATACATATTACAGCCCAAAAAGACTGCAGTAAACAACAACAGCAATAACAAGAGTAACTCATGACAGACAGGAGGAAGCACTAGAAATCCATAATGGAAACAATTTAGTCAATATGGGGCAGAGCCGAGCGCCTGCCGAGGTCACGCTGCGTTTTCATCTCTGCGGAAATGAACACGTGGAATAACCATGAAAGCGATAGACGACGACGGAGGAGGAGAAAAAGAAAAACACCAGCAGGAGGAAAAGAAGATCAGGTTTATTAATTTTGCAGACTCAAAATTTCTTTCTATATAATTTCATGCGAAGGAATTGATCAATAGCAGTTAGTAAGCCTTGTCGAATTTGCATATTTGAAATAAAATATAAAAAATATAAAAAGATTATGCCAGCACAACAGCTATATATATATTTAGGTTTCCCCCGAGCACTTCTTGTCTCAGTTCACTCATTTCCTGTCCCAGATCACTCACTTCCTGTTCTGATGATGACTGCAGTTCCTGGCGACACTCCGATGTTTTTTTTTTTCCAGTGGGCACTCGCGGTACTGCAGCGAAAAAAAACTATGGGCCCTAAAGGCATCTTTCCCCCATTAAACCGCAATACAAAAATAAAAACGGCCTCTAAAACGGCAGGACGACTGTGACCTGAAAAGCGGTTCAAAGCAAATCTTTCTATTGCAGATTTGTCAGTCATGGTCTTTCAATCTTTGGTCTTTCAATCATGGTCTGTGCCAATCACAGCTCTCCTCTGCAGTTGTCATGGTTGTCAGGAATAACTGCAATTCCTCAGTTTTCCCACGTTTTCCTGGAATTTCATGCAAAAGGAAAAAACAGGCTTTTTTTATTTTTTTTTTTAACCCCGACAAGCGGCAAGAGTTGCCCTTCGACAGTAAGAAGCAGGCCAGGGTCACATGACGCTCGGCGGCGGAATGCCGCAGGAAATGAAACGTCTCGTCGCAAAAGAGACGCTGTCGTCTCTTCCCTACGGGGCTGAAGATATTAAAGGAGACACTCGTCATGGAGCCCCTCCCCCCCAGGGCCCCTTCCTCACTACTCAAAGTGTGGAACCAGTCTGATGAATCGACGCCGCCGCCACTGGAGCGGCGAGACGAAGCTCCTGGAATTATGTTTTTTCCTCTCGCTGAGACTCAGCAGATAAAAATACAAAAGTGAGTCACGGTGAGCAGAGAGCTGAGACACCTCGGAGCCTCGCAGGAAGGGGCGGAGCCAGGCATATAAAAGAGAAAGAAAAAAAAGCCAGAGGAAATGAAACTTCCTCCACGTTTGAAGCAAACAGTGACACATAATAATACATAGATCAATGAAAAAATGAATTATTAATCATAATATTAATAATAATAATAATAATAAAGAAATATAAAATGAAAAATAAGTAAATAAAGATGAATAAACAAAACAGTAAACAAACAAATCAATAAATACATATAGTACATAGAGATGCACTGTAGAATATGAGTTATTGAGGTATTACAGAATGATTATGATGATGATGATGATGATGATGACAATAATGAGGTGATGATGGTGATGATGATGGTGAAGATATGATGATGATGATGATGATGATGATGGTAAATATGTGATGATGATGATGATGATGATGATGATGGTGGTGAAGATGGTGATGATGATGGTGAAGATATGATGATGATGATTGTGAAGATGTGATGATGATGATGATGGTGATGATGATGGTGAAGATATGATGATGATGATGATGATGGTGAAGATATGATGATGATGATGATGATGATGATGACGATAATGGTGAAGATGGTGATGATGGTGAAGATGGTGATGGTGAAGATATGATGATGCTGATGATGATGATGATGATAGTGAAGATGTGATGATGATGATGATGGTAAATATGTGATGAAGATGTGATGATGATGATGATGACAGTGAAGATGGTGATGATGATGATAGTGATGATGTGACGGGGCAGACTCACTCCCAGCGTGTGGCGCACTGGATAAAACACACATGTACACACACACACACACACACCCACACACACGCCACACCAGTTTTTCCTCAGCTTGTTCTATATTTCCAAATCATGTTAAAGATTCCTTTCTTCTGTTCACAGCTTGGCAGCGAGACCTAGGGTGCACACTTGGTCCCTGTAATGCCGTAAGCCGCACGCGCACACATACATTTACCACTTCCGCAGGTGTCACCCGTCAAACAGATGCAAAGGATTCCCCAGCATTACTATGCAGTCCCTGGGCGGGGCCTGTTCCCATGTGATCGGGTTTTTGGGTTTTTGAGCGATTGTTTTTGTTTCCATGTTTACATAGGACCATTGTACGGTTGACATTTCAGATTTATGTTGGTAAACTATATTGTAAGGTGATTATTGCTGATTTACCTGCGTAATTAGCGTTGATTGACTAATTGATTGGTCACCTGGCTCAGGGGGAGGAGCTTTACCTTTAAAAGGTGGCTGTTCTGGCCGTAGCAGAAGAGAGGATGTTGAGCTGCGGTGAGCCAGTATTTTTTTTTTGCCTGTGTGTTTTGAATTTTTTTCAGATATTGTTCAAGCTTTGAATAAATTCCAAGCAACTTTTTTTTTTAAGTCCTTCAAAGATCCCACGTAACAGATGATGATGATGATGATCAAGATGATGATGATGATGATGATGATGCAGGACAGTGATCCCATTTGCTCTGCCCTCAGGTTTGATTACATCACCGCTCCCTGCCCGCCCGTCGTGGGTCACAGTGGTGTCACTGCGATTGTAACGCCGAGGCCTGATAGGAAGCGGCCTCCGCAGGGAAGCCTGGTGGAAACTCCTCCCATATTACAGCCATAACTCACGGCAGCGGCGGCGGTGGCCATAAAGCTGTGAGTAACACACAGCAAGCGGCGCCGTAATTGACAATAAAAACAATAAAAACAAGTTGTGAACGGCGGTGGTAATATCCTGAACGTCCCGAGAAGTCGAGGCTGCTTGAGTTTCTAACGTAGTGGAGAGACCACGACGTAATGGAATGTAATGAAGCGCCGTAATCAAAGGCAATCCAGCACACAAACAAAAACCTACACACACACACACACACACACACACACACACAGTGGGAGCAGGAAAACAAAGCCAGTGAGGAGCAGCTCTGCTCCTTCGTTCACCCACAATCCATCTGTGATTTGGAGGTGGAGGAGGAGCAAAACTCTGAGGTTCTGCTGCAGGAATTAGACAGGCCCAGGTTCTGATCAGGGCCGTAGGTCCTGGAGGTTCTTCAGCGGCAGCAGAACCCCCGTGGAGGAGTGGATGGCGCACCCGGGGCCTCATGTACATATTAGTTATGTACACACGGAAACTCGTCATACGTCCGTTTCCAGGTTCATGTTCAGATGTTCCCTGCAACTCACTCTGGCCTCTCTGCCACTCTGGCTATCTCTCTCTCTCTTTGTCTCTTTGTATTTCCTTGTCACCCCAACTGGTCAGAGGCAGATGACGGCCCTCTTGAGTCTGGATCTGCTCTAGGGGAGTTTTTCCTGGCCACTGTCGCACTTTGCTTGCTCTGGGGGCCCAGTTGTTGTTGTTTTTTTCTCTGATAGTACAAAGCGCTTTGAGACATCTTTGTGATTTAGCTCTGTACAAATAGAAGTTGATTGATTGATGTACAAAAAGTGACTTGACGTGGAAATGAGCAGTGCTCCAGCACTTGTTGGTCCTTTGGCGACACTCAATGGTTGTGTTTGGAAACAATTGCTGGAGCGGTTTCAAATAGGCTTTGATGACCAACGCGTTCATTTATATCGATCAGTGCCAAGGCATGCACGCGCACAGGTGTGGAAGATAAAGCTAACAACGGCAGCGTGGGCACTACCAAAGAATTGTAGTAGACCTTTAGGACCTCCTGAAACGTGCCAGGTTCTCCAGGGTTGGTTCTCTTAGAACTCTTCTCCGAGCCGCAGCCCTTCGGAGCACCGTGCGACAAGGAAGCTGCGGTGCCAACAGCTGCTGACCACGCTGGGGTTCCTTCCAAAGGGGAGAGCGGGCAGACCGATCGGTGCTGTGCCAGTCGACCCTCAGTCCAACCATGCCAGCCGTGTGTTCCGGAATCATCCACGTGTCACCCCGGTAGATCGAATTTCCAGAAAATACAGTTGATCGGGCCGACATTAAAGCACTATTTGCAGCGAGAGGCTGATTTCCAACAGTAATCGGAGCTATCGACTTGCACAGACATTACCCGTGAAGGTGCCATCACACACATGCGAAAAAAAATATGTCAACCGTAAGCACCTCGTTCCATCCGTGTAGATCGTCAGTGGTGCACGCGTGGAACTGATTAACCTTGCGGCGAGGGCTGGTTCAGGCTGATTCACAATTGAGTGAAACCGGTCTCACACTGGCATGGTGCTCAAAGGTATTGGCTCCTAAAGGTAAGAACAGGTTTAATCTAATCTCAATATCAGGTTTGGATGTTTGTGCTTAATCATATAATCACTACTGCGGTAAAATATGCTGAAGCCAGTCAAATGTAGGTTGTGCAGAATTCTGTGTGGAGTAATGTGACCCCGAGGAGGACACAGGAACCAACCCCTGGTTGGTGGTCACAGGGATTGGAACTTTACAACTTCTGGACTTTCCGAATAGGAAGTTGTTCCTGCAGGGCAATACCTGAAAGAAATAGGACTATTTGGCTCCTGCCATTGCTATTCTGCCTTGGACATCTGCCTAAAACGGGAAACAAAAGGCTGCAGCACCATCCAGTGAGGCTGGGGTCTGGAGACCAGACAGCCAATCAGAGGAGGACATCATCTGAGCGCACCTGCATGAACAGTTGGTTCTTTTCTGTGTAAAAAGACTGGGTCAGGGAGAGAACAGCAGTCAGACTGTGCCCTGACAATAGTTATATATATATATATATATATATATATATATATATATATATATATATATATATATATATATTGCTTTTATATTACTGCCTGGAATTTTGTAACACCATTTTCTGTTTTTTCTGCCAATATTTTGTCCATGAACAAAACTAGGGAGGCACTTGTTGTTAGCTTTATTTAAAACATCTTCACAATATAATTTGTCATTATAATAAATCAACAAATAAAAACTCCCCGGACGCACATTGACATCATGTTTCTCCTGTCTTCACAATGTCATTATTTGCCTGTGGTTTATAAATAACAGGTGCTTTTCTTTGTAGGGTCAAACTACAAATTCAGAACTTTTTAAAAAGCCCTCAATCTTTTTTTTTTTGTGTGTTAAGTAGCCCTAACTACGTCAATAAAAGACGTCCGTAACATTTAATGACTTGATTCTCGCCGGCGCACTGTGGCATTTATAGTGCAATCCTTGTCGGCGATGTGTAAAATGACTCAATGGAAGCCACATTTTGCACAGTATGTCGATTCCATTACATTATTGTTAAATCGAACTCAGTGACAGTGGCTTCCCTCTGAAGACGTGGCTGTTGATGTAGCAGAGAGATATTTACATATTTTGTTGAGTTCCTACTTCGTGTGGAAGCGTTTCCAGTTGACAGCCAGTGAGGTTTTTCTTTTTCATGCTGTGATCAATTGTAGAATGAAAGAAATTCCAAGCTGCAAAGTTCATTTCTATAGACGTGCATATGTATATGGAGGCGTGGAGCGGGGCGCGCGCTCATGTACGCTGAGTTCCACGATGATCGGGATTGTACAAAGGAATCGTGTGTGGCAAACATAATTAGATTATATAATAAGACCGTTTTTCTCTCAACGTCTTGATTCTTAAGTTTTTCTTCCCTTTTTTTTTTTTTTTTTCTCCAAATGAACATATTGAACCACCTTGGCGTCTGAAGTACATGCTTTAAAAGGAGGCATTATACATTATTTTTAGTTTTATATTATTATTTCTTCTTCTTCTTCTTTTCTTCTTCCAATTATTATTATTACAATTATTTTTATTATTATTATCATCATCATCATCATCCTGCTGCCACAATCCTGGTAGTGAGTCCAGTGTCTGCGATGCTCTCTCTCTCTCTCTCTCTCTCTCTCTCTCTCTCTCTCTGGTGATAATCAGCTCCCGTCTTCCGATGGATGCGGGATGAGAGTGGACCGCCGCTGCAGCCTGACTCCGGCTCAGCGGGGGGGTTAATGTGCCGCCTCGGGGTGGTTGTGGTGGTGGGTGGCGGTGGGGGGGGGCATCACTAAGTGCTCGCCGGCGGCAGTGGTGGCGGGGGGCGGCGGCGGCGTCCTGTGAATTAGTGTCACTTTCAGCCCACTTCCTGCTTTAGTGTCTGGAGGAGTTAGCGAGCCAGTCCAGATGTGTATCAGCGGCGATGGTGGTGGTGCTCGGGAGGGGCAACGGGGAAGAGGGAGGGGAGGATGGAGGGGCGCGGTGAACAGGGGCGGGTTCACCGCGCTAATCCGAGGGAAGTGGCGGCGGCGGCGGCAAATAGAATTAGCGTGATAAGAGGCTCACGGTCAGGGGAGCTCTGATCACCTGGAGGAAGGGAAAAATAAATGCATGAATAAATAAATAATGATAACAAGAATGCGGGGCAGCAGCAGCAGCGCTATCATCTCCGTGGCAGGAGGGCAGCGATGGCCTCGCGTAGCATGACGCCAGAACACGAGTACCAGTGTTAGAAAAAACACTCCATTAATCTGAGCAGCAGCATTGATTTCTTCCCGCTAATGGACAGTGGTGGTGGCATTAGCGTTAGCAGCGGCGGCTGGGACGGCCCCCCAGAGGACAAAGTTGCTGTCGACCTAACGACGGGCGACGCCTCTAATTGGTCACCAGGAGGTCCGGGACTCTGCTGCATCGAGGATGGAGCTCTCTCTCTCTCTCTCTCTCTCTCTCTCTCTCTCTCTCTCTCTCTCTAGCATCCGCTTAGAGAGAGAGAGAGACGTCAACTTCCACCTTGTGGAATCATTTGGTTGTTGTAGGAGCAGTGTTTTTTGGCTCGATTGTTTGTTTTCAGTGAGAGTTTGCTGCGGCTCACCTGTTGCTGCCATGCAGCTGCACACTGTGGTGCACGGCTTCCCCGGTTTAGAGAAGGTGACTTGCCGGCCCGCCATCAAACTTTCTCCAGTCAAAGGCCTTTCGGTAGGAGAGTGCAGCTTAGCAGTCGGTCAAGCTGTGGGTTATGTCAGTGTTAAATCTGCCTCGCGGATGAATCGCGCAGTGGCGGCTGCTGGTCTTACAAGGAGGGGAAGGCCTACATCATAAAATGGATTTGTTTACTTAGAAATAAATTCTACCCTCAATTCCTCTCAAGAAAATGACCTGTGACCCTGTTTTACCAACTGGCCGTCTTTTCCAGGGACTTGACCAGTGTCCTCTCAATGGCCAGCAGGGCTAGGCTGCTTAAACTGCCTTGGTCCATTGTGTTGCGGGTTCAAGACTTGAGCTGCTTTGAACAGGAGAAGCTCCTCACTACACCTGCAGATGGAGCCCTAATTGTTGCCACTAATGACAAGTTTGTGCAGCTGAGGTGTTGCACTGTCCAACTCCATGTCTTTCAGAAACAGCAAGAAATCACACAGTTTTCTCTGTTGCCCTGCAAGTCCTGGTTTGAATGTAGGGCTTGAAGTTCAGACCTCAGTCTCCCTAAATCAAAGCCATAACTTTTTAGGACACTCATATTATCTGCAATTATGTGCAGCTTGCTGGCAGCTAGCTCGCTAGCTGGAGCTACTGCGCGAGGCTCATGTGAAGTGTGGCCGCCTGTGAGTGCTTTGTGACGGGGGAGAGGCTCAGCAGCTCCCGCTGTGTCAGAAGTCAGAGTCTCCAAACACATGCAGCTACAGTCTACAAAAACACCAGAAATAGATGCTAGAATTGTCGCTAGACGGTTTTTAACAAAGACAAAGTCGCTAAGAGGATCCGTAGAGTCTCCGGATCAACTCAAAACAACGGAATGAAAAACTTCAAAACTGCTTCGGCTGATGTTTATACTTCAAGATCGCTGATTCGCTCATTTCACTGTCAATCAAAAAGGGGCTCCGCCTCAAACAGATCATCCAATCATCATGCAGAAGCCGAGCGTCCGGGCCAGCCGACGCCAGCCCACTGCCCCATAGACCCCCAGAGACGCTGAGCGTCCGATGGGCGGGACAAAGCCCATCATTTATCCAATGACCGTCGAGTTTCGTTGCAGTGGAACAACCCACTCAATGCTTCCCCATTGAATTCAATGGACGCTCAGCGTCTACGGTCTAAGCACTGTGACGCTGCGGGGATGGATGAGAAGAAAGTCGGTCGGTTACCTGCGATGAGTTGCTTATTCTGAACAAAAGATGTTCGTTGCTCGTTGGCCCACAGCAGATTGAGGGCCTCAGCCACTGCTGCCGCCGGTGGACCCTCCGCAGGCGCAGGATGTAGAGCAGGATGGCGAGCAGCACCACCAGGATGCAGTGCGACTGCAGGTGGTCGGTGGGCAGGAAGGATAAGTGCAGCCAGCTGGGGCGGGATCGGCCAAGCGAGACTCTCCGCCTGCAGGGCCCTGAGCAGCAAGAAGCTGGTCTTGTACAGGATGGCCCCCAGTGTCCACTGCACCTCCTTGTTGTTGTTGTCCGTCCTCTGGTCAGGGTAGTCGGTAGGGAAGTGGAAGCCCGAGTGAAGAACCTCGAACATCCAGTCCGACTTGAAGTGCTGATACCTTACACCTGGTTGATGTTGGCGTGCTACGAATAGATCTTGTTGCCCAGACACACTTGGTGTCACACTGCCCGACATGTCAGATCTGATTTTCCACTTCATTGGCCTGATGGGCCACTTGGTTGACAAGTAGTCTGCGCAACCAAGTGGCCCCTCAGGCCAATGAAGTGGACAATCAGATCTGACATGTCAGGTAAGGCAGCAGGCAAGGGTCCAGGTTGAGCTTGTCCTCGCTCAGCCCCGCTTAAGCCATCTGGAGACTGTTCTTGGCCAGTGTGTCCTTGAGCAGCTGGTCCTCGTCGCGCTGCCCTGGCTTGTTGCTGCCGAAACCCAGAAAGGTGCTGACATGGACCCGGTAGACATGCTCAGTGTGTTCCACTTCGCAGCCCATATTGAAGTCAGCCAGGACGCACTTCGCCGCCTCCTTCTCTTGCTCCGAACTGAAGATGACGGCATTGGGGATAACGTCTGCAGCTCAGAGATCTTCCTCAGATCTCTGAGTGCAGTGTAAGAAAATGCAAAGCTGGAAGCGAAGCTCTCTGCTCCAAAGCTTTGTGAGGCCGTGCAGAGCCTGAAGAGTGGGAAAGCTCCTGGAATAGATGGTCTTCCTGCAGACTTTCAAAAGTCTTTCTGGCATGTCAATGGTGAAGACCTGCTACTTGTTCCGAGAGACAGTGTGAGTAAGGGGAGGTTACCTCTGAGCTGCAGAGGAGCTGTCCTCACCCTCCTCCCAAAGAAAGGAGACCTGCAGGACATTAAGAACTGGAGACCGTTTCTTTACTGGAGACTGGAGAGATCTTTACTCCGCATTGACTACAAGTTGCTGTCCAAAAGTACTGGCAACAAGAATAAAGAAAGTGATGGAACACATTATTCATGTTGATCAAACATACTGCGTACCCAGCAGGTTGATATCTGATAACATCTTTTTAGTTCGGGACATTTTGGACCTCTCTGGTTCATTGGATTGTGAACTTGGTCTGATTTCTCTGGATCAAGAAAAGGCTTTTGACTGGGTTGAACATCAGTTCTTGTGGCACACACAGGGGTGTTTCTTGTCCAGGATGTTATACTGACTTGCTATAGAGCCTTTTTTGCACAAATTACGGAAACTGCGGATAATTTTAGAAAACTTTCTCTGCTAAAGTTAACTGGAGAAAGAGTGAAGCTCTAGCAGTGGGTGAAGGACCATGAACAAACTGACTTTGCCTGGAGGCTTTGTGTGGACTTAAATATCTTGGCGTTTATCTTGGTGATGAAACTTTTTCTTTCAAAAACAATTCAATCCAATTCAATTCAATCAAAAGAACTTTATTTATCTTAAAAGGGGCAATTAAAAAACACACTGAGCAGTTCCATACACACACAGGCATAAGAAGTACTACGATTTTAAGTGCCGTGGCCGTTGAGACTGAGCCATCCCTTGACCTTCCTCGGAGAGCAAGGTGGGATGGTCTCCTCGATAAAGTTGAGGGCCGTTTGAAAAAAATGGAAGTGGATTCTACCAAATTTGTCTTTTAAAGGTCGGATTTTGATCTGCAATAATCTCGGGTCATCCATGGTGTGGCGCCGGTGGGCATGCTCAGACCCTGCTATCAAGGATACAAGCAGTGATGGTGGATATCTTTTTGGATCGTCTGAGTCCCTGAGTGTCCTTTTCCTGTGAAAGGAGGAAGGGGGACACAGACTTGTCCACTTGGCGAGCAGGGGTGCCGCTTTACAACTCGGCCCGTGAGAGAGGAAAAATAAATCAATACATTTAAAAATAATTAGCATTTTATTTATGTTTGCCAGTAGCAGCTGCCCCCTGGTGGAGGATGCAGCCTGATGCAGGCAATCAGAGAATTAGACACTTCTTCTTCTTCGGAAATTTTTTGTTTGTCGTCCAGAAAAGACTTTTAGGAAGAAGATTTTTGATTTTTACAACCACACTTTTTTTTTTTTTAACAACAAAATAGAAATGATGCACAAAATAAATGAACAAGTAAATAATATAGGTATATATATATAGGTAAATAATGAACAAAAAAAAACAATCAAACAAAAGCCCAGAGGAAACATTCAATCATATAATATTTCAGAAAAAAAAAATCATGTTTAAAACAGTACACAAAATTGAAGAACAAGAACAAGGAAAGACAATCTTGCTGATGAGGAAACTCCAGGAAGCTTCATCCCTGGTGCAACTAACAATAATGATTAATTAATTATGCTATAATTTTATCATTTTTTAAAATATAACAATTTTCGTAATTATTGTTATTGTTAGTTGTTTTAATTGATTTAATTCCATTATTAAATCTCCAGTATCTGTTGCAGGAAACATAGGAAACATAGTCAAACCCTGAGAGCACCTTGCTGGTCGTTACAAGAAGTTTTTAAAAATGATCAAATATCACACACACACACACACAGGTGAGGGTGGCTCCCTCTTCTACTCTGCTCCTGACGTTGGTGCCTACCCCCACAAGCGCTATACCTGCATGGATCACACTCGTTCAGCCAGCTTGTTTCCTCGGACGATGCAGGACTTTTCCAGGATCTTTCTCGGATCTTCTGACCCTGGTAAAAACAACTTCTGTTTTTCATCTATTCATCTTAAACTGAACTCATGTTATTTTTCCAACTTCGTTCGGTGTTTCACTATGGAATCGCTCTCGCGTGACCCGTTCTGGAAGCTCGAATGGCACAACGTCTGTCCATGACAGACAGGTTGATCTGTACCTGGGGCTCGCCTCCACCTACTACCCCAGTCAACCCACCCCTTTTCTCTCTCCTTTTTTTGCTGCTAAACTGCTTGTAGACGTCGCGTTAAAGATTGTGTCACCGAATGTGGTTTCTGATATCAGATTGGATCCACTGGGTAGGTGTCTACACTGCATTACAAATTATTATGCAATTGTGTTTAAGTGTCATAAAGGTAATTTTTTTTTTTTGGTTTTCCAATGAAACTCATGGATGGGATTGTGTCTGAGGGCTCTTTGGGTCAGTGAAATCAATCTCAGACACCTGTGTCAATTAGATTGCCAGGTTAGTCCAATTAAAGCAAAAACTACTTAAGAAGGATGTTCCACGTTCTTGAGCAGACCACCATTTTCAAGCAATATGGGAAAGAAAAAGGATCTCCTTAGTGCCGAAAAGCGTGAAATAGTTGAATGCCTTGGACAAGGTATGAAAACCTTCAATATTTGATTAAAACTTAAGTGTGATCATCATACTATGCTGATTCAGAGCACACATCGATTCGTGCAAATAAAGGCACAATGAGGAAGGTTTCTGCCAGACAAATGCATCAGATTAAGAGAGCAGCTGCTAAAATGCCATTACAAAGCAGCAAACAGGTATTTGAAGCTGCTGGTGCCTCTGGAGTTCCACAAAAATCAAGGTGTAGGACCCTCCAGAGGCTTGCAGTTATGCATAAACCTTCCATTCGGCCACCATAAACAATGCTCACAAGCAGAAATGGCTCCAATAGGCCCAGATAAACATGAAGACCAATTTTCAAACAGTCTTGTTCACTTATGAGTGCTGTGCAACCCTGGATGGTCCAGATAGATGGAGTGGTGGATGGTTGGTGAATGGCCACCATGTCCCAACAAGGCTGCGACGTCAGCAAGGAGGTGGCGGAGTCGTGTCTTGGGCCTGAATCATGGGGAGAGAGCTGGTCGGCCCCTTTAGGGTCCTTGAAGGTGTGAAAATGACCTCTGTAAAGGATGTGGAGTTTCTGACTGACCACTTTCTTCCGTGGTGTAAAATGTAGAACTGTGCTTTCCGTAACAAAATCATCTTCAAGCATGACAATGCACCATCTCATGCTGCAAGGAATACCTCTGCATCACTTGCTGCCATGGGCATAAAAGAAGACAAACTCATGATGTGGACCCCATCCTCTCCCCAACTCAACCCTACTGAGAATCTTTGGAGCATCCTCAAACAAACAAAAAAAAGCAAGATCTTTGAGGGCGGGAGACAGTTCACATCCAAACAGCAACTCTGGGAGGCTATTCTGACATCCTGCAAATAAATTCAAGCAGAAACTGCACAAACTCACAAGTTCAATGGATGCAGGAATTGTGAAGCTCCTATCAAATAAGGGTCCTATGTTAAAATGTAACTTGACCTGTGAAGATGTTTTGATTGAAATAGCTTTTGATTTTCAGTAAATATGACCTGCTTCTAATTTAACAAATGACCATTTTCAGTTCTTTACAAACAATAACATGGCTTGAAACTCTGTTGTGCATAATAATTTGGAACAGTGCATTTTAAGGCATTTAAAGTTTTTATTTTTGAAAAAAATACTGTTACCATTGGTAGGTTCGTTCACTGACATTCGAATTGTACTCCAAAGGTTGATGACTTGAAAATTATGATGACTTCATTTATATTGACTATTTAGGAAAATCAGAGAAAAATATGATTTGCATAATAATTTGGAGCGCAGTGTAGTAGCACAATAGACAGGATTGCGCTGTTAGGAAGTCAAGTCAGCTATGGCGAACATGTCACAACCAGTCTTTTTTTGGTCTAGTAATTATTTGTTTGCTGGGCTGAGAGCAGTGGGTCTGCTAACGTGTTTTGACGAGCACACTCATCCGCTTCTCAGCGAACACAAGCTCGAGTTAAAATTTTGCCAACGGCTAACTCGTTACGGTGAGCCTACTTTGGCGTACCAATTTTCTGTCTTCGTTGTAGGCCACGATGTCTTCAGCTTCAGCCCCCACCAAAGGGCATGAGACTGAAGCCGCGGAATCGCTGTCCCGAGAATGCCCTGCGTTGTGCGCTTCACAAGTCTCTGGAAGGGATCCCTAACCTATGTTTATAGCCTGTATGGCCGTTAAGCACACACAGGCATCACTGGCTGATCCGCGATCTTGTCTCCATTGTACCACAATGCCGGAGAAGATTTTGAAGAGGAGACTAAGGGTTGCGGTAGCCAGTAGTCCCGACCCATGTCTGCCTACTGTTTCCACACATTGTGCAACCACATCCCATCCCAAGCAAACTACACAGAGCTGGGCGGACATGATAGAAGAGGAGTCTCCAGATATGCCTCCACTTAAAACAGGACACAGAGGAGGCTGACGACGCAACTCTGACCTCCTTGATGAGAACAACATGGAAGATGTAGAGGAAGACTCCACATTCCCAGTCCAAAAAAAATCCTTTTGACGGAAAGAGGCTCCCTACAGCCCAGCCGTCAGCAAAGCATCTCCTCCCTGTAGTGTCCACCTGCATGAAGGAGATGAAGTAGTTCTAGTCCAGGGGCTGGAGATACACTACATGGGAAAACTGAGGTTGGCTGGACCCCAGTGGTAGAGTCATCAGTGGTCTCTTCCAACAAAAATGGAGCATGTTAATGTCTCCACTTTCCAAAGGCAGGCAGAAATCCTAGAAGAGATGGGCCGCCAGAATCACTCTTGCCAGACATGGAAATTTGCTGGGCTGGGTAGGACATTATATACAGCTTGGACCATGAACTTGATCCGCTGGGGTTCTGCCTGCCAGATGTCAGTCCAGGATATCTTCATCTCCAGCGCACCCTCGCACCTTGTCCATGGTCCCTGCTGCCGCATGCCCACCATCCTGCTGGTCCGTTCCTCCTCAAACCCTGCCTGCACTTTGTCCAGGACGAGCTGGCGTCTGACCTTGCCATGGACCTCGTCATAGCGAGGTTGTGGGATGGCACCCAACCCTGCTCATCCTGTTGGCACTGTGCCCATCAAGACCCTGTGTCTCAGCCAGGACTGTTTCCAGTCCTTCTTGGGCTCTCCACTTCCTGCCTGTCCACACCAGAATTACTGCTGACGCAACTCTAAAGTCCCTGAAGTCCCAAATCCTTGATGGTTACTTTGATTGCTGCTGCATCCCTGAGGCTGCAGTCGAAGACCTTTCAACTGTAGCCTCAGTGTAGCCTCAAAGAAACAAAACTTGTCCACCACTTTTCCCCTCTTCAACACCATGACCATGGATTTAGCAGGTTTGAAACTCATTCTTGCCCATGAGATGAGCTTTCCCAGGCCTTGGAGAATCCACCTACCAGCAGGCACCGGTGTTGTCATGACAGTGAGGTTGTCCATAAAGGCTCTGATGGGGGCTGCCGAATGCCAGACTTGGACAGCGGGCCTCTGCACTCCGTTTCAGCTGCCTTGACTATGGCGGCTTCCTATTGTCACATCGGCATTCACCCTTTGCACAGGAAATTTCTCAAATTTGCTGACCAGGGCAGGGCGTATGAATACAGAGCCGTCCCGCTCAGGTTCTTGCTGGCACTGAGGGTGTTCAACAAGTGTGTGGAGGCAGCGCTGTCACCATTGCAGAGCCGCGCCATCAGGATATTTGTGTACAATGACGATTTCCTGATATGTTCCCATTCCCACGATCAGGTGATCATAGATTTCGCCACAGTTATTAATCACTCATGGTGTTAAATGGTGTTCTCGATTGTTGAATGTTTTTTTTTTTTGTAATAATGATGGCAAATTGATTATGTGGTTTGCATGAATTTATTTTTGTGATTCAATTTGTGATGAACAAGCCTCCTGTGTGGTGGTTGTGTTGTGAGTGCCATGGAAAGCAGGAGAACGTCTCCCTCGTTTTTTGTCTGTTCCTCGAAAGTATGATGAAAAGCGTTAGGTTTGGGACCAGCCACTGTGATCGGCTGCTCTGTCAACATAACGGATCAGGGTTTCAATATAAACTGGGCGAAAAGCCGAGTGAATCCCATGCAGTGCACACAATACCTCAGCCTCAACCTGAATCCCCTCTTCTATCATGTCACACTGTCAGAGGACAGTGTGACCAGAGGCGACTGCTCTAAGACTGCAAGGGAAGCTTGGCTTCCCCTAAAATGTCAAAAAATAAGTGGTCAAATATGTACTGTTGTGTGTGCATTTCATTGACTAAATATGCGATAGAACGCTTTCATCTTTTCTACAGGATCAGCTACTTATCACAGTTATGTCACACACGCCTGTCAGTCACGCTAATTGTCCGCTAACTTTGTTATGACCTTCCAGCGTTTCCTGTTCTGCCTGCCTGCCTGCCTGCCTGCCTGCCTGCCTGCCCGCCCGCCCGCCCGATCTCGACCTGTTTTCTGCCCCTGACCTGCGTCCTGCGTTCCTGTCCTGGTAACCCGACCTCGCTTCTGTGTCCGACCACGAGCCTGCTTCTCCTGCCCTGTTACTGCCGACCTGGAAAGCCTTGGACACGAACCCTCGATCTCCGCCCCGGACATCCGACCCGCCTTCCGTCCCCGACCAGCCTGCTCTGCCGCCGTTCCGGAGAACTAACCTGCCTCCGTCCCTGACCACGAGCTTTTGCCAACACCTCCTGAGCTACAGGCGCAGAGGTCCAGCAGCGAGCCACCAGGCTGCTTGGCTTCGCCGTCCGTGATCTGCTTCCGGAACAACTGCTGTTAGCCTACTGTTGCTAACCGTCGCAAATAAATCCTCTTTCCTTACCCATCTTGTGTTGCACTTGGATCCTTACCTGACACGTTACAAGTTAACTGACAGTGGCACAACTTCCTTCTCAGTCATCACCACAGGGTCACAGTACTTGGACAGTGCAGACGCTGAGCGTCTGTTGACTTCACTGGGGAAGCATGGAGTGGGTTGTTCCACCACAGCGAAACTAGATGGTCATTGGATAAATGCTGGGTTTTGTCCCGCCCATCGGACGCTCAGCGTCTGTGGGGGTCTATAGAGCATTGCGCTCTGCTGGCCCGGGCGCTCGGCTTCTCCATGATGATTGGATGATCTGTTCGAGGCTGAATTTTGACTTTTGATTGACAGCGAAATGAGCGAATCAGCGATCTTGAAGTATAAACATCCGCCGAAGCATTTTTCAAGTTTTTTATTCTGTTGTTCTGAGTTGATACGGATACTTTACTGATCCGCTGTTAAAAATGACTAGCGACAAATCTAGCATCTATTTCTGGAGACTGTAGCTGTTTGTCTGTGGAGACTCTGACTGTCTCAGTGGGAGCTGCTGAGCCTCTCCCCCGTCACAAAACACTCACAGGCGGTCACACTTCACACTAGTCTCGCGCAGCATATTGGCAGATAATATGAATGTTGTCGACCGGATTTTGGTGAAGCCATTTGATATTCTTCCTTACGAAGAGAAAATGAACTCCTCAGATTGATTTGGTGCGAAAGGTGGGGGGAAGCAACAGGTCTTTTCAGTTGTCCTGGTACAACAAAGTGAGCTGCCTGACTGGAAGTGCTGTCACAAATACAATGTACTGTTGTTCCATGCCTCTTGATGAAACTATCTCAGGGATGTGTTGTCTTGTCAAAGGCTGGTTTTGGGTATCTGTCTAGCTTTGACAGGGCATACAAAAGGCATGAAAAAAAAAGCAATGAACATGTGAGTGCATGTGCAAGGTTAAGTTGCCTGGGCAGGTATGATGTCGGCTGAAAAAGAGCTTCCACCTTCTTGAAAGACCAGCAGCCGCCACTGGGAGTGACGTTCAGAATGTGTTTACATCTGCTTGGCATTATGGCCTCAGTGATTGCAGTCGTGAGGTTGGATCTTTTAATGATTAGAGTTTTTCAGCGTTGGGTAGCGGCGCTGCGCCCCTTCCCGAGACACTACCTCAGATGAGCAGGGCTGTGAACGGTACATAGGACATAGACAGTGCTCAGGCTCACATGTGCATCTTGGAGTTATGAGCAGTTTTTATTGCACTGAAAAATTTTCAGATGTCTCTGCAGGGTCAACGTGTGTTAATAATGACAATTCCACCAGAGCGACAAACATCTACCGTCAAGGGAATGAACTCTTCATCCTCTGCCATATTTGACGCACCACCTACTGCCGTAGATGTCTTCGCCTCGCAGGAAAACGCTCAGTGCCTTCTATACTTTGGGGCGACTGTGGCTCAGAGAGGGTTGTCCAATGACTGAAAGGTCGGCGGTTCAAATCCCACTCCATCCTAGTCCGCCGTTGTGTCCTTGGGCAAGACACTTAACCCTAAATTGCTCCCAATGGGGCTAGGCAGCGCCTTGCATGGCAGCAGCCACCCTTCTTTGTGTGAATGGGTGAACGAGAGGCCTTTGTAAAGTGCTTTGGGGTACTGTGAAGGTGCTTGAAAAGCGCTGTATAAATGCAGTCCATTTACCATTTACTTCTCCCTGTCAGATGTCAGCACTCCCCCTAGGGATGCACTAGCGCATCCTTGGCTCAGGATGTTGCTCTATCCCGCCTCTAAGTCTAATCTCTCCCAACCTGACCAGGGTGAGGGACCAGGGGTTCTCACTGATCCTTGCGGCCCCTCGGTGGCCCACCAAACAGCATCTTCTGGTTAACACTTTCATGAAAGGAGCTCGAAGGAAACTTGCCATATCTAGACCCTGGGCTCCCCTTTGAACGATTCCGTAGTGAAACACCTTACTCTGTTATCAAAGAAACGGGGATTACATTGAACAACCCAATGACTCACCTGGTCTAGTTAGAGACCTTCAACCTCCTCTTCTGCTGTGCAGTTTTTTTTTTTTTTTTTTGTGGCTGCTATAAATATCTCACAGTTCGATCAACTGTCAGTGATATAAGTCTCCGAATTGGGACGCTGCTCCTGGGAGCGCTAATTAGCCTAGCTTAGCCCCGCTTAGCCGAGCGCAGCTTAGCCTAGCGTCAAGTCCTCTGCTGCTGCTGCTGCTGCTGCTGCTATGATCTGATTTATCTCTTAGTGTCTGGCAAAGTTCTGACATAGTTTGTAAAACCACTGCTGTGTTTTTTGATTTTCTTTTTTGTTGTTTGTTTGGTTTGATGTGATGTGAAGCAAAAAAAAAAAAAAAAAAAAAAAAATGCAATAAAGAGACAATTATGAAGTTATTTAAAAGTGAACCGACAGCCTGGTGTTGATCCTCAAGGACCACAAACACACAGAGAGCTTCTGTGTTCAGAGAGGAAAGAAAAAATTAATATCTTGAAATGAACAATCGCTCGCTTGCTCGCACGCACACACACACACACACACACACACACACACTTGGTATTGTTGTTATCGGCGTTCCCGACGCTCCGGCAGAGGGGCCGGTTATCTCCGAAATTAATGGCGGCAATAAGCAGCAGCAGGAAGAAACAGGATGATTAGCAAAAGCAATCAGGCCTTTTATTAGATTTATAGCAACAAAGAGACGATGGAGGCGGCAGCAGGAAGACAAATGACGCTGCCGCCACAAGAAGAAGAAGAAGAAGAAGAAGAAGAAGAAGACACTCACACACAGATCGTATAACCGCAGCCAGAGGGAAAGAGAAAAAAAGTGATAAAAGACGGAAATTGGACTTTTCACTTGTTTTTTCCTGCTCTGGTCCAGTCTGTAGGCTAAGCTAATGCTAATGCAGCTGGATGTTTGTGCCGAGAAGATAAACACCCTTCCCTCCCACCCACCTTTCTTCACTCCTCCCCCTCAAAACCGTAGACTTCCTGTTGACCTTCTCTTTCTTTCCTCGCTCCCCTCTCCTTCCTTCCTTTGCCTCCTCTTCCCTTCTTTTCTTCAATTCGTCCCTCCTCTTTTTCCCCGTCCGTCCGTCCGTCCCGCCTTTCCTCCTTCTGTTTTCTTCCTGCCCCAAATTTATGTTCTTCCTTCTCCTCTCCTCTTCTTCCATTCCTTCCTTTCCTCCCTGCTTCCTTTCGTTCTATCCTCCCTCCTTCATTCCCTCATCTTCCCCTCCTCTTCCCTCCCTTCCTTTCTTTCCTCCCTCCCTTCCTGCCTTCCTGCGCTTCCCGTCCTCTTCCTGTTCTTCCCTTCTTTCCACCCTCCTTCCTGGGTTCGATCCCCAGCCGGTCAGACCAAAGACTGTAAAAATGGTGGCCGTTGCCTCCCTGCTTGGCACTCAGTATTCGGGGTTGGAATTGGGGGGGTTAGATCAGCCAATGATTCCCGGGCGGAGCACCGCTGCTGCCCACCGCTCCCTCAGGGGACGATGGGTCAAATCCGGAGGACAAATTTCGCATCCTTTGGGAACTTCCGTTCTTTCTTCTCTCCTTCGGCCCGTCCTTCTCTTCCCCTCCTCTTCCCTTCCTTCCTTTCTTTCCCAGCCTGGACAAACCTTTGAGGCTAAACAAAGGTTGTTTCTTTTTTTCTTAACCAATTGGTCTGATTGTGGACGTTCAACTTCCTGGTCTGCCCTCCCTGCTGGAGTTGGCCGCAGTGCAT
This sequence comes from Thamnaconus septentrionalis, assembly GCA_009823395.1. NCBI lineage: Eukaryota > Metazoa > Chordata > Actinopteri > Tetraodontiformes > Monacanthidae > Thamnaconus > Thamnaconus septentrionalis. The sequence goes on along the minus strand of CM020509.1, from coordinate 21,056,250 downwards.
CATGGGACGTCGTGCAGACTCCTCCCCGACGCGACCACCAGGGGTCCTCGCCACGTGCAAACGCTCTCGTCTTTGTGTTCCTGCTGCGGCAGCAGGGTGCCAGTCCCTGATAGCAGCTTAGTTCTCCCAATGACTTCCTCCTCTTCCTCCTCATTCCTAGTCATCCTCTTCCTCTTTCCCCAGCTACTCCTCCTCTTCTTTACCTTCTCCTGCTCCTCTTCCCCCACCTCCTACTCCTCCTCCTCCCCCTCTTCTTCCCCCACATCCTCCACCTACTGGCCCTCCTCTTCTTCCTCCGCCTCCTCCTCCTGCCTCTCCACTTTCTCCTCTTCTTCTGGGATATGGGGGGGTAGGGGGTTGATAATCTGTATGTGTTTGTGAGGAGGTGGCTGGATTTTAATAGCTATTTTTATTATTATTATTATTATTATATTGCATTTTTTGTATGAAAGGTGCTATAAAAATAAAAATTTGATTTGATTCTTCCCTCTTCTTCCTCCCCCCTTCCTCCCCCTTCTCCCCCTCTTCTTCTTCCTCGCCGCCGCCGCTCATCGTCTGTCAGCAGCAACTTGAATTCTATCTCGCCGTCCCAGGTGCTTCTCCTTTTCTTTTTAATTTATACTCTCTCTCTCTCTCGCTGCCGCCGCCGCCTCCTGCTGGAAATCACAGGAGACAGACAGACAGGCAGACAGATGGGAGGGTGTAATAAAAGCTGGCCCCGCCCGCTGCCATCTAGCGCCAAACCAGACCACGGCAGCGGGGCAGGAGACGAAGGGTCAAAGGTCACAGGAGGAACAATAAAGAAAATGTAAATTTAAATTAGGACTAAATCAGAAAATAAATGAGTGAAGCCATAAAAAAAAAAAAAAAAAAATCACACTGAACAAACACCAACTACATTTTTAAATTAGACTCCAAAAAAACATCTTCAGTGTTGAAATAACAACAAAACTTTTCATGAGAACCGCGGGAAAAATAGGATTTTTTTTTCAGAATTTATAATAAACTTTGAAGAACCCCTCTGTGATTTCCTAGAAACAGCAAAATTACAAAGATCAAATGAAAAAATATCCCAAATATTTTTTATTTTTTATAGAAGAAGAGCTCAGCTGGTCTGCCAATACTCACACACACACACACACACACACACACACACACACTGTACACAATCTCCGCCCCCACCTTTCCCTTCGGACCAATCAGGGTGGAGCGAGACGAGCGGCTGCATCAAGTGTTTCAACCTGGTTTTTCATTTTTTTTGTTGAGTATGAATATCAACATGTTTTTCCAGCGAGGTGAACTTTAGAGGGCAACTGATTCCAGTCTCAGCGTCGCTGCAGGTGATCGTCACGCGAAAGGTCACCAGCCGCCAGCTGATTTGGTTGGGGAGGGAAAGAAAAAAACACGCTGACTTTAGTCATTGGGCCAAACAACAGCCTATTGATCGCGGAAAGCAAATGCCAAAGTAATCAATGAAGCAATAGAATCTATCCAGGCTCCGCCTCCACCCATCACTCGTCAATAGCAGGACGAGAGCGCGGCTTCAACTTCCTGGAAAAAACAGAAAGAAACATGTACATGTATGTTGTACATATATATACATATATATATATATATATATATATATATATATATATATATTTACAGTATACATACGTGATACGTACGTAGACGTGGCGTAAAAGCACTAAAAACATTTTTTTTAAATTCCTATTTTTTAAAATCAGTGACAAAATCATCAGACAGACGTTTCCAGTCTGTCGCCACGGCAGCGGGCTGCTGATCTGGAATTGAAAGAAACACCCCAGTTACAGCAGCAGCAGCAGCCAGTGAGGATCTGCCGGCGGGGTCATGTGACCATGTGCGTTCTCCGACACTGGCATCCAGGTGATGTACAAGCCAGAGCCACTAATCCCTGATTTATGAATCCTAATCACAACAGCTGTCCGCCATTTTTTTTTTCCTCCCTCCCGCTAATCCGGCTAATTGGGGATTAGTGGGTGAGTTGAGGAGGATCAACTCCACCTCCACCTCCATCTCCAACTCCACCTGCCCCTCCAGCTCCACCACCTCCAATAGCACTTCCGGCACCTCCATCTCCATCTTCAGCTCTACCTCAACCTCCACCTCTAGCTCCATGTCCACCTTCACCTCCAGCTGCATCCTCATCCACTGCCCAGGAGAAGACTCATAGCATTATTATTATCATCATAATCATTCTTCTTCTTCTTCTTCTTCTTCTTATTATTATTATTATTATTATTATTATCATTATCATTATTATTTTCATTCTTTATCATTCGTCCTCATTATACTGTTCTAAAAGAACTGTGACTCCTGCTCCTCTAGTCCCCCCCCACCACCCACCTGTCCAACCAATCAGAGGCCTGACTGTCCGTCCTCCTTTTTTCTTTTTTTATTGACGTCTTCCCTGCGACGATTCCAACCATTCATAACTCTAGAAGAGATTGAACAAGCCGCAGCTTCGCAAGGGGGCGGGGCTTAGAGCGGCTGGCTACAACCAGCCACCAGGGGTCGATGGTGTTGTCTTTCGGAAGCATTCAGGTTTTTTTCTTCTTCTTTTTTTCACATGAGACAAAGATGGTAAATGAGATCATGTGCTTTTGCCTTTTAAGTGCAAGTTTTTTTTTTTTTTTACATTTTCATTTGTAAGTTTTTTTTGTTTTTTTTTTAAATCAATGTTTGTCTGCGAAACTGAAAACCAACATCAGCTTGGCAGCGACGGCGACATTTACACCAGAGAGCAGACGGACAGCCGCTCTCTCTCTCTCTCTGTGTGTGTGTGTGTGTGTGTGTGCGTGCGCGCGAGCGTGCGTGTGTGTGTATGTGTGTATGCGTCTGAGAGACAGCCAGAGACTCTAATTGGCAGAACCTTCTGTCAATCACAGAGCACCAAAGTTGGTCACACCTGACTTCCTCTGACCTTGACTGACAGGCCCAAGGGACCAATCACAGAGCCCGCCGAGCCCCCTCCCGCTCCCCTTCCCCTCCACACACACACAGCTTCTCCCACCCCTCGCGAAGCTGCCGCTCAAACTTTAGACTGTTTCTTTCTGTCCATCCAGGTGTGTGTGTGTGTGTGTGTGTGTGTGTGTGTGTGTGTGTCAGCCACGGATTACTCAACAATTCAGGCCCACTGTAACACTAATTGTTTTCCAATCAGCCCACACACATATTTATGATCAATACTTTGCCTTTTCTGCCTCATTCAACAGCAGCAGCAGCAGACCAGCTGGTCATGTGACCTGACACTTGAGACTAAAGTGGTGCCCGGCAGAGCGATCGGCTGTCAGTCGGTCAATCGGCCGGTTGAGCCACAGAAGAGTGTCGTCGTGTCAAAACACGTATCGATGAAGCGATCGGTTTCAGTTTGTTTAGTGAACAAGGCCTGAGTGTCTGATTGGCTGTCGAGGGAATCCATCGATTGGGTGGCTGGCCCCGTCAGAGAGAGAGAGAGACAAAGAGAGAGAGAGAGAGAGAGGGAGAGAGAAATTGAGATTGGAATCCACTTTATTGGACCTCTGCAGGATTTACAAAAATAAAACAATTTTCATTTCAACTCATCAGACATGTAAAGACAAACCGTTATCCTCTCCCACAGAACACACTGACTAAATAACAGCACATTGTCTGTTATCTTATAGAAGTCGTACTCAACCCTTAGCCTAGCTCTGACCAAACCCTTTAGAACCAGGACCGGCTCGATGCACCCAGCACCCTGAACCTTGTTCTTACATGTCAGCCATATGGCCAACTTGGCAGAGCCAGCGGGAAAGTTCATAAGCGTGTGTTCAAACCTCTTCTTAACACTGTATTTCGGTCCAAAAATAAACAAAGGTACATAAAAAACCTCCCCGAGGCCCTGAAACCACTGACCTAACACCCCAAACAAAAACAACAACCGAGGACACTGAACAAATAAATGTCGCAGTGTCTCAGATTGACTACAAAACAAGCACCCCTCCCTCACGTTGGGATCCAGGTGCACTCTGTATCTGTTCGTAGCTATTGCATGTCCGTGCGTGTCCGTGTACAATCCTCCACTGGAGGTCTGCTGCCCGTTTCTCAATGGGCAGCTTGTACAGGGACCGCCAGCTGCCTTTCGGGGAAAAGTCTGTGCCAAAAAACTCCACTTCGACTCATCCAGACCCTCCAAGGAGCACTGATTGAGGACCTTGAGGCTGATCAGATAGGCCGCCTTCCACCCCACATTCTCAAACTTGTCGAGAAGAGGAGTTGCAAAAGAAAGCAGCTGACCTTCCTCCTTGCCGATCCCCCACTGCTGGGGTGACTTGTAAAGAGGGGAAGCTGTACTCACCCTCCTCAGTCCACTGCTCGCACAGAGTCTGATTTTGTGCAAATATTCTCAGGTGTGATAGCAGTGACGCTCAGACCTCATCCACCACCTTCTGAAGGAGCCTGATGGAGTTGATGTTGCTCTTCTCTCTCAGGACATCCATGGACCCCACCGCCATCCTCATCAGATGGCCCAGTTTAGTGCAACCAGCTTCTCTGAGGCTGGCACGCAGGCTTGCAGACTGCAGTGTCCTGGTCGTGATAAAGTCATTAAAAAACAGTGGCTCCTCGAAGAGCCACATTCCCAGAGTCTCCTCCAAGACACGTGCAAAGCGAAATATCCGCCAAGCCTGAAGTACTGAGTGATAAAATGGTGACAGTCCACCGAGGTCTATGGTTTCAAGCTGTAAAAGAAAAATGTCGTAGCCCAGCCGTCCAGCTCTCCTCAGTAACAGTCGAGCCGTGTCAAGCCAGCCTGGACCAGAGCTGTACAAACGTCTATTAGCGGCTTGAAGTCGAAAAGCAGCAAGCTTGGAACGAATGTCAATCAGCCCCTTCCCCCCTTCAGCCACAGGAAGATAAAGAGCTGCTGCCCGGACCCAGTGTTTACCGGACCAGAAAAAGTTCATGAGAGTCCTTGGGATATCCTCAACCAGGCTTTCTGGTGGTGACAAAACGGTGAACTTGTGCCAAAGAGCCGAAGCAACCAAATTATTGGCAACCAGAACCCTTCCCCTGTAAGACAGCTGGGGTAGCAACCATTTCCATTTAGACAACCGAGCGCACACTTTCTCCTCGATTCCCTCCAAGTTTTTTGCCTGAAAACCCTGAGTGCCCAAAAACATACCCAGCACTTTTAAGTCCCTCCTTCCCCCATCGAAGTCCTCCAGGAAGGCTGGGTGCTGTCCTCTCCACCCTCCCAACAATAAGGCTTCACTTTTTGCCCAGTTCACCCGTGCAGAAGAGGCTCCTTCATACAGTGACAAAATGCTTTCTAAACAATTGACATCTGCCTGGCTCGTGACAAAGATGTTGACGTCATCTGCATAAACAGAAACCGTACGAGTGTGGTCTACCTCAGAGAGCCCTGGTAATGAGAGACCACTAAGTCTATCTCTCAATCTGCAGAGCAAAGGCTCAATTGCTAGGCTGTAAAGCTGGCCTGAAATAGGACATCCCTGCCTTATTCCTCGCTGCACAGGATTGGCCGACTCAGCCCTGCCTCTGTTTTAACCATGCATTGTTCGCCACTGCAAAGTAAGCTAATCCATGACAAAAACCATCACCAATGCCAAAAGCCCTCAGTGCAGAAAATGAATAAGAGTGATCGACCCTGTCAAAGGCCTTCTCTTGATCCAGGCAAACAATACCAGCATTAACATTCACATTGTATCTGCAAATATCAATCACATCTCGGATTAGGAAAATGTTGTCAAATATTGTTCTTTCAGGTACACAATAAGACTGATCAGAGTCCACGATTAATGAAATAAAATCCTTTACCCTGTTAGACAAGGCTCTGGAAAGTATTTTATAGCCTGCACAGAGGAGGGGAACTGGCCTCCAGTTCTTCAGCAGTGCCAAGTCTCCCTTTTTCGGAAGCTGGGAAAGAACTGCTCGTTGACATGAGACCAGAAGAAAGCCTGATCTAGAACACTCCAGCAACCCCGCATACAAGTCACGTCCAAGGAGACCCCAAAACTTCTTAAAAAAGTCAATAGAGAGCCCATCTATTCCAGGCGCCCTCCCAGGTGCCAACTGCTCGACAGCAGCTGACAACTCCTCCAGAGTCAGCTCACGGTCCAACGTTGCTTTCCCCTCGTTGAGCTGAGGGAGGCCTTCCAGAAGTTCATCGCGACAGTCCATGCTGCATTTCTCCACCCTGAAGAGGTCAGTGTAGAAATCCACAGCATGGCTTCTAATCTCCCCAGGGTCAGTGGTTACTCTGCCTCCCGTAAGCCTGAGGCAGGAAAACAGCTTCCTCCTTGCCGATGATCTCTCCAGGTTGAAGAAGAAGGAGCTCGGACCGTCCATGTCGTTCGGCCTAAGGAAGCGAGACCTAACGAGGGCTCCCTTCACTCTCTCCTGCAGAAGAGAGCTTAGCTCCAGCCTCTTCTCATACAGCAGAGGGCCCACACTGGCATCAGAGTCCCTTCGTAGGCCCTCCTAAATCCTCGTAATGTCGGCCTAAAGCTCCTGCACTGCAGCCTTGATCTTAGCGATGGAATGGGAGGTGTACTGCTGACAGAACACCCTGATCTGCACTTTACCAACCTCCCACCACTGTCTCAAGGAATCAAAATTGTTTTTTCTAGACTCCATTGTTTCCAAAAGATTTTACAACTTTGACAAAAATGCTGTCTCGCAGGAGCTTATTATTAAAAAACCAGTAGGAATTAACCCATACACCCAGGAGAACTGACCAAGTCAATACTGATAAAGTGGTGGTCAGTAACGCCGACTGGACTGATATTGCTATGAATGAGTCTGGAACTGACACTTCTGGAGATGTAGATCCTGTCTAGCCTGGCTGCCGTCACCCTGCCATCGCTGACCCGCACACATGTGTACCGCCTAGATAATGGATGCTTCACCCTCCATGTGTCTATCAAGTCGTGTTGTGTAATAATCCTATTAAGGCATTGAGATGATTGTGGGTGAGGCTCCTCACCTATCCTATCTACAGTGAAATCTAGAGTACAGTTAAAATCCCCAGCAACAATCAGCTGATCCTGCCGATGTTTGCTCAGCTCCCCCTCCAGCAGGGCAAAAAAAGACACTCTCTCCCGACCTGAATTTGGAGCATAAAGGTTGACAAAGCAGAAAACCAAACTCTTTACTACGGCTCTGACGATCAACATACAACCCTTAACCACTTCAGTGGAAGACAAGAACCCTGCAGAAGAGTTTAGGAGAATTGCTACTCCTGCACTGCAGTTAGTGCCATGGCTGAGGGTGCAAGAGCCCTTCCACCATAATCCCCAATCTACCTCATCTGCAGAAGTAGTGGTAGTAGTAGTACTTTTATTGATCCCTTTAGGGGGGTGTCCGTCAGGGAAATTGACATCTCCATCACGTCAAAGCACTGTACACACACCATAGACAGTTAGAAAAATTACCCACCACCATTAAAAGTATAAAAAATATAAAAATACGAAAAAATATAAAAATATGACAGATATAAGAAATCTAAAAATATACAAAATAAATAAGATGTATTGCATGTGAGTCCATTAGTTGTTGGTGCAGCAGTGTTATGATATTTATGACCTTCTGTTGGTCCTCCTCCCCCCCAGAGAGGAGTTGAACAGTTTGATGGCCCGGGGGATGAATGAGTTCTTCAGTCTGTTGGTCCTCCACTTGGGGAGGAGCATCCTCTGGCTGATCCAGCTTCTCTGGCTGTAGGTGACAGAGGGTGGCTGACATTGTGCATGATGTTCAGCAGTTTGTCCAGAGTTCTCCTCTCTGCCACTGTCACCAGAGGTTCCAGCTTCATCCCGACCACTGAGCTGGCAAGCCTGATTAGCTTCGCCAGCCTGGAGAGGTCTGCCGTTGTCACACCCCCCCCAGCACACCACAGCGTAGGACAGGATGCTGGCGACCACAGACTGATAGAACGTCCACAGGAGTTTCCTGCAGATGTTGAAAGCTCTTAGCCTCCTCAGGAAGTACATCCTGCTCTGAGTCCTCTTGTACAGTTGCCTCGTGTCCAGCCAGTTGTCCAGCCACAGCCCAAGATATTTATAGGTCTGTATGACTTCCACCTCCTCCGTTCCTATCAGAACTGGTCTAGGTCCGGGTCGATCCCTCCCTAAGTCGATGACCTGTTCCTTAGTTTTGGAGGTGTTGAGCTGCAGGCTGTTGTTGTGACTCCAGGCGACAAAGTCCCTCGCCAGGCACCGGTATTCCTCCTCTTCATCGTCTCTGATACACCCCACGATGGCTGTGGCATCTGCGAACTTCTGGATGTGACACAGTTCGGAGTTGTAGCAGAAGTCCGCGGTGTACAGAGTGAAGAGGATAGGGGACAGCACAGTCCCCTGTGGAGCACCGATGCTGCTAACCACAGTGTCAGACGTGATGTCCTTCAGCCTGACGAACTGTAGTGTGTGTTTCCTGTAGGAACAACACATCAAAGTTTTTTTGACAGGCAAATTAATGATTAATAATTAATAATTCAGAAATTAATGCTCTTTTGTTTGCATCCCTCCCACCATTAATGTTTAAAGAACCCATTTTGAAGTGCTGCATAGAGAAAAGAGAGAAAAGAAACAGGCAGTATAAGACTGACAGATACCAGTCAAGAGAAAGAAACACCATGTGCTGCATGATCAAGATAACTTTTTGACCCTTTGAGAGGTTCGACCAGTCCTAGCTTGCCTCAACGTTGTCATGCGTTTTTTTTTTTAAAGGCGGAAACGCTTCTTCTCATCCAGTAGATCAAATCCCACTAGTCTTTTTAGCATGTCAACAGCTTTAACACATTTATCAGTGTCACTGAAGTACTTCCCAACTTTAACCAATTTTTTAAAAAGTTACATCCAGAAAATTATTCATGTCCTCTAAAGAATGGAGGACATCTAAGTTTCTATTGCTCCCGCATATAGATACATCAGATTCAGACTCATATGCTGTACCGCATGAAGCCTGGCTATTGAGCTCACTCTGTCCAACGTTGCTGATATGATCTCTGCCAGAGGAGGTTGAGGCTGCCTCCTCTGTGGACCTCCGAGTGTGTCTTTCACTGCATCCAACCTGAGAGCTGTTCATACTTTCTGCTTCCATTTCTACCTGTTGCACTTGCTGACTTTGCACCTCTCTGTCAGAAAAGCTACTAAGGAGGAGTTCTCACAGCCTCGCCTCGCCTCGCCACGATGCGGTTGTAGGGCGTTCGCACTGACCGCTCCACGGTTGTATGGGGTGCCGTTTTGGTACCTCAAGTGCTCAGGGTCCAAGCGAGACGAGGCGAGTTTAGTGGTGACATAGCGACAAGCAGGGCACTGGATTGGCTCAGTGTCCTCGTCCATTTTCCCTGTCGGAGCGGACATCGACGCCAACTCCTTCGACACGGAACTTCTGTGTTCGCGAGTGTGTTCAACCATATTCGCGAAAACGACGAGCGGCAAATGGCGAAGCGCTCGGAACAAAACGAGTTGCTCCTGTGTGAGGCGCGTTAAGTTAGGGAATCCGAGGAGTCTTGAGACGAGAGGAAATACGGATTCGTCGAGAGGACGTGGCTCTTCGCCGCGAGGAAGCCTCGAACGCAGCGGCATTTAACAAAGTCGTCCTTGGCTCGCTAGGGCAGCTATTTCAAATAAGGAGGCGTGTCTGTTTGTTTTTAAATAAATGCTATTTCCCGTTGTATCTGTCTCGTGTTTACTTTTGGTGAAAATATAAAGTTTGAACTACACCTCTACTCTCCCAGAAAACGAAACAATAAATTATAAATGTTGCCTGCATAAATGATCAACTGTGACTTCAGTGAGGAAAACTGTTCTTTCTTTAACAGAAAAGCAACCACAGACCGAGCAGCAGGTATGAAACAACCTCTACTTTGTCCATCGCTGCGCTGTTGTGTATCGCACAGAAATAATGCCGTCGAAAACATTGTCCCGCTTTACCGCGTCGACTCCGCCCACGGTCTCGTGATCCGGGGGCCAATGAGAACACAATCGAACTGTGGCGAGGCGCGGCATGGCGAGGCGCGGCGAGGCGCGGCGAGGCTATGAGAACACGCCCTAACAACACCATCAGCACTGGCTGCCGTGTCAGCTTCAGCCTCGCGCGCACACACCGCCATCGGCCACTGATGCCATATCAGCTACACCAGCCGTGCCTGGCGCAGCGCCATCCGCGACTCCATGGACACGCAACGTGTTTGTGCCCTACATCACCACACTCAAAACATTTCAGCTGCCCAGAACTGGCGTACACCATGTAGAACCCATCACCGTACTTTACCCTAAAAGACACCTCTACAGAGTTGGGGAATCCAAAAACATGAAAACCTGCCGCCTCAAAGACTGCACATGTTTCAGCTTTGGATCCCTGCAACCCAGGCTCACAGTTCTAAACGCGCTGGCAAATTTACCGAATCTACGGAGCTCGTTCTCCAGCAAGTTGTTGGGGATAAACGGTGGGACACCGGAGACGGTAATCCGCGTGGAGGGTGTTAACAACCAGGACACCTGAACGAACACGTCCCTAATGAAAACGCCGCTCTCAATCAGTTGGTGGACATGACGCTCCTCTTTAAAGAACACCAAACACAGCTTTATTCATGCGCGATGCAAAAGAGAGATTATCATGCCCTACCTGCTCGCCTACAGCCAGCAAAACCCCCTCTATGGTAACATTACCTTCCAGAGGTACAATCCGCACTCCCTGTCTAAGAGACGGAGGAGGCGTCCCGGCCGACGCCATTCCTCCAGGGAACGGAGACACCCGACAGAAAACGCCGATCACACAGTTAACACACAAATAAAGTTTATAAAGACTTACCTGATCATGCAGTTAAGAAAAGTGAAAGACCAAAGAAATACAGGACTCAAAACAAATTCAAACCTCGCGCCACCACCGTACCGCACCTCCCGCCACTCACAACTCCCATTCACCGGAAACGGAAATGAGAGAGAGAGAGATAGGGGAGAGAGAGAGAGAGAGAGATCAATAAGCTGTAGAATAACGTAAAAATAAACATAACATTTGTTAAAACAAAGTGCAGGAGGAGAAGAGAGTGAGTGAGGAGTCGGGTTGTCACGATACCAGAATTTCAGTCGTCGATACCAATACCTGTGAATTTCCACGATTCTTGATACTAATTCGACATTGCAATAAAAAAAAAAAATATTGGAACCTGTTTCAAACATCACCGCGCTTCAACATCTTTTTGCACAGAATTTACATTGCAGTACCAGCTGCTATCTATACATTAAAAAAAAAAAAAACAGCATTTGGCCTCAAACAATATTGTTCTTCTTATAAATATGCAAATAAATAACAAAATAACAGTGGCCTGATCTCATATAATTAAAACCGCTAATACCAGCTTCCAACATCCTGAACAGCGTCAGTGGTTTTTGGCTGTGTTTGTGTTTGACTTTCCTCCTGCTTCTCCTGGTCCGGATCACACTGATGGAAAATCACTTTTAGTTTAAATAACATAAAGTGGGAGACTGTCAGACAGTGTCTCATCGTGTCACCTTATGTGTAATGACGTAGGCAGACCGTATCATTACATTATGTTAAACATCTATTACCATGACGGAGCGACTGAGAGAAAGAGTAGGAGCCTGAGCGGCTGCGCCCCAGCTGGCTCTCAAGCACATTCGGGTTAACGTAACGTGACACCCAGTGATAGTAAACGGAAACTCACTCACCTTGAATTCTCTGAACAAGTTGGGGTGCCTGTCTTTGAGGTGTTTGGCCAGGTTTGATGTGCTTCTTCCCTTCGTTTGAAAACTTCTGGGGCACTGTTTGCATGTTGGCTTGTTTGAGTTTAGAATTGCTTCATCTTCACCCGCCTCGAATACAGAACATTTCCACCCGCGACTCTTCGGTTTCCTTCTAACTGCTCTGCGCTGCTCACACGCATATACGCGTATCAGTTCTAGTGACAACCCTAGTGAGGAGTCATATTGTATTATCATTATTAATAATAATAATAATAATAATAATAATAATTGGAGTCATAAAATTATTAAAATGAAATTAATGAAATACAATGAAATATAATTTAATGATAAAATTAGAGACTAATAAAAATGATATGACAGATGTGTAGTTCCTCAATGTTGCCAGTAGGTGTCTCCTCTCGCAATCTGAAGGTACGTTTTCCTCACACGGGATGAAGATTTTGTTTTTCTTCTACCTCTGACGCAGCTCTTAGCATCCATGCTAACATTAGCATGAACCTCACGGTGTGAAAAGTCTGTGGCCACGCCCCCCCCCCAACAGCAACAACAGGAAGTCATTGACTTCGCTAAAAAGCTAATTAGGTTATAATTTGATTATCTGCACAGCAAATGACTTCACCCGCTAACACAGTTACAGCTTTGAGTGTGTGTGGTGGTGGGCAAGGAGGGGTACACACACACACACACAAACACAAACACGTACTATGCAGTCTGAGAAGCAGACTTGTTGCAGATTAGTGACGGGAAGGAAGAAATTCAATTAACGAGGACTTCCTGAGCACATACACACACACACACACACACACACACACACACACACAAACTCTTGAACCCGCATGTAAATCTTTAAAAATTCACTGTGATCTGTCGTCGCTCCGTCAGAAGAAGGAAAAAGTCAATTTGATTAATTTGTATTTTTTGGAAAGAAGAACTTTAGTTTGTCTTTATTTTCTTCCTCCTGATTCTCTGCTGAAACACTTTGATTTGATTTGCTGCCTGAAAGGAAAAATAGCTGTTGACTGGAAGCAGAAAAAGGCCAAACATGATGATGATGATGTGGTTTTGTCAAAGTCAATTTTTAGTTTTTTTCTTATTTATTAATTTGTTGTTCTACTTTTCTTTAGATTGCCACTCTTTTTATTTTCATTATTAGTCCTTTGTTCGTCCGTCAGTCTCCCATCGCGAGCTGCTGTGTCCTGCACCAGCATTTCATTCGAAGAGCCGAACGCGCTGATCTAGATCACTACCTGAAACAATGATTTGTCCATTCGTCCGTTTGTTTGTCCCATTGTTTCTCAGTGAAACTCTGTAACTTCCGTTCAAGTCTCTCCGCCTCCACAGTGTGGCGGGAGTTCAAAAAAAATGGCCAGAACAGGAAGTGAAGCGAGTCATTCGCTGAACCGAACCGGCTCAGCTCGACCAACGGCGAGTTATCAGTCGCCGCGACTTTTAGTGGAGTAGAAGAAGAAACACCGATCTGAACCGACTTTGGCTCATTTGTGAAAATAAACTGAGCGACTAGCTGAAGGAGGGAAACAAGAAAGGAAGGATTTTATTGTTCTGCTGCTGCCACTCCAGTGGCTCTGCTGGTTGCTGCTCCGCTCGCTGGGTTTGTCTCCTGTTGCCGTGGAAACGGCGGCCGACTGGCTCTGTGGAGACTTTTGGGACGACTGCGGCACTGTGAGCTTCTGCACGCCTGGCCGCCATCTCTGTGGAGGTTCCAGCTGCTACTGCTGCTGCTACTGTTGCTGTTGCTGCTGCTGGAGCTGCTGCTGAACACCAAACCATCTGCTCCTCTTGCTCACAAGCTGGCATTGTCCAGTTCAGTTTCTGTCCCTCAGTGGTGCTGATTTCAGCCCCAGAACTTCAGAACTCTCAGAACTTCAGACACTCAGACAGACCAGCAGGCCAGAAACATCTTCATCACCATCATCTTCATCGCCGAACCGAGAACAACTCTCGACTGAGAACCATCACTCTGAATAAAACTGAACCAGCAGCAGCCGAGGAGAACTTCAAAAGATCCTGTTGAAAACCCTGTGTCTTCAGGCCCCCTGGATTGGTTGCTGGAGAACCCAGGAGAACCCTGAACATGACTGGAGAACCCAGAAAAACCCTGGAGAAGACTGCAGATCCCTGGAGAAGAATGGAGAACCCATGAGAACCCTGGAGAAGACTGGAGAACCCTGAACATGACTGGAGAACCCAGGAGAACCCTGGAGATGACTGGAGAACCCAGGAGAACCCTGGAGATGACTGGAGAACCCAGGAGAACCCTGGAGATGACTGGAGAACCCTGGAGAAGACTGGAGAGCCCAGGAGATCCCTGGAGAAAGTTGGAGCTTGTTGTTGCATTTTAGGCCTCAACTCTGTTGCAACTCTGCTGGCGGCCACTGGTGGCAGTGCAGCAGGTTCCATCCTTCTTATTTTGCTTATTATTATTTTTTTGCTCTCCTTCCATCCAATCATGTTGAATTGTTGCTGGAATGTTGTTGTTTTTTCATCCACGGTCGTCGTCTGTCTCACTTTTTTTAATTTCTTTTCCACTCGGCCTCCGAACTTGCGAAGCTTCTTAAAATGCAACCAGACGTGAAGCTCCTCCCCCTTCCTCCCAGCCATCCTCCCCGCGCAATGCTATCACCCTCCGCCCCCCTTCTAATTAGCCGCGGCCAAATGAAGGCTAGGTTTCCAGGAAGTATAGATGCATTTTAATTGACTTGTTGCGACAGCAGCATGAAGAACAGACGACAGATGCCTCGTCGTCTGATGCCTAGTAATAATAATAATAATAATAATGATAATAATAATAATAATAAACATCGCCACCTCCTCACCGCTTTTTTAATGATGAGCAATTTCGACTTGATTACTCACTATTGTTGCCCATTAATTTTTAATCAGTTGCTGCCGCCACCTCGCCACTCGGCGCCGGAGACTCACCCGCCCTCTCTCTCTCGGTCCACGTCCATCACTCGCCAGAGAGGGAGAGAGATAGAGACAGAGAGAGAGGTTTACTCCCTCGCCCGCCCATACGCTCGTTTCAGTCAATAAAGTGACTTTTTTTTTGTTTAAAAATGTCACTTTTAATGTATATGTGTACACACACACACACACACACACGTGTATATGTATATATATATTAATGGTCCAATCGTGGAAAGAAGAAAAAAAGACAAAACCAAGACAAACCACACACGCAACCAAACAGTTTAGCCCCTTGTGGGGGGGGGTTTGGTGACCCGAACTGAAAGACTACGCTTCACAGTCACCAGAGATGGGTGGGGAACTGGGGCCAGGGTCCGTCTTTGCGGCGGAGTCCTCTTGGAGGCAGAGTCAGCTGCACAGTCTGAAACAGGGAAAGGGGAGAGTTGTGAAACTGTGGCAGAAAAGGGAGCACGACCACAGAGCAGGGGTGGGGCCAACTCCAACAGCTCATCCACGACCATGTGAGCCAGCTTCCGATGATCTATAGAGACCCACTCTGGACTTCCTCCCATATCCACCACAACGGACTTGGGTCCAGCCTCCAGCACCCGAAAGGGCCCATCGTAAGGAGGCTGGAGTGGAGAACGGTGAGCATCATGACAGATGAACACACAGCCATCCGACAGCAGGTCCTTGATGTACGAGAGTGATGCACGGGAACTGGAGCAAAAACACTAGCGGCATCCCAGAACGGAGCGTGGCAAACTGTGACTGGTCCGGGACCCTCAGTGTCTGGCCGAAGACAAGCTCCGCTAATGAAGACTGCAGATCCTTTTTTGGAGTGGACCGTAGGCCCAACAAGACCCATGGCAGACGGTCCATCCAGTTACCATCTGTGAGTGTGGACCGGAGAGCAGCCTTCATGGAGCAGTGAAACCGTACGCACAGTCCATTAGCCTGGGGGTTGTATGCTGTGGTGCTATGGAGCTTCACCCCCAGGTTCCCAGCTACCATCGTCCACAGCTCAGAAGTGAACTGAGTGCCCCTGTCAGAGGTTAGGTCGGAAGGTGTACCAAACCCGGCCACCCAAGCCGAGACAAACGCCCAGGCCACCTCTGGCAATGTAGTGGACGACAGGGGCACAACCTGGAGGTGAGTAAATCCACAGGAGGGGGGAAGCGGGCTCACCAGGTCCACATACGACCACAAACGAGCGCTGGACCTGGCGTTTCCCTGGGGCTGCGTCGGAGCATAGCATGCACCGTATACTGCATATACGTGCGTATACCAGCAGTGTCCTGTCGGCTTCCTTCGCTAACGCACATTAATCGAACAGCGCAAGCATCTTCTCCATCGGCTCTGTGGGCTTACTGCCCACCAGGCCGTTGAGAGACAACAGACGCTCCGCGCATTCGGCGCTGGACAGCTGGAACACCCGGAGGAGCTGGGCTTCGAGCACATCGTGCTTCCCCCGTGTCGGCGGGTACCTCAGCAGCCTCCTTACGCGGCAGGAGGTAGAGGAATCCAACACCAAGACCACGTGAAAGCACTTGGTGTTGTCTACCATGATTCCTTGGAGGTAGAACTGCGCCTCGAAGTTCTGGAACCACAGGTTTGGGTCGTGCTGCCAGAACTCCAGCAGCTTGACAGCCAGTGCAACAACTGCTGCAACAACTGTAACTATATACTGCAACTATATATATATATATATATATATATATATATATGTATCCTGGGGCTGACAATATAACTGGCCCGGTGGCCCAGGCGTACTTTGAAAACCGTCCGGGCTACCAGAACGCTCCAACCACTGGCCCAGTGTGGCCAGTAAAAACGAATGCCCTTATAAAAAAATGTACAAAAATCTAATTTCACATTAGTTCCCTGTGGCTCTGTGTTTTGCAATTACTTCTGTGAGATTGTCTTGATAACTACCGCTAACGCGTTACGTGATCCTGATCAAAGACAGCCAGCGCTGTGCTCTCCGTGGGATGTAAACACATCTCGCTCACTCCCGCGGAACGCCTCCTTGCCCGGCTTCGTGTAAATGTTGAAACCGATCATTTCTGGAAACGCTGAAATCACAGCTCTAAACCCCACCCCCGACCTTGCAACCTGAGCGGCCGTGAGGTGCAGACGACCACTCACATCAACAACCATGTCAGACAGTGGACCTGGTCACTGCTACTACTGATCACCCTGCAGTCTTCCCATTAAACTTCCACTACAGCAAATCACAAACTATAGTGAACAATAACACACAGTACCCGTGGATCGATCGTTGTTTTTGTGCAAAGTGAAAATAAACACAACATAAGTGATTTGCAAACCTCCTGTTTTGCTTTTTATTGATTTTCTTTGGAGTCGGCGGACTGGGATATTGAGGCAGGAAACCTAAATGACAAAAAACTTAGCAAACTTTTACTGGCAACCTTAACATGGACCTCCTAAGGCTTTGTGTTCTAAAACACCTCGAAGCAGCAGTTCAACTCTGCCGTTTATCCACACCGTCTTTTCACGAGCGATCTTTCTTTCTGTTCTCAGTGGTGCTCATGTTGTTGGCGAGCCACCGCTTCTTTAAACACGGCGTGCTTCAGGTGTTCTTCTTCTGTCTTCAGGGAGTAAACTTACGGCACCACACCAGACTGGGCATAGGTACTACATCGTCTTCAGTCGGGCCAGCGATCTTCGTATACATATATTTGTGTGTGTGTGTGTGTGTGTGTGTGTATACAGATTTTTCTTCATTAGTCCCACAGTGGGGAAATTTCCAGCATTAGAGCAGTAAAGTGGATACTAAAAAAAAATAAATAAGAGGCTTCAGTAAAAACAGACAATAAATAGCAATCAGTATAAACGAGGAGAACAGAAAAATGAATAACTTCAAGTAGGGAAAACACGTTATAAATGAAAGAATGAAGATGTATGAAAAGAACAAACTAAAAAAATAACATCAGTAAAACGTATGAAAAAAATGTTAAGAAAACAACTGGGGAGGGATAATTGTGCTCCACCAGGGGGCGCCCTACACAACCACATAGTGCATGTACAGAAACTCCACTGTGCTTCCGCATATCTGCAGGTGGTGAGGTGGGAGGGGCCAAGTGTTGTCAGGGGTTGGCAGAGGTTCAGAACTTTGAGACACCTTTGTATGCAAATCCAAGTTTCAATGATTGATGATCTGTCCCCCCTGTGACATCACAGAGGGCACTGATTTCCAGAACGTCGTGTTTAGCAGCCGCAGCAGATGAACTTTTTTTTTTTTCCTCTGTTCGCTCGTTGGCACGTTAGCGTGTTAGATGCTAACCAATAGCTGGGACTCGTTTGGCTGCGAGCGTGCACACGAAACAGGAAGCTGCGACTTCCAGGAAGTGCTCGTCGTCGTCGTTGTTGTTGTTGTTGTTGTTGTTGTTGCTGACAAACGCTGTCAAGTGATGCAACCACTTTGTCTTTAGACGACGGAGGAGACGGAGGAGCCGCTGATTCCTCAGGAGACGTCCGTCCTGTTTCACTGCTGCTGCTCCGTCGCTCCCCACATCATCACACAGCGCTAATTACTTCGACAACGACGACAACGACGACGACGACGACGACAGCGTGTCAATGTGTGTGCGCGTGTGTGTGTGTCACGTTGTGTGTGTGTGTGAAATCAAGCCAGTCAGTTGACTAGATGAAGGAAACACAACAACAAAGGTGTCAGCGTTGCTGCGACGACGTCGACGACAAGAGAGCGACACGCACACACACACACACACACACACACGCGCGCTGCGCGCTAGCAGGCTGAATTAATAAACGAGTGTGTTGATGAAAACGTGTTCCGTCACCTTTGATGGCGACTCCTCTGGGACAACTCGCCCCCCCCCCCTCCCAATTTTATTATTATTATTTTTTTTTTTTACTTTCTCTGATTCAATTTTTTTTTTTCTCAACATCTGATCGCTGGGTTTGCTTTTGATCCGTCTCTCTTTTCGCTTTCCGACTCTGATTCCTTTGCAAAAGAGACGAACGGACAAATGAGTCCCAGCAGACGGAACTAAAGCTGCCCATGATGCCCCCCCCATCCCCCACCATCCTCTTCCTCCAAGCCCCACCCACCCGGCAGGAGTGTTGCCCATTAACTCAATCCCTCGTTTTTTATCGCCACCGTGGTCTTAATTTTGTGTAATCTGCTAAATCTGAGCCATAAACTGGTTGTAATGTCCCTTTAAACTCTTTGTTCCGGATGAAACCGGCTACAGAGTTAAATCTGCCTCAGGAATTTTCTACCCGGCGACACTCGTGATTAAAAGATGAAGCTTCAGGAGAGATTAATTCAGCATTTAGAGTGGAGCGACTGACATTTTTGTTAATTGTAAATTTCTTCGCCGCAGGATCATCATCACATTTCTTTATTTTTTTTTAGTATTATTTAAAGGGGCCTTTAAAATTCTGAAACCGTTCAGTGGGCAAAATGTTGAAAGGGATGAAGTGGAGCAGGATGTTTGTTGGTCCACATTCCAGAAACAAAATTTGTTTCTCTGTGTTTAATTAAAGGATTTGATTTCACTTTTTAAACTGTAATCAAATCTAATCAGAAATAAATTAATTAGGATCATACTACCTCTAAAACTACAGCTATTATTATTACTATTACCGCTCCTACTACCACTACTACTACTACTACTGTTACTACTACCACTACTACTACTAATAATAATAAGAAGAAGAAGAAGAAGAAGAATTTGGTTTCCTAAATAAAATGTTCTGAATGTAATAATTATTGGCAAATAACTGAAGGATATAATGAAACAAAAGCAGTTTTCTCTTTTTGAACCCTTGACTAGAGATGTGCTGGATGCTCCACCGTAGTGAAAATAAACCTATAAACCATGTAAACCTATTCTCAATATATTTTTTTTATTTTTTTTTTTGGGGGGGGGGCGGTGGCTCCCACTTATTGAGGCAGCGATTAAGACATTAATTTTTCCAACAAACCAACAGATGTCTTGTGTCGGAAATCTGTGTGATCAGCTTCTCTCGTTTAGCAGCTTAGCTTAGCGCTTAGCTTAGCACGTCGTTAGCCCCCCCGGGTTTCCGTCACGCCATCAGGGTCCAAAAGGAAAAAAAAAAAAAAGCCCCGAAAAAAAGGGAAAAACATGGAGGATGAATTTGCCCCACCACCAGCAGCAGCAACAGCAGTAGTAGCAGCAGCAACAATGGCAGCAGCAGCAGCAGCAGCAGCAGCAGCAGCAGCAGCAGCAGCAGCAGCAGCAGCAGCAGCAGCAGCAACGGCAGCAGTAACAGCAGCAGCCACTTCGTGATCACTTTCACCCAAAATGAATGGAGTGTTTGACTTGAGCTTTAATGACACTCTCTCACCACAGAAATATCCCCACCTCCCCCCACCACCACCACCACCACCACCACCCTCACGCCTCTGCCCGTTGACGTGTCACTTCCTGGTTGGAACCAGCGCCACCGCTACACAAAGGTCCTGCCAACCTTTCTAACACAATTTCACAACAGAGCGCTTCCTTCATCGTTCGCAAGGAAAAGATCATTAAATATGTTTTTCTTTTTTTGTTCTCTAAAGAGTAAAAAAAAACAAAACAAAACAAAAAAAACGCGGTGACCTTTTCTTTTCGGATAATTATAGCGTCTCTCTCTCTCTCTCTCTCTCTCTCTCTCTCTCTCTCTCTCCCTTCGATCCGTACTGATTCACTTCTCTTCCAGTTTGTCAGCGTCTGTCGGCCAATGAAACGCTCTGTCGCCTTCCGTTAGTTCTGATTGGAAACGTCTGTGACCGAGCTCCACCCCCCCCCAACCCCCTGTCCCCACCCCCCGCCCCCCTACTCCTCCCACCGCCCCTCCCCCCTCCCCTGCAGGCTCTGATTCAACTTTCAGCCCCCTGAAGGTTTTTTCCCACCAGTTGCTGGTCGTCGGACAGGAAGTGTTTCCCCCCCCTCCCCACCGCCACTTCCTGTCCGTGATGAGTCACGGACAGGAAGTGACTCATCACATCAGACAAACCGACCAGACCACGTGGAGTTGCTTTGACTTCAAACTGACCTGAACTCCAGCGGGCCTTGCACAGAGGACGCAGGGGTCAACTCAATTCCGACTTTTCTTCTCAATTCCTTTATTTTGCTTCATTGTTGGATAAATCAGTCAGGCTGGTGACCAACTGCATCTCTGTTGCTTCTGATTCAGCGCCGCCCGGTGCAGACAAAGGGCCGCCCGGGTTGATCATCCTGGTGCTTCCTGGTGCCTTTGAAAACCACTGCTGCCCTCTCTGGCAATCCCCTCTCCCAGATCCTCACTAGGAGGGAACAATGAGGAAGAAGAATAAAGAGAAGATAATATGTCTCAGCACTTGGATTTGCTTCAGAAGGCAATGAGCAAGTTTAATAAAAATAGATCTATGCCAGTGATATTGTCTGAAGTGCATTCTGGGTAATATTGCCCTTCGCTCTGACTGTGTGTGTGTGTGTTGAAAGTTTTGGGGCCTGATCCGCAAAGAATGGAGCACAGTGGCCAATTGTGGTTGTCATTGCGGCGACCTTTGCGGCAAAAAATGCCAAGAAATGCGGCACCTGAGGAGTCGGACGCGCAACATCGCGCTCGAGTAGCCTGACCGCGCAGATGACAGATGGTCAGGTGTGACGCGCGCACCTCAATCACCACAAGTCGAATTTCTGACGGAATGCACCGAGAAGAGAGACGGCCGGGCGCGTCTCTCCAAACATCCCCGCAAGCCCCGAGCACGGTGCGCACATCTTTGCGGGGGTCCCCGTCGTCCCCTTAAAGGGGAAGTGCGGCATGTTCGCCCCGCCACTGACAGCAGCACGAGCGTAAACAGTGGAACGCATGCAGAACTGAAGACGCGTCAGGAATGTTACACTATGAATAGGAGCGTTGTTACGAGGCAAGAATGAACCCCGACCTTCCAATCATTTTAATTAGTCTGATTTTAGACAGAGAAACTCATGGCGCCCCGGGCATTACGACCGCCGTCATGATCGCGAGGCAGCTAAGGCGCGTCAGTGTGTTTGTATTCCATTGTGTTATACATATATCTTGAGGCATATTTGCATAGAAGGGGGTGTCATTTTGCACGACTAATTTAAATACATGAGCTGCCTACCTAGCTACCTACCTGCGCCTCGGTGCGTTTTCCACCGCTTTTCACGTTAGGTGGCGCTATTTGCACAGATTTCTTTTCAATTTTTTAGGCTTTGTGGATCTGGCCCTTTTTTTTTTTTTTTTCTTAAGATCTTTTGATTCTTCCCAACGAGTTTGTTCGTCCAACATCTTCTGGACCAATAGCCTGGTCACCTGCAGCTACAGGTGTAGAGGGCGGCAGAGCCAGTGTGTCTCCTGCTGGGGGCATCCCCTCAGGGTGTGTGTGTGTGTGTGTGTGTGTGTGTGTGTGTGTGTCCATTAGAACCAACTCATACGATACAATATGCAGATTCCTCTACTTGCACAGATCATAAACTCTTGCAGGGCTTCTGCATCATCATCATCATCACCATCATCATCATCATCATCATCATCATCACCATCATCCTGGGCCGAACACGATGGGATGTACGTTTGTGCTTCTATCTCACAGTGATGCTTTCATTAGTCGTCACCCGCAGTGGCGGGAGTCAGTGAAGGCATTTGCACCCTGGGGTGGGAGGGTTTGAGGAGGGGGCTGGGGCGATGATGTCATCGGTCGGCCAGGCCGCAGCATCACATGCCCCATTACACCCAGAGCAGGAGCGACCTCGGCTGTTTCCTGCACCCTGATTGGACGCAGCGGGGATTGGAGAGTGCTTTTGTTGTTGTTGTTGTTGTTTATTTGTTTTTTTTTTAATGTTTTTGTTTCAGCGCTGTGTTCATTGGTGGGTTGTTGGACAGAGGCCCCGCCAATTTTCAGGAGAACGCGGTTCCCGCTGCAGACGCTGCTGTACGAACAGAACCTCAGATGTTTCCTCATCAAAATGCGATGCAACGTATTAAAACCTGCTGAAAATTCAGCCACTTCCCTCTGGTGGCGGAACTGGGAACTGCAGCCAGAGGATCTCTGCTGCTGCTGTTGTCGTCGTTGTTTTTGTTGTTGTCGGACTTTGCCATTGCCCTGGTTGGTTACACTGGGTGCTGACTGACTTCTACCTGCAAACGATTCCGGTTATTATTTTTTTTTATTGTCATTGATTGTAATTGATGAACTTGAACAGTTAGAATAATGGAATAGAAGCCTTTATTATCCTACACTGGGGGAATTTGCATAATTACAGTGCAAATAAAATGCAAATTATATTAATCAAAAAGTAATAAGGAAATGAAAATATTATTAAAATATTTGCAGAGTAGGAAAGGGAAAACAAGATAATTACGTGCTGTGTGACAGTTGGATCATTTACAGTTATCTACTAAATGCCGACATATAAATGGGTGTTTTACTGTACCTTCATGAAATGTATGGCAGTTAAGAAGATTATTTTATTGATGACTCCGGAAAATTGTGAATCAAGCATTACAAATTCTGTCTTTCACTTCCATCCATAACGTCAGCGAACTTTGCCCTGGTATCACTGAATCAATTCAGAGGCTTTCTCAATCGTTAATTGTCAAAGAACGAACGAGCGAACAAAGGCAGTGGGATAAAATAGAAGTTTGTTCCTCTCATCAAAACGCACCCGGGAAAGAAAAAAAAATGATCCTGGTAATGAACGCAGACAAGCGTTTGCCAAGACGATGAACGACGCCGCGAAGGTCAAAGAGCCGCTTTTTGATTGGCTGACACGGAACGTTTGATTGTGGCGAAGAAATGGAGCTCAGCTGGGAAAAAAAAAAAAACAACTCCACCACTGAAGTGACACGAGAAAGTGAAAGTGATCCATCATCACTTCCTGTTCTGGACCCTTCACCTTTTACCTCTTCGATGCTCCCCATCCTCAAAAAAAAAAAAAAAAAAAAACCATTCACATAATTTTCTACAAACAGTCACAAAGCTCCCGCTTCCTCCCCGCACGCCACCCCCAAGCCCCTCCCCCTCTGAGACCGCTTTGCTTGCAGGCTGCAAACACAGGGCTAAGTTTCTTCTTGGAACACCTCGAGGTGTTTCTGACTCCAAGTCATGTGACCATCAGCTCCGCCGGGGTCCAGGACGAAGAGCCACAGGAAGAACCAGAACCACCAGGTTTTCTGCTCCTCAGCCTTCATGGCTCGTCTTTGTTTCTTTGTGTCTTTGTTTCTCCTTTCGTTTTTTTGTGATGGACACGTTTGAGATTCCTGCTGACGGCAACACAACGTTCCCTTTGGAAAGATGAGCAACAACAACAACAGAAGAAGAAGAAGAAGAAGAAGAAGAACCAATCAGCTGCGGCCTCCAGCAATAGCAGCAGCGTCTGGAGATCCTCCAGTGTCCACCCCTCCCCTCTTCCTCCGCCCTCAGGAGGAAGACGAGGAAGAGGTGGGGGAGGAGGAGGAGGAGGAGCAGGAAGAGGAAAAGGTGAGGTAGAGAGGGAGGAAGGAGGAGTTAGAAGAGGAGGACGGGGAGGAGGAGCAGGAGGAAGAAGAGGTTTGGGAACAGGGGTAGGAGGAGCGGGAGGAAGAGGAGGAGGAGTAAGAGAGGAGGAACGGGAGGAAGAGGAGGAGGAAGAGCAGGAGGAGGAGGAAGAGGAGGAGGAGGAGGGGCCCACATCGATTTTCCACACATTTTTAGGAAACACTCCCCTCGTTATGCGATGAGTTGCGTGTCTGTGGCAGCTGCCGCCCCGCCGGGGGCCACCATGGCAGCGGCAGCTGCCGGACGTCCGAACAATCAGCTGCTTTAGTAGCTTTTCATTGTTTGTCAGATGTGCTGGAGAGGAGGAGGAAAAAAATATCTGCTTTTTAAAAATGAAGGAGGAGGGAAGGGGAGTGGGGGGAGGGGGGTGCTGATCAAGGTCAAGAGGTCTCCTTCACAATCGGCTCCTCTGTGCATCTCCAGTTTTTTGCCTCAGGAATCAGCAGCTACGACCAGCAGCAGAAGAAAAAAAAAAAAAAAAAATCACTTCCTGGTTTTTGTTTTGTCGTCGTCTGCTTTCAGTTTTTTGGGGGAGAAAAAGAAAGAAGTCGGTCGTCCTGCATTTTTTTTTTTTTTGAAAAGCCAATCAGGATTCATGCCGTTCACACTGAGCTTCAGATTCAGGTTCAGGTTCATTTTAAATCTGGTTCCAGCTGCGAGAGCCAATCAAATCAGTCGGTGAATCGAAGCCACAGAATTAATGCAACCGCACGTTTAAAAAAAATGATTATGAGATATCATTTATACGCAATAATGAATGAATGAAGTCGAACAGAAAATATTTTTAGCTTTTGATGAAAAATAACATAATAATAATTAAAAATAATTGTATATTAATAAAATATAATAAAATAATACAAATACAAATTTGTAATAAAATATAACGATGAAAAGAAAAATATTAATAATAAAATGATAATTAATCAAATAATATTAACAAAAACAAATGGTAATACAATTTCAAAATAAGAGATAATAACCAAAAAATATAATTATTTGCCAGCAAAATCCTTTTTTTCACCAAGCACTGTCAGTCTTCAGCATTCAAACTTTGAATTGTCTGTTTGTGTTGTTATTGTTGTGATATTTTGTATTTTAAGGTCATATCCAAAACTTTACTACAATATACATTTCTAATAATAATGTAGCAATGGTTCAATATCACCTAAAAACCCAGATGATGAGTGCAGAAGACTGGAAAATGAAAGCTTCGGATGAGTTTCCTCCCGCAAAACAAACGCAATAAATGAATGAATTAATTAATATGTTGCCTGTGACGTGATGTTGACCAGAGACGTGTTTATTTATTTGATTTAAATAATTAATATTGGTTGTTGTCGCACTTTTTAGCTTTGCAACTTTAGAGCTAAAAAAAAAAAGAAAAAAAATGCAAAACATGTCCACGTTTTAAATAAGTCACAAAGTTTAACCCAAGAAAGACAAAAGATTCAACAATTGAAAATTCTGAACACATGAAAATGATAGATAATCATACTTTTCACTGAGTAAAGCCACAAATAGTGAAAACCAAACTGCTCCTTCACTGTTTTTACGACTAGAGCAAGGGAAATGACATTGACTCAGAGGCGCTGCACTGATGATGATGATGATGATGATGATGTGATGGTGATTATTTTTCCTCGTCCGAGTCTCTGAATTATCCATAACACCTGCAATATTTATGTCTCCAATTCACACCAATCTGTGTGTATGTGTGCAGTGTGTGTGTGTGTGTGTGTGTGTGTGTGTGTGGCCACCGCTTCGCTATACCTCCGATTCTCTTTCCCGTTTTTTGTTTTTTTTTCCAACGGTGTCATGAAGTCGGAGGTTGTGACCGACTGTTCTTTTGCCCGGCGCTGCTGTTGCTAACACACTGTCGCTAACGCGCCACCACTAACTGACACAGAGGTCGGCCACGAGGCCGAGAACCAATCACAGAGCTCGATTCCTGGAGGGAAAATCCTCTGGAAGAGAAGCAAAGCAGCTGGAAGTCATTTTACTCTTCCACTTCCTCTTCCTGTTCCCAGCCACTTTCTGTCCTACTCCCGCCTACTTTTTGTCCAATTGATGAGAGACGTGCTCTTTTGCAGAACTGGGACACGTCATCAGGTCCTCCTGCAGCCAAGAGCTGCTGCCCCTGTGTCCTGGAGGTCTCACTGCAGCTGCAGGACTCAATTCCTGTTCCTGGTGTTTCTCCTCAGACCAGGTGGCTTCAGACTCACTCAGGCTTCTTCTTTCCTCCTCCTCCTGCCCCTCTTCCTCCTCTTCCACCTCCTCCTCCTTTTCCTCCTCCTCCTCCTGCCCCTCTTCCTCCTCTTCCATCTCCTCCTCCTCTTCTTCTCTTTCCTCCTTCTCCTCCTCCATCTCCTTCTCCTCTTCTTCTTCCTCCTCCTCCAACACTACCTCTTCCATCTCCTCCTCCGCTTTCTTCTCCTCCTCTTCCTCCTCCTCCTCCAACCCCACCTCCTCTTCCTTCTTCTTCTTCTCCTCCTCCTCCTCTACCTCCTCCAACCCCACCTCCTCTTCCTTCTTGTTCTTCCCCTCCTCCTTTTCCTCCTCCTCCCGCTGCTTCCTGGCTGCTGCCAAACCTCCTCTGGAGGTGGAGGCTAAATAAGCCGGCGCCGCCGCTGCCAACCCTCCCGCTGGCAGGTGCCGCCGCCAGACCGCCACCTGCTGCTGCTGCTGCCGGTGGAGGTGACGGCGCCGCGACCTGGCAGAGTGTCTGGCAGCGGCAGAGCTGGCAACGTCCCCCAGGGGGCGGCACACATGTCAGCCCAGGCTTTGTTCCATCCACCGCTGAGAGTTCAGAGACGATGAGAGAGAAAAAGAAAGACGGACGAGAAGAAAGACGGAAGGGAAGAGACAAGGAAAGAGAGGAAGAAGGAAAGAAAGAAAAGAAAGAAAGAAGGGGAAAATGAAATAAAGAAAGGAGGAAAGAAGGAAGGAAAGAAAGGAAGGAAAGGGAAGGAAGGAAAGAAAGACGAGAAGGGAGGGAAAAAAATGAAGGAAGGAAGTAAAGAGAAAAGTAACAAAGGAAAGAAAGAGGGAAATAAGGAAAGGAAGTGATGAAGGATGGAAAAAAGAAAGAAGGAAATAAATCTTCTGCTGAAGATGAACCAAACAGAAGTTCTCCTTTCTCGTTTTCACAGCGAATGAACTTCCAAATTTCCATTTATGCTGGAGTGGCTTTTTCCCTCAACGCTTGAACGTAGCATCGGGCCTCTCACTGGGCTTCACAGCCCAGACAGCTGCTGGCTGGGAAAGCAGCCAATCAGTGGGGGTAGGAAGGGAGGGGTTACATATGGACAATAGTGGGCAGGGCATCAGTAGAGGGCGCTGCTGTGTCTTCAGCATCTGGTCTGGGACGGACGTTGACCATCAAGCAAACACGTCCGCTTCCACGTCAGATGTGATGTTTCACGGGTCATTTTCATCATTCCATCAGAGCAACTAAAGCTACATTGTAATTTACATTTTCTTCCTCCTCAGTAACTTTTTTTCTTTCCGTGTCAAATCAGAACTCAATGGTGTGAGATTATTTGAGGTGGAAGAGGAAAAGGAGGATGAGGAGGAGGAAGACACAGAGGAGGAGGAGGTGAAAGGAGGAGGAGCAGCAGCGGAAGGAGGAGGAACTTCTTCCTCACTTCTTGTTCCGGTCGCTGACGACAACTTCTCAGGTCACATGACTCCCATCTCCTTCCTCCCTGCATGCGAACATGTGTGATGCGCTGACCTCCATATTTGCCCTCCTACAGCCTCTCTCTCTCTATCTCGCTCGTCCTCCACTCTCACACGCGTTGCTCTCTCTCTCTCTCTCTCTCTCTCTGTCCCCTTGCTCGTCCCGTCATCGTCCGGAAAGTTGTTTAATATTTCGCCTAACATTTTAATTTCCACCGTGCGTGTTTGATTTTTTTTTCCTGCTTCTTCTTTTTTCCGCGGCCATCGCTGCTCTTGCAAAAGAAGGACAAGCACTCCCGATCCTTGGATCACGGCGATATTATTTTTAGATCCGCTTCTAAAAACCCTCCTCCATAAACTGGATGTCATCTATCACGCCGCCGTCCGTTGTGTAACTGGAGCTCCATTCAGCACCCACCACTGCACCCTTGCGCTCTTCACTGAACCGGCCTTTGCGCCACTCTCGCCGACAAACTCCCTGCTTTCCGTTCATCCATTAGACTTGCAATCACTTCTTACCATTCACAACACAATTCGTTATCTCCGCTCCGGCAGTCTCATTAATCTTACCGCGCCGAAAGTCCGTACCTCCTTCGGTCGCTCCTCATTCCGGTTTTCCGCTGCAGACGACTGGAATCTGCTGCGGCAGTCCCTCAAAGTCAGTCCATTCATTCCACTTTTCTGCTTCCAAAAAGTCAGTCGAGACCATTGCACCTGCCTCTAGTTTTTTTTTTTTTTTTTTTTTTTTTTAACCACCTCCATTACCTCACCTTCTGTAATTGTCTATTCAACCAAATCATTGTGTCATCATTGTTGTCATTGCCTGTAACATTTATTTGTGTTTTTCTGCTATGTTTGCTTGGCCAGGTCATCATTAAATAAAGGTTAAATAAATAATAAGGTTGCAGTACCTGCTCTGGTCCGCAGGGGGCTGCGTGGCAGACTTGAGACCCCCGGGGGGCTTGAAAGTGCAGCATAAAAGCAGAAAAGGCCGGAGGGGCTGCTTGAATTTTTCAGGACCCCAGCCTCGTGCGTGGAGGCTGCGCAGCAGCGCCCCCTGTGGGACACAAACAGCTCACGGAAGCCGCCGCTGTGTTTCGGTAGTGTGCGTCTCTTCTTCCAGTGGAGGTTTTTCCGTTGCCTCGGCCGAGAAAAACCAGGAAGTTAAAGAGGCGGCAGAGTTTCCAGGAGTTTTTACTTCTGCCCTCCGGGGGCGGGAGAGGGGCGACGCTCCTTTTTTGTCGCCGTGCTGTTCCGCTCTTGCTAGTTAAACACTAAGTGCTACGTTGCTACACGCTAATCCACTTCCACGTTTGCAGAGTGAAAACCCACTTTGGTTTATGAAAAATGCAGTCGTCCCCGTGGCTGCACAGTTAGAAAGAAAAGGGGAAAAAAGTAAAATAATAATAATATAATACTATATATATATATATAAATTAATATATATTTATAAATATATATATATTTTCACCTCTTTTTTAGCCTGCAGAGTCAGCGGCCGATGAATTATTGATGACGCACTATCAATAATTCATCTTCAATAGAAAGCAGTGATTGTTCCTGAGGCGCCAACATGCAGCTTTGTGTTGTAGGGAGGAAAAAAAAAAGAAAAAAAGCCGGCGGACAACAAGAGGGATCGATCGCACACACACACACACGCACACACACACACTGGCCACCACCGCCGCAGAGTGTTGATGCTTACAGTGAGCTCCAGGTAGCGGCGGCGGCGGCAGCGGCTAGCTGGCAGCCCTACCTGAGTTACGTTTGCTGCCCGCAAAAAAAGTTTTGCGGAAAAAGTTTCACAAACCTTCTCAAGTTGCTGTTTATTTAGTTTGTTTGTTTGAGCAAGACAAATGTTTAGCGTCGTCCCGCCCACTCGGAGGCCAGGAGGACGTTCAGGGCTTCGGTCACGCCCACACAGTGGGGTAACATGACCAGCGCGCCGTAGTGAGTGGAGGCGAGCACGACTAATTAGAGTGCCGCCACCCTCCTCCCCCTCCACCGTTGACCTTTGACCTCTGCGGACAAAAAGTTGCTCACGATTGGGAAAAAAAAAAAAAAAAAAAAAGTTTGGCTGAAAGCCGACTGCGGACGGTTCCGCCGACAGATTAACCTTTGACCTCTTGAGAATTGCCAAGACTCACACTTGACTCCCTCGGCAAGTTTTTAAAGTTTGACATTGAAAAAAAAAAAATATGGACAAAAACCGAATCAAAATCTTCACCGATCTGTTTATTTATTTATTTATTTTCAATTTGAGCAGAATTCTCAGTAGCCTTTGCTCTTCTCCTCTTTTTGTCAAATCGTAATGAAATAAACGGCTGTGACATTGAACTTTATAGAATTATCGAAAAAAAATGAAATCAATAAATAGATCAATAAATAAATAAAAAACATTTGGAATTACGTTAAAATAGAATAGAATAGGCGTACTATGCAAATATTATATATATATATATATATATACATATATTATACATATATTTTCGTTAAGCTTTAATTTTCTTGTTGTGATAGAAATAATTTTAATATCATAATTTAATAATTCTTGGAGATTTTTTCCACTTCAACTTCCTGATGACGTTTTTTTGTTGTTTTGATTTTCGCGACTTGTTGTGATAGAAATAATTATAATATCATAATTTAATAATTCTTGGAATTTTGACGGGGAAGCTTGAGGTTGTGTGGTGAAGATAAGCTTGGGTTGTGGGTGAAGATAAAGGGGGAGGAGCCCCGAGGGGTGGGGTCGACGGCAGCGGCGGCGGCAGTCTGGTCGTCAGCTGCCGGCCGTGGCAGCGGAACACAGGCAGCCGCTCACCATTAATATGGATGACCACCAGGAGGCCCCTTTGTGCTTCGCTGCCACGGGCCAATCGGCTGCCAAGGTCATTAATAAACATCCTCAGATGGCTGCGGGGGAAAGTTTGATGCCACGTTGGAGGAAAATCCTGCGGCAGTGACGGCGTTTGTCCCCCAGGGGGCGCTAGAGCCCATTAGACTGAATGTTCCACCACCTCCGTCCTTCACCTGAAAGAAGAATCCAGAAACCAACAGTGTGGAACCAGGCCACCAGAGTCCAAGGTGGCGGCCCATTCATTTCAATGAAGTTGCTACTACCCATTAATGGGCCCATAGAGCATGCGCAGTAGTGTGACTTACCATCATGCCTCTGGAACTCACATGATCTATTTGGCCAATCAGAACCATTCAGGAGAACGTCACTTACAGACACGTCAGGACGCAGCCGACGTGTGATGTTGTGACGTCACACTGGAAATAAATTCTTTTGTGGTGATTTTCTGGCCTGGGAATAAAAGACAATAACTAAAAAATCTACGATTAAAAGATTGGCTACGAATCGCATTTCAGGTTTATTTTCATATTTATTTTTGTATTGAAAAATGCTTTATTGGCCCATGGGATTTTTTTTTGCTGCAGTACCTCAAGTGGCCACTGGGGAAAAATTGGCATGCCGACATATTGCCAGTCCGGTATCCAGTTTTTATACTACATCCATGGGTGAAGGACAAACCTGACTGCGGTACTGTGCTTTATCCACTTCAAAAAGGCATTTGACTCGATCCACAGAGGCACGATGGCGAAGATCCTCAAAGCCTACGGTGTTCCTCCCCACTTACTCCGGGCAATAGAGAGGATGTACGCAGGCACAAGGGCTAGGGTGGGCACCCCAGATGGCAACAGTGAGGAATTTGACATCCTGGCTGGAGTAATGCAGGGAGGCGCACTAGCCCCCTTCCTCTTCATCGTAGTCCTTGACTATGCGCTCAGGAAGGCCGCCAGTGGACGAGAACAGGATCT
The DNA here is from genome assembly GCA_009823395.1 of Thamnaconus septentrionalis. Lineage (NCBI taxonomy): Eukaryota > Metazoa > Chordata > Actinopteri > Tetraodontiformes > Monacanthidae > Thamnaconus > Thamnaconus septentrionalis. The sequence goes on along the minus strand of CM020509.1, from coordinate 21,024,552 downwards.
CCAAGGAGGTCGAGAGGGCACCCTGCAGTAGTCCTGACAGACTTCAACTATGCGGACGGCGTCAGCCTGCTCTCCAACAACGTCGAGCAAGCACAGGAACTCCTGAACAGGGTGGAGTTAGACTGTGCCAAGGTTGGCCTCAGACTAAACGCCAAGAGAACTGAGGTAATCACCTGCAACATCTACACCTGAACATCAACCGCTGACTACAACCGAGGGTGCTGTGCTGAAGGAAGTCAAGGACTTCATGTACCTGGGCTCATGGGTCAACTCAACCAAATAGATCTAACGGTGAGGAAGGCGCTTGCATGGAGGGCCCTGAACAGCATTGTCCAGTGTATGGAACTCCAACCCCCCCCCGTCAAATCAAACCCAACTTCTTCTACGCAACAGTGGAGTCTGTTCTCCTTTATGGCAGTGAATGCTGGACCCCGAAGCCAACCTTGCAGAAGTCCCTAGACGGGTGCTACACCAGATTGCTGCGTGCAGTACTTAACATCAGCGAGAACGCACGTATTACCGACAAGATCCTGTATGAAGGAATACCAAGGGTGAGCGAGGAAGCAGCAGCCAGTAGGACAGGGGTGTCAAACTCATTTTGGTTCACAGGCCACACAGAGGAAAATCTACTCCCAAGCGGGCCGAACCGCTAAAATCATGGTATGGTAATAAGAACGTAAAAATAACAACAACTTCCAGGTGTTTTCTTCGTTTTACTTCGTTGGTGTTCTTTGAGCACTCTGCACTCTGCATCAGCGTTGTCAACTCCTCAGTAAGGAAAGCCGCTATTGGCTGTCCTGAAAGTAGCCAAATGACGTCATCGTCTAATTTGCATAATTGACCATTTGCACTCGATCGCAACGCAATGACACCAGGAAAAGTTGTTAGATTTGTCGCGAGTCGCTTTTGACAAAAAAAAAGTCACCATGGGGAGCTGCAAAGTCGCCAGATGTACCGAGAAAGTCGCCAAGTTGGCAACACTGCTCTGCATTAAACTTTGTTTCGACAGAGACGTTTTGGGGAACTGAGGGTAGCCAATAGGAGACATTCTGAGGTAATGAGGGTATCCAATAGGAGACGTTCTGAGGCAATGAGGGTAGCCAATAGGAGACGTTCTGGGGCAATGAGGGTAGCCAATAGGAGACGTTCTGGGGCAATGAGGATAGCCAATAGGAGACATTCTGGGGTACTGAGGGTAGCCAATAGGAGACGTTCTGGGGCAATGAGGGTAGCCAATAGGAGACGTTATGAGGCAATGAGGGTATCCAATAGGAGACATTCTGAGGCAATGAGGGTATCCAATAGGAGACATTCTGAGGCAATGAGGGTATCCAATAGGAGACGTGGGCAATGAGGGTAGCCAATAGGAGACATTCTGGGGTACTGAGGGTAGCCAATAGGAGACGTTCTGGGGCAATGAGGGTAGCCAATAGGAGACGTTATGAGGCAATGAGGGTATCCAATAGGAGACATTCTGAGGCAATGAGGGTATCCAATAGGAGACATTCTGAGGCAATGAGGGTATCCAATAGGAGACGTTCTTGGGCAATGAGGGTAGCCAATAGGAGACATTCTGGGGTACTGAGGGTAGCCAATAGGAGACGTTCTGGGGCAATGAGAGCAGCCAATAGGAGACGTGAGTGGCTGTACTTGTGCCGTTTTGCTCAGCCCCAGTATTGAGTTTGTTTGCGAAGCAGAAACGATATTGCGACACCAAGTGGACACATTCAGAACAGCACTTTCTTTCATTGACAAATTACAGTTTTTATATTTTGCAAAATCATCTCTTGGCGGGCGGAAAAAAGTTTGCGGGCCTGATCGGCCCGCATGGGCCGAAAAAAACAGTTTGCGGGTTTGATCCGCCCGCGGGCGTGGTTTGCGGGCCTGATCCGGCCCGCGGGCCGTGTGTTTGACACCCCTGCAGGAGGACGAGACTCGCAGGGCACTGCCAAAGGCATCAAGAACTGCCAGCCAGCAAACTGGTGCTGTGGGAAGCAACACATGAGGACGCCCCCACTCTAACACATGTGGACGTACTCAAGAAGGCCGCAGGAGCTCAAAGTACCAGCGGAGTGGCCAGGTGTATGGAAAGTCGGGATGGCTGGAAGCAACCATGGTGGGCTCGTCTGAGGACGACCGAGAGAGAGAGAGAGAGAGAGAGAGAGAGAGAGAGAGAGAGGTGTTTGGTTGTTGGTGTTGGTTGTTTAATGACATCTGTCTCCCACTAGCCCCGCCCAACTTCAAATGACAGAGCCTCCTCCTCCTCCTCCTCTTCTTCCTTCTCCTCCTCTTCCTCCTAACGCCCTCCTCCCCCACTGCTGTTATGTGCTAATTAGCAGTCGCTCGGGACGCTTTAGCTAACGAACCCGGGATAATTTTAACCCTCTGCTTGGTCACAAAGAGACGCCGCCGCCGCTACCGACTAAACAAGGGGTCGCAATGTGAACATATGGCGGCGCTTACACACACACACACACACACACACACACGCGCACACACCGCCAGCACCAGCGCTAATTAGCTCTGAAAATAGCGAGCGTGCCGTCTGAAGGAGGCAGACGCCTCCTTTTCAGCTTGCAGTCCCAACAGGAAGTGGCTCGCAGCGAGGGGGGGGCTTGCGGGGTTTAGGAGGACGGCCATCAAGTCTTCCTCCTCTTCTTCTTCTTCTTCTTCTTCTTCTTCTTCTTCTTCTTCTTCCCACGCCTACCAGCTAACTCCCTCCCAGGTGGAGGAGTTTTCGATTTCTTCTGCACTTTTCTTCGGTTCTAAATTTGACTTTTTCTTCACCCAATCACAAACTTTGTCCACCTGGCGATAAAATAAAGGGGCGGGTGCAGGAGGGAGTCGGCTTGTAGAATCAAATTTTTTTTTTTTAAAACGTCGTTTTTCAATTCGTCTCTGACGGGCATCCGAAAAAATGTAAAAAAAAAGAAAAAAAAAAAGAAAATAAATAAATAAATCCCTCTTTGTCCTGAAGAAATTATTTGGTTCCCGGGAGGTTTTCTAAAGTTTTTTTTTATTTTTTTTTTAGGAGAATGAACGTGGGAACAATCTGATCACTTCTTCTTCTTCTTCTTCTTCTTCATTAGTTACATCATCCAGACGGAATGTTCTGGACCTGCCAGCCTGCGGCTCCGTGTCTCTCCACTTCAACTTCCTGAACGTTTAATTGGTTGTTTTTGTTCTTCTGTGAAAGTTCACAATGATTTGTGTTCATCCTTTGTTCTTCCTCGTCTTATTATTATTATTACTACTATTATTATTATTATTTGCAATTTACCGATGACTCAGACAAAAGAATCCACGCCAGAGGAAAAACTTTTCCTCCTCCCTCCTCCCTTTTTTTTATTTATTTTTTTCCAGCTAATTCTCATTTGCATCCGTTCTGCTGGACTGGATTCAGAATTTGCTGTTTTTTAAAGCCCCGGCTTTAGCCGCCATTAGCCGCTAATGACGGTGTGAGCGCAGCCTGGTGTGTCGGCCGTAATTAATGGAAACATCAAGTGGCTTTGGAGTGTATCTGTGTGTGTGTGTGTGTGTGTGTGTGTGTGGGGTACTTTGTCTGATGTGCTTCGAGCGCCTTGACAACCTTTTGCTCATCCGGAGAAAATTCCATTACTGTGGCTGTTTGGATGTGAGTAATGGCGTCTGTGCGCTATGGAGGCGGCCTAATGCTCGCCTATCAGTTTGGCATCCTCTGTCTCTCTCTCTGTCACACACGCTCACACACACACACACGCATGCAAAACATGCAGTGGCCAGGATGAGACGCTGCAATTGAAAATGAAACTTGCTTGGTTTTCGGCCCTCTGTCCTATTCTTCTGACGTCCTGAAGGCCTCCCGGCCACCAGGGAGCGATGTGAGCAAACAACGTGAAAATTGCCAATGTCGTGAAGGGTGGTCGGGTCGGGGCGGGGGGGTTTGATTGACTTTGCCCTTTTTTATTTGAATGAAAGAAACCGAGGACCAGATCCACAAAATTGCCCGTTTAGCAAGCGGGGGTCTATCAAGCTGCAAACTGATGTTAGCGACGCTGGCTAATTGTGAGGTTGGGGATTTTATCATCTCTCTCCATCTCTCCGTCTTGCTCTCTCTCCCCCACCTTCATGTTTGTGTCAATTACAGTCAAACTTATGAGCCTCGCTAATTAATCGGCGCAGTAGTGACTCGCGCCATCAGCTCCTCGCCTCCGGGGGGACTGAGACGCGCCGCGCCGCCGTGTTGCTCCCTCTAAATGCCACCGCCGCCGCCAACGACACGGCGCCGTCGCAAGCAGTCACGTCGACTCGTGAATTATGTCAAAAAAGAAGAAGAAGAAGCGTCGGTTGCGTGAGAAAAAAAGCAAAGGATGAAAGGATCCTTTGAAAGCGGCGGCGAAGTCTCGTCTTTCAGCCGTTTGAACGACGACGTTGGATCAAAATCTCATCAAACAGGAACATTTTTCCTTCTTTTCCTCTCATTTCGTTGCTTTTTTTCGTTCCAGTGATTTTTCTTGATTGTGATTAGACCTTTATTTCCTGACAGCCACTAAAATAATTGCAAAAGTAATGAGACGCCGCCGCTCGCCTTTCAAAGAACAGCGAGATGATGAGAATGATGGTGAGCAGCGGCGACGCGGCTTCAAAGGGAATCGTGAGCTAACGGTCCTTACAGCGCCGCCGCTAGTCAGACAATGGCTTTCATCAGATAGTTTCATAGGAATCAGGAGCGCTGACTGTCGAGACGGAAGGCCGGCTTCCTGTTGGCGCTGCGAGCCACTTCCTGTCAGCACTGGCAGCCACTTCCTGTCAGCGTGCTGATGCTAGCAAGGCCTTTGTGAAGCTAACCAGCCACCTTCCAGTGGGAAGGTTGAGTTTCTGCTTTGCTCAGGCTCTGAGAATCCCAAACCTCAAGTAATATTAGCAGGTATAGCTAACTCTGCGTCGCTAAATCGGCTTTGCTAACGTTCTAACCTTCGCAGCTAGTTAAAAGCCTACTAGTTAAACATTCTCGAGAAAATTTCTACCATCATGGCTCCTTTAAATCACCTGACAGTTAATGAAACGACAGTGTTGAGAGCCACTTCCTAACAGTGTGCTAATACTAGCAAGCCATTGTGAAGCTAACTAACCCCTCCTGGTGGGAGGGTGGAGCTTCAGCTCTGCTAATGTGGCGACATAGTCTGTGCTGGTAGAATCCTAAACTTCACGTAACGTTAACCGGTGTTGCTAATTCGGTGTTGGCAACGTGCTATTCTATCCGGCTAGCCAAAAGCTAATTGTTCTCTCGAATATTTTTCTACACATTGTGGCTCCTTTAAATTCCCTGACAGTTAAAAAAAGGACAGTACTTAGAGCTACTTCCTGTCGGCGAAGAGAGCCACTTCCTGCCAGCGTGGCAATGCTAGCATAGCCTTTGTAAAGCTAAATAGCCTCCTTCCTGTGGGAGGGTGCAGCTACTGCTCTGCTGTGGTGGGAGAATCCTGAACCTCGTAAAACATTAACTGGCGGTGCTAGTTCTGTGTTGCTAATGGGCTAACTTTTCGCACTTTCATGTTGTTTGCTCACATTGCCCCCTGGTTGCCAGGAGGACTGAAAACGGTGGCCATTTATCAAAATATCGCACAGACAGCGCCCCCGAGAGGCCAACAGTAGTTGCAGCGCCTCTCAACATGGTAAAAACAAGCTAGTACTCAGGCTAAGTGGCGCGAGCTTAGCCTCCCTTTGTCTCCAGCAAGTAGCCGGTCTCGTTACCAGCAACAACTCTGCCGGTCCCCTGCTGGCCAATCAGCAGAATGCAGGTTTCACTCGCCGCTTAAAGAAACCTGGAAGCTCGTACCCTGTTTTTCTCTTTCTCATACAGCCATTAAATAGGATGAAGCACTGTGACGTCTGATTGGCCAATGACTACGTCTCCACTTGCAGCAGCAGCAGCTTGATGCTGATTGGCTGAAACAAGTTTTCACTTTGGGGGGTCAGAGTTAATGGAAACAGAGAAGTAGAAGATCAAGAGGATGTGACAAAACAGCAGCCAGATTTCACAGAATGAGACACACACACACGCACGCACGCGCACGCAGCCATGCTAAATTATTCACACGCGTTACATGTTGCTGTGTATTATTCATGTCGTGTGTGTGTGTGTCTGTGTGTGTGGAGCCGAGTGGCTGAAATGAATCGTGACTTTTTTTTCTGCCGCACCCCCTTGGCTCCGCCTACATCCCGCCACAACTAATTAGCGCTGTGTTGCCTCAATCCCGCAGAGTATGTGTGTGTGTCACTGTGTGTGTGTGTGTGTGTGTGTATGTATATGCGTTTCCTCCCAGAATGTATTAATCTTTTCACCTGTGCAGGTGAAAGATGGTCAGATAGAAACTTTATTCAACCAAATAATTTTTTTTCCCCTGAAATGTAAGAAAAAAATAAACAACTTCATGTTTTTTTTTTCCCTGTCTGATAGAAGCACCGCCCACTTTTGTTCTCGCTAGTTTTTCCCTCCGAGCTGTGGCATCACCTGGTGGGAGGTTCGGTCTGTTGGAGTGAACATACGATAAATTTTCAGGGAAGATTTGCAGAGTTTTGTTGATTCGAAAATGAGATATTAGCACGTTAGCGTAATCACTGTCAGCCAATCCGAGCAGTCCTGTATGCTGCCTGAGGCGCCACCCACTCCGCCAGGATCAGCGGCGGGTCGGCGGAGCCTCAGAAACTGAAAATCTTATATCTGAAGGAAAAATCTTTTATTGGATTATCATGATTATTATCATTATTATCAATAATAATTGATATAATAATTGATACAATAATATTGATGTATTGATCAGCCGCCGCAGAGTGGGAGAACACGAGTGCCACTTGCGTGTTCGCGGCTGCCTTCTTTAAAGCCCTGGCCAGCCTGTTTCGTCGCTCGTTGGTTGGACGCGAAGCTTCTCACATGCTGCTGGGCTTTGCGGCAAGGCAGGCAGTCGGTAACTGACTACGCCATCGCCTTCCGTTCTGCTATGGCCAACAGTGGTTGGAACTCCACTGCGCATTATGACGCGTTTCTTCAGGGACTCCCGCCCTTGGTCAAGGCTCAGCTGTTGGTCTGTGATCTCCCTGCCTATCTGTGGAGACCAACGTGTTCCGTTTCCCTCAGATCTTCTTCTGTGCAGTAACTGGTGCCGGTGCTGGTGGATTCGGGGGGCAGACGCTAACCTGCTCGACCAAGACCTGGCTGGGAGGCTGCAACTGGACCTTACTCCTCTAGACAAACCCATCAGGGTTCCCTCGCTTGATGGGCGTCTGTTGACGCAGATTACTCACAGGCCTCTCAGCCAGTGCAGGTTAGTTTCCCCGATCACCACACCGAGACGGTCGCCTTCCACATTTTCTGGTCTCTCCAACACCCCCTTGTTTTGGGGCTCCCCTGACTGCAGCTCCACAACCCCCGCATTGACTGGACTACGGGGGTTGTGGAGGGCTGGGGCCCCAAGTGTAGAGATACCTGTTTTTCCTCCAACGCAGGACACTTCTGCCCTGCACCGTCCTGACTCTCTGGAGAGGGTGCCGACGTGCGATCACGATCTTGCGGAGGTCTTCTCTAAGGCATGGGCGACCTCTCTGCCTCCTCACCGCCCTTACAACTGTGCCATAGACTTGCACCCTAGGGGGCACCTCTACTCGCTGTCCGGTTCTAAACAGAAGGCCATGGACGCTACATACGGGAGTCGCTGAAGGCGGGGACCATTCGGCCCTCGCCGTCCCCAGCCAGTACAGGGTCCTTCTTAGTGGGGGAAAAAAAGGACGGATCCCTCAGGCCTAGTATCGACTACCGAGGCCTGAACGCTATCGCGGGCAAGAACAGGTACCCCCTACCTCCCATGTCTTCAGCCTTTGAACTCCTGAAGGACGCCTGGATTTTCACCAAGCTCGACCTTCACATCGCATATCACCTGGTGCGTATTCGGCAGGGGGACGAATGGAAGACCGCCTTCAACACCACGTCGGGACATTACGAGTACCTGGTAATACCCTTAGGGCTATGTAATGCACCCGCCACCTTTTAAGCTCTGGTGAACGATGTCCTCCAGGACTTTCTGAATGTATTTGTGTTGGTTTACTTTGACGATATCCTAGTACTTTCCCTTGACCTTTCCTCTCACCAGCAGTACGTTCACCAAGTCCTCCGTCGGCTGCTAGAGAGCGGCCTGTTCATTAAGGCATAGAAGTGTGCCTTTCACGTCACCACCACATCCTTTCTGGGCCTCGTGCTTTCCCCGGGCCGGATCGAGCCGACCCCCTCCAATCGTAAACAGCTTCAGCGATTCCTAGGTTTAACCAACTTCTAGGGGAAGTTCATCAGGGGGTTCAGCACCGTTGCAGCTCCACTCCACATCCTAACCTCCTTGCTGACGGTCCTTTGCCTGGATGCCAGAGGCTGACGAGGCGTTCCGGCGCCTCCGCTGTGCATTCACCACCGTGCCTGTCTTCACGCAGCCTGACCCCGAAAGGCAGTTTGTGGTGGAGGTGGACGCGTCAGACGAGGGAGTGGGAGCAGTTCTCTCACAGAGGTCAGTAACTGACAACAAGATTCACCCTTGTGCTTTCTTCTCCAAAAAGTTGACGGCTGCTGAACGCAACTACTCTGTGGGAGTCCGGGAGCTGGAGGAGTGGTGCCCCTTGCTGGACGGGGCTCCTCTGCCCTACGTCGTCTCGACGGAAAACCGGAACCTGGAATATCTAAAGACCGCAAAGCATCTCAATGCCCGCCAGGCCCGGTGGAGTCTGTTCTTTGCCCGTTTCAATTTCACGCTGACCTATAGACCTGGGGAGAAAAACGTGAAGCCGAATGCCTTTTCCTGCATATTCGAGGAGAAGGAGGTCACAGAGGACAAGACAATCATTCCTGCGGACCTCATCATCGTCACCTGGGAGGTGGAACAGCAGGTCAAGGACACTCTCACTGGTTTGCAGGTTCCTCACTCAGTCCCTGCTAACTGCCTGTTTGTCTACAAGGTGCTTCGTCCCCAGGTCCTCCAGTGGTCCCACACTTCTTGGCTGGCGGTACACCCAGGAGTTGTCCACGCCCTCTTCATCCTCAGACAATTCTTCTGGTGGCCCCGGATGAGAGCAGACGTGCCCTGTCCCAGGGCGGCCTTGGTCGCAAATCTAGTTGGTCGTGCTGACCATTGTGGATCACTTTCCCAAGATGGCCCATTCCGTCCCCCTAGTGAAACTTCCGTCTGCCAAGGAGCCAGCAAGCCCGGTACTTCCGTCTCCATGGCCTTCAGGTGGACGTACTCTCAGACCGGGGTCCACAATTGACATCCCGTTTCTGGAAGGAATTCTGCAACCTCCTCGGCGCCCAGGTCAGTCTCACGTCGGGATGCCACCTCCAATCCAACGGTCTGACAGAGAGGCTGAACTAGGTCCTGGAGACCGGTCTCCACCTTCTTTTTCACCATCAGCTGGCTTTGTGGGCCAGGAATCTCGTTTGGGTGGAGTACGCGCACAATTCTTTTTCTTCTGGCTCCACTGGCATTTCCCCTTTCCATTGTGTCCATGGTTTCCAGGTACTCCTCTTTGAGTTTGAGTCGGCGGCCTCGACCCTGTTCCGGAGATGTCGATGGGCGTAGATCTGGGCGCGCCAGCAACATCTCCGAGCAGCAGCCAAGCACAAGATCTACGCTGACCTTCACCACGTTCCGGGTCCCACCTAACGGCCAGGGTCCCGAGTATGGCTCTCCACCAGGAACCTCCGTCTCCAGGGTCCCTCAAAGTTGTTACTCCGATTCGTTGGCCCGTTTCCTGTCTCAAAGATTATTAACCCTGTGTCAGTTCTCCTTAGTTTAACCTGGAGTGTGAGTACTCATCCGACCTTCCACGTCTCCAACCAGAAACCAGTCAGGGAGAGTTCTCTGGTCCCCGCCTCAAGACTACTGCAGCCTCCTCGCTTCCTGGATGACAGGCAGCAGGTTTACACGGTCAGGAAACTCCTGGCTGTCCGTAAGAGAGGGAGGGGGTACCAGTACCTCGTGGTCTAGGAGGGGTACGGGCCGGAAGAACGATCTTGGGAACCCTCCCTCATCAGAGACTTCCATGCTGCCCAACCGGACCAGCCTGGGCCTTCAGGAGCCGGCCCTTGAGGAGGGCTAAATGGCTAAACAGTGCACTACAAAGCCGCTACAAAGGCGTCCACTACATTAGGGAGCGGCTGTTGAAGTCTCCTTGCCAGATTGTCTGTTCTCTCTCGTAGCCAGCAGTCTGGCGTGTTTTCCCATGTCTCCTCGTGTGAACCTCTCCTTGTTGCCGACTGCCTGTACAACCCTGCCTGCCCGCCTCAGCCTGTGCCACGTCAGTTTGGTTTTAGAGCCGGACCGTTCTCGACCCTGCCTTTGCCTTTGCCCTCGGACGGATTCTCCGGTCGAGACCCTGGGTTGCTCTGACAGCGTCTCCTGCTCACCCTCTCTGGACCTCGCCACCGGTACCGACCCTCGCCTGACCCCGACATCGATTCTGGCTGCCTCCGTCACCGCTTGCCCTGGCTTCGACCTTAGACTGTCTGACTATCCGAGCATTGAATAAACAGTTTGAATGGCTTTCGTTTTTTTGTCGTGCATTTGAGTCCACTCACCCCTGACTATATGTGCGTGTATATATTTATATATATATATATATATATATATATATAAATGTGTGTGTGTGTGTGTATGTGTGTATAATTATATATGTATATATACATATATATAACAAACAGATTAAGCAAAGACGTTTGACGATGAAATATATATTAAATTCTTAATATTTTATAAAAAATAAAAAAAATCACTCTAATTTGTCTTTTTGTTATGTTGTTATGGGTTAAAATGTGCTGCTGTTTAAAGGTGGAGTAGAAACAATACTTTACAGCTCAAAGTGAAGGAAGCTGATCGACTTAAACCAGCAGCAGTTGAAGGAAACACCACGGTAGGATTTGATTCCTGTGGTGGTTCAGCAGTTGACAGGAACAGCAGAGACTCTGGCGACACCGGCGCTGCTAATTAGTTTGTCGGCTAGCATCGGGGAGGGGTGTTCTTGAAGCGCAGGTGACGGCAGTGGCGCTTGTTAGAGACAAGAACGACGGGAAACGTTGAGGACAAAAGTCTCGGCTAAATGTTGGAAAACTTCCATTGAATCGCGGCTGATCTTTACTCCCTGTCACTTCAACTTCCTGCTGTGATCAGAGCAGGAGAGAGAAAGAAATACAAAAAAAATTAAAAATGTGATCCTTTCAAAGAAATAGATAAATAAGAATCATCCCACTAAAACTGCCGCTTGCTCAGTGTGAAGATTTTGCTGGGCCTATTATCCTCTTGACTTAACGCTTACCGTGATCGTGATTTTAGTGGATGAGTCCCCAATGAGGGATGGGGGTGAAAAATATTGAAAGAGTACATAAAAAGAAATTGGAAGAGTAGTTAAAAAAAGATACATGTCTTTCCCCCATTTTTTGTTACTGTTTTGTTCCTCTTCAATTCACTCCCGCTACCCTCTGGTGGAGGATGTCGTCATCGTCGTCGTTGCCTTGCGAATTTTTTGTTTTGTTTTTGTACTGCTGCGCTGTTGGGGGCATCGGAGTGTTTCGCTGAGAGGGCGGATTGAAGTACCTCGACCTCGTGCACTTCCTCCTCAACTTCCTCCTCCACCACCTCCACCTCGACTACCTCCTCCACCTCCTCCGTCTCCTGCGTCTGTTGGCGCGAGTCGACCATTGCCATGTGACTGGCGTCTCCTTCGCTATTCAGCCGCCGTCTCTCCGAGGTCACGGCAGCGCTCCCACTTGTTGTTGAGCCTTCTGTGAGGTTGTGCAACTGCACGTCAGTATGTACTGAATATTTGTATACGTATGTATATATATATATATATATATATATATATATATATATATAATATATATATATATATATATATATATATATATATATATGGATCGCACAGAGCAAAATGCCGTCTCCCGGGGGGGCTAAAAGCTAGCAGCCAACTAAACATCAGCCGGTTGATGTTGTAAGCTGCAGCCTTGTTAGCATGAGCACGCTGGCCTATTTAACATGCAAGACGCAATATTTTGTTTTCATTTTGCTGTCTTTTTTTTTGTATTTTGATTAACCCTCCCTCAATTATAAGTCTTGATGTTATAATGTATAAAAACAATGTTTTTAGCATCTTTTTTAGGATGCATCTGTAAAACCACAACAGACTTTCTCTCCCCCTCTCTCTCTCTTCTCTCTCTCACACGCGCACACACACACACACACACGCACACGTACAAGTACGAACGCATCCCCCGAAAACATTCCCAGTCTGGCAACCCTCGGCCCTCATCGATTGGCTCTTTGTCTCGGACCTAATCACCACTTTGGAAGCCGTTCGCTCGTCCTCTCGCTTTCTCGCTCCCTCGCTTGTCCGGTTGCGTCTGATTGGACGTAACCAGGCAACAAAGCGCAGCAACACAAATCCAATATGCGTTGCTGGGAAATGAGAAATTTCCATTTATTTTTTCCCTTTTTTTCCCTCGCTGTGTTGGGCCGTTACCCCACCAGCCCCCCCCGTCCCCAACTAACCCCCCAGCCCCTCCCCCCTCCCCCATCCACCCACAATGCTCCATGTGCTCGTCTCTGCTAATTTCCTTCAGTCGTCGGAAAGGAAATTTCATTTGCACGGATCCTCAAAATGGCTCCTGAACGCAGCATCACTTTTCCCCGCTCGTCTTCTTTTTTTTTTTTTTTCTACTTCTCTCTCTCCGGCGCCGCCGCCGTGATAATGTGGCTCTTAACCAGAATCCCTTTTCAACGCTGCCTCTTAATCTTTTCACGACTGAATGAGCAACTCCGTAGGTTATTTCTTTTCTTTCTTTTTTTTTTTTTTTAAGACATAATTTAATCCGCAGCCCAATTTTCAAAGTGGCCACTGTGGTGTTAACAGTAGGAGGGGCAGTGAAGTGGGGGGAGGAGGGGATTCAACTGGTTCCATCTTCCACCTGAAGGTTCAGGAGGTTTTGACTGACTGCAGTACCGCAACCAGCCTGTAGGGTGAGGGAAAGGATCAGGTACAGGCCAGGCCATTCTGAACCGGATTCAGAGGGAGGGGCGGGGGTCAACTGGAATGAAGAAATTGAAATAAAAATTATAATTAAACTACTGACAACAATGTTTGTTGAACTCTCAAATTAAACGTTTCATTTGGAAAAATGACCTCCATTTTTTTTTTTTTTTTTACAATTTTAGCTAAAAAACTACACTTTTCGTTTTCTTTTTTCATCAGGTGAGAACAAAAAAATATATATAAATAATAAATAAGGCCAATAATGGAAAATAAAATAAAAAGGCTGTAAAGAAAAAACATAATTTAACTGGAAAAAACTTTCTGTTGCTAATAAAGTGAAGGTGGTGTGTGTGTGTGTGTGTGTGTGTGTGTGTGTGTGTGTGTGTGGGCGGGGGATCGGGGGGGGAATTAGCGCCGACAGGTTAGCAGGGGATTAAATGGAGCCGACGGTTGTTTATCATCCGTCAGCCGGGAAAAAAAAAAAAAGTGACGGACGGCATTTTAATTGTGACGCGTTGTTATTGTCGTAGCCCTGCCCCCTCCCTCCCATCCCCTCCCTCCCCCTCCACCGAGGGTATTAAATTGCTGTTGTTCACACTGTCGGCGTCCAAGTGGATTAACATTTGCGATTAATCCAACGGCAGACGTTAGCATCGGCCGTTTCACTCCCTCCGTTTAGCCCCCCCTGGGAAGGAAATATTAATATAAAAATGCAGGACAGGAAGTGAGTGTGCTGGTATCTAATGTGCAGGATTAACACCAGATTAACTTGTCTCCACATTGATTAATCCACGGGCTTGTTGTAGTTCAGGTCAGAGGTCACATGGCAGGGTGGGGACAGGGGATAGAGAGGAGGGGACCCCCAAAAAAAATAAATAAATAAATAAATAAATAAAAACTAAACATGTCAGATGTCAAAGGATTAGATTAGATTAGACTGATTCATCAACTGTTGTTTTTGGGGTTTTTTTAACACTTTTTTCATTGTGATAAACAACCACGTCATGAATTTCTGCTTTTTTGTTGAGTGGCTAGTTTGTTTGTTTTTGTTTTTGTTTTTTTTTTTTCTTGTTTCATCTCAGTTGTGCGTTCGCTAGCAAGGCTAACATGTTTTGGGTTTTTGTTTTTGGCGGGGGAGCTGTGCACCTGCTGCTCTTGAGAATACACAGAGTAACACAATGATGATGATGATGATGAGTTAGTCACAATACAACAAGATTTGATTTATTGGTTTAGTCAAAGTTTAGTTTAGTAAGTGTAACAAAAAGCTTAAACCACTCAAAGTTCTGTGTTTTTTGTGTAGTATTTGTACAGTAGCTCGCATGCTTGTTTGTCCGTACACAAACTAGTCCGTTTCAAGGGGAAACGAGAGAAGATCCAAACACTGCGGAGGCGAAAATTTGTTTCTGGTTTTGCCTGACAAGCATGCTGCTAATGCTAATGCTAACTTGAATGGTAAACCGGCTGTAAAAGGGGGAAAAAAAAAAGGGCAAATTTACTGTGACCAAAATAAGTGATTTGGGGATAAATCTGTGAGTGTTTCTCTCTCTCTCTCTCTCTGTGTGTGTGTGTGTGTGTGTGTGTGTGTGTGTGTGTGATCAAACTGAGATTTGACCCACATCACCAAATCACAAATCTGATTATGGCTGACATATGCTGCCACCATTACACACTACACACACACACTACACACACACACACACACACACACACACAGTGAGGGAAGGCCTAACTGGGGCAGGATGTCACGTTTTAAACCATATTGTGTTGTGTTGTTTTTTGTCAAGAAGTGATGAAAGTTTGCTGGATGAAATATGAAAAATTCGGGCAGAACATGTTTTTGCACCGGCGGCTTAAGACAGGTCGACTCAGTAGTGATTAACACACACACACACACACACACAATAAAATATTGGCAATTCCCATGAAAAACGGTTGCATATTAACGTTTCAACTGCCTCCCGCCTTGAGGAGCTCCAGTCTCCAGTGTTTTCCACCGCCTAGGGGCCGTTCTGGACCAATCAGTTTCATGTGAGTGAGGAGCCGAGGTCTTCTCTCTTTTGGAAAAATGATAATTGAAAATGAAAACGTCTCCTCCAGGAAGACGAGTGCGGCTCAGGATGAAGATCAGAACCTCGGAAGCGGCGCCATGAGATGATGTCAAGATGGATGATGCAGAATCTTTACTGCAGGAACAGAATCGAATTGCCGAGGAGCCCAGAGTGCGTGTGTGTGTGTGTGTGTTGGAGTGGTGATTGACTTTAATTACTCACAGTGATGTGGAGTGATGAGGAGAGCAATAATATTCTTCGGCTCCTCTGAGGCTTCCTCTCATCATCCACTGATGTAGGAGTGTGTGTGTGTGTGTGTGTGCAGAACTGCTCTCCAACATGTCTGAGAACACAGGATGGTTCCAATCTGCTGTTATTGTGTTATTTAGCTTCCAATTTGTGCAGTCGGTTTTTAGCTTTTTATACAATTCATCTTACTGTTTTAGTTCCTCGTTTCTCCAGTGTTTCCTCGTGGGGGCCGACCACGCTGGGAGTTGTCTTTGGTCCCATGTACCCATGGGGGTGCTGTCCCGTGGACGGCTAGAAGGCTCTGCACCTCCTGGCCTCCTGTCTGCCTGGGCTGGGGCGGTCCCGGTAGCAGCGCCCCCTGCAGACATGGACCACCATCACTCCTCTCGGTGTGTGTGGCCCCCCAATGGTGGCCTTTTCCTCACCTCGGAGCTCAGTCCCAAGCTACGTCTCCACAGCAATAGTCTGTGTGTGAGTGTGTTAGCCTGTTCAGGTGTGTGACTGTGTTGGTGTTTGTGTGTCTCTGTATTTGTGGGTGTGGGAGGGTGGGGTTTTGTTTTAATTTAATTTAATTTTATTTCTCTCTGTTTATGTTTTTTGTTACTTTGTTGTGAGGCACTTTGAGATGCTCTTGGTATGAAAAGTGCCATGTAAATAACTAAAGTTTAAAGGTTAACAGCTCCTGATTATATTTTGCATTCATGTCGTGTGTGTCTATGTGTGCACGTGTGTGCGTGTGCGCAGGAATTCTCGCCTCCAATTAACACGCCAACGCTCGTCACACGACGTCGCAAAGCTGAGTTAAAGTGAGATGGCTCCGCCCCCTCACACACACACCCACACACACACACACACGGGCTGCTGTCATTTCGCAGGTCGCTGGTGTGATAGGTGACGGTTGCGACTCCAAAAGTGGGCGTGGGCTTTGTTTGCACCTTTTCTCTGAGTTTTACACGTCTGGCAATTATTTTTTAAGCGGATAAATTAACAACTTCCTTTGACGACTTTCTACAGCAGCGTCACACAACAACAAGGCTGGTGGGAAATGTGCAGAGAAAAAAGGAAAATCAGTGTTCCGCCCTTCTGCGTTTTGAGTTTGGTTCCTAGCCGGACCCGTTTGAGAGACGGACCGGCTCAAACAACAACGCGGAAATCATACGTGAAAGTCTGCTTTAATACAACGCTGGGTTAAATATGTGTCTGTCAGTTATTACACGACTGCATTCTGATCATTGTGTGGTGTAATTGTTTACTTTATGAAATACCGTTAATTACGTTTCTGGCTGTATCTATTTTACAAGTTCAACTTGCGGTAACTATTGCGGTATTACATTTAGTTTTTGCCCAGTAGGTGGCCCTGGCGTCGCGCCTCAGATTTACATTTGTTGATTCGGTGCTCTGCAACTCTGTGTTGATTTATATGGATGTGGTTAACGTTATATTTTATTGTCATGAAAAGACAAAAGACGTTACATTTTGTAATGCTTAGTTTCTATTTGTTTACAGTCTTACAAAGATTAATGAGAAGAATTCTGAGAAATAAAACTGAGGAAAAGGAGAACAAAAGACAAAACATAAATCCTCAACAAGACTTCCATAGTTTCTCTTCATTACTGTTAACTATCTGTCTAGCCGTATAGGGTTGACGTATAGCGAGGGCAGAATAATCAGCTTTAGATTATTGGGCAAAAAAAAAATAAAAAAAAACAAAGGAGAAAAATAAGAAATGCTAAATAAATAAAAACACCATGGAATAATTAGTATTAAATAAAAACATTGAATGTTATTGTTAAACAAAACAAATAAGTAACAAATAAACAAAATAAAATGTTTATTATTAATAAATTCATAAATGAAACAAAATTAAAGCTGCAAGCAGCGTTCAAGGGACTGACCCTGCTGTGGCCGACGCCCGCCAATTACCCCCAACCCCTTCCGACATGCAAACTTACTAAAACGTTTGAAACAATATTTAAAATGAAGTTCTTATTCGAGTACTAAGGTTCTTAACTTTTGTGTTTTTTTAAAAAATAGTCCCATGTCTCCATGAAATTCCTCGAGGCTGCTATAGATCATGTAAGTGTTTTTGGGTGTCTGTAGGGGTTGCTAGATAGTCGAATTTTGCCATTTTTCTTTATTCTATGAAATTATTCGCCAGTTCTGACCCGCAATGCTAAATTTGGTGAGGATGTTCAGGAGGTCAAATGGAGGTCAGTGTGCAAATTGTTAATGATAAACATTACAAATACTACTGAGTCGTCGCCCCAGCAGTAGACCTGCTCTGTTCCAGAGCTAATATATAATAAATAAAATTATAAATACATTAAAAGGCTACATAAAGTGACCAGTGATCCATTATCATCAGACATCGATGCTCGATATTGGTAAAATGGCGGCACTGTGGTTATTTCCCAGTGGTCACTAGAGGAACTGCGGCTAAAACCATCTGGCGCAAAAAGTGTTTCCCCCCATTTGGCAACAACAGTGAAATAAACCACCACCTCCTCTGCCTCTCCCCCCCCTCCCCCAGGCCACCACCTACTCAGCCGCCACCTCAGGGTCGCCGCTCGCTGCTCACTGGCAGGTCAAAGGTCAAATGCTGCCCCAAGCTAAGTACATGCACAGATTTCAGAGCTTCTCGCCGCCGCATCAAACAACAGTTTAACGCCTAGGGATGGGGGAAAACAAAATGCAGACTAGACACACCAGCACACTGATCCAAACAAACTCAGGAGATGTGACACCGATACACACGGCATGAAAGACGACTGAAAAACAAATTTTACCGGTTCCAGTATGCCAACATGCGGCAGCATTTTGGGTTTTACGAGGTTGAGGGGAAAAAGAAACTCGACAAAAGTCACACTGTTTGCGTCACGCTTCAAACAAATATTGTCGGAACGCGACGGACACGAGGAACCATGTCGCCCGCTGGCACCCGGGGTTTGGAAGAAAAGACAGAAAATCCTCCAGTTGCTCCAAACCAGACAACAATCCCCAACACCAGAACAAAGCCGCCAATACAGCCGCAAAGGGTGAGGCCAGTGACGAAGTCCAATGGGACTTTGTCGTTCCGCGGTATGCTGCATGCTTTGGATATATATATATATATATATATATATATATATGAATCGTGATAAATCGCGATTGTCGATTAATCGTGATTAATTGCATCGTAGGCCTCTGAATCGAATCGAATGGCACCTAGCGATTCCCACCCCTATTCGCACCATCCAGAGGGCCAAAGGTAAGTCTGCACCACTAACTCTCTCCCTGCTCCTCCCAGCCCTCCGTGATGTCACCGTGAAGGTGGGAAACATATTATCTTTTTTTTTTTTATTTCATAAAGGCAAGCTGGAGGCTGTGATGTCACAAACCCTCAATGATGATGATGATGATGATAAAGACGATGATGATGGTGGTGGTGGTGGTAGTGGTGGTGATGATGATGATGATGGTCGTGATGACGATGATCGTGGTGGTGATGATGGTGATGATGGTCGTGATGACGATGATCGTGGTGGTGATGATGGTGATGATGATGGTGGTGGTGGTGGTGGTGATGATGATGATGATGATGGTGGTGGTGGTGGTGGTGGTGATGATGATGATGATGATGGTGGTGGTGGTGATGATGATGATGATGGTGGTGGTGGTGGTGGTGATGATGATGATGATGGTGATGATGATGATGATGGTGGTGATGATGATGATGATGATGATGATGATGGTGGTGGTGATGATGACGATGATGGTGGTAGTGGTGGTGATGACGATGATGGTGATGATGATGATGGTGGTGGTAGTGGTGATGATGACGATGATGGTGGTAGTGGTGGTGATGACGATGATGGTGATGATGATGATGATGGTGGTGGTAGTGGTGGTGATGATGATGGTGGTGGTGGTGGTGGTGATGATGATGGTGGTGGTAGTGGTGGTGATGATGATGATGATGGTGGTGGTGGTGGTGATGACGATGATGGTGATGATGATGATGATGGTGGTGGTAGTGGTGGTGATGATGATGATGATGGTCGTGATGACGATGATCGTGGTGGTGATGATGGTGATGATGATGATGGTGGTGGTAGTGGTGGTGATGACGATGATGGTGATGATGATGATGATGGTGGTGGTAGTGATGACGATGATGGTGATGATGATGATGATGGTGGTGGTGGTGGTGGTGGTGGTAGTGATGACGATGATGGTGATGATAAAGATGATGATGGTGGTGATGATGGTAATGGCGATGGTGATGATGATGATGACGGTGATGAAGGATGGTGATGATGATGGTGATGATAAAGATGATGATGGTGATGATGATGGTGATGGTGACGATGATGATGATGACGATGATGATGATGATGATGATGATGATGATGACGGTGGTGGTGGTGGTAGTGGTGATGATGCTGGTGATGATGAATTAACAGTTAGATTGGAGGCTTCAGATTAAACACACAGTTGGGGGTGTGGCTTAGTGGGGGAGGAGGAGGGGCCAACATCTGCCAACCAGATTAACGACCTCTTCGTGAATATTTCCGGCATGATTGTTATTATTTGGAGGGGGGGGGGGGGGGGTTCATCTTATTAGCGCATTTACAGTGAGCCGGTTGTTAACCTACATATGTGGCTTCGCGCATTAGCTAGCGGTTAGTGGTGGTGTGGGGCCAGTGGGGGAGGTGGGAGGGGTCTGTTGTTTCTGCAACAATGTGTCATGCATGTCGTTTGTTTTTGTAGCTTCGACTGTTTCTGCTGTTTGTTGTTGTTGTTGGACGGAATTAAAAAAAAAAAAAACAAAAACAAAAAACCAAGGTCTCAAAGTCATGTTAGCGTTTTGAAGTTCATTTTGAAAATTTCCGTTTTTGCAACTACAATTATAAATGAATCACAATTAATACATTAATGTATAATGTATATTCAAACATCATCATTTGAAAAGTTTTGTTTTCAGATCTGTTATAGTTGAAGTGGCACGACTGCAGGCAGAAAAAATATCCAAACAAAAAAAATTAAATAAATAAATAAAATATGATTAAAAATTAAAAATTGCGTTGAAAGTTTTGACATATTTTTAAACGGCTTCAGCAGATGAATTGTAAAGTTTACCGTCGCTGCTTCAAGTACTTCAGATGAAAAAAAAAAAAAAAAAAAAAAACGTCATTTTTCACTTTGTCAAGGATGAAATGCCGTCTTTGTTTCAGGCTTTCAGGCTGCGGAATGTTTGGCTAATTAGCTTTTGATGGAGTGAAAGGATTGAAAGCGGAGAGAGCGAGGGAGACAGAGAAAGAGGGAGAGAGCGAGCAGGTAGGGGCGGCCTTGATGGCGGCAGCCGCCGCAGCGGCACAGAAAGGAGAGAGAGAGATAAATCAAAAGTTTCTGCGCTTCATTTAATCACATCAGTGGGAAGATAATTACAGCTGCTTTCGTTTCCTCCCTGTTTACGTGTTTACGTTCAAACAGGAAGTGATTTGAAGGGGCTTCAAAAGGGGAAAGTTGAAAGAGAAGAAACTAGCAGGGGACACCGCTTAAATCCTCCACCGTGCTCTGCTTCTGCGTCGTTGGTCTGTGAGTTGGGTGAAATTTCAAAGAATCCACAAGTGTCCAAATGAAGAGTGAAAAAAAAAAAACAACAACACGCACGTTTCTCATCCCAAACACACTTTATTTTATTTGATTTCATTTTTTGTACCATATATTTTGCAGAAATTGACACAAAATCAAACACAAAACATCTGAAGGACCGGTGTGGACGCTTTTCAAACAATCAACTGGATCAAAGAAACTTTTCATAATTTTATAAATTCACCTAAACAAAATGAATTTTTCCTTTTTTCTTTTTTTTGTTGCACTTATTTTCAGCATTTATATCAACAGTCATCGAAGAGCTGCTCCCCCCTGCAGGCCCGGAAGAGGGTGGCTCTGCTGCAGCGAGGACACAGCAACGTTCTGTAGTTCCCTGCGGGTGGCGCCACATGTCACGCGCGGGTCCTTTAAATCCAAAATCCTATTTTGAACAATTCTCTCTCTCTCTTCTCTCCCTGCACCGAGAGGCTACACCACACACTGTCAAGTGTGCGTATGTGTGTGTGTGTGTGTGTGTGGGGCGGGACCTGTGTGGGCTGCGGGCCAGCGTCCGATTGGCCGGCGGGAGCTGCTCTCTCTGAGTGGCGGCGGCTCTCTAATGAGCGCCGCTGGGACTCGGACTACAGACCCTACAGACCCTTCTGCCCCCTCCCCACCCCCCGTTCCTCCTACCCGCCCTCCATCCATCCATACAGCAGGGGGCGGGGCTTCGTGCCGCGTTCAGAGACAAGCACTAAAAAAAAAAAAAAAAAAAAAACAGATTGAGGCTAAAAATAGTGCGTCCATCTGCTCCGAACTTGCCGGGGGGCAACCGACCAATCAGGGACGCCAGGGATGTGGAGACGGTGGAGGGTTAGCCTAGCCTAACCTAGCCTAGATTAGCTTGGTTTAGCATCACTTAGCAGCTGTTTTCCTGTCAGAGGCTGGAGGTTCCAACAGGGCCTCTGCTTGTTGATAATGTCTCGCTCTCTCTCTCTCTCTCTCTCGCTCTCTCTCGCTGTCAGTCGCTCACTCAGTCAGTCTGTCACCTGATGCTTCTCCCTCTCTCTCTCTCTCTCTCTCTCTCTCTCTCTCTCCCCCTCAGTGAGAGCCGTCACTCATCCTGACAGTCATATTGTTCACAGCAAAGTGGCTCCCTTTCAGTGTGTGTCTGTGTGTGCGTGTGCGTCTCATGATATAAATGTCAGTCAAATCACAAGGCCCGCCCACTGTTGTCACATGACCAGGGGCTGTGTTTTTTTTAATTTATTTATATAATTTATTTTGTGGATTGACAGGTAAGAAAACATTTTTTTTATATCGTTTCTTTTTCCTTCTCATTATTATTATTATTATTTTTATTTTTTTCTAATTCATTTATTCATTTTTATTCTGCGTTGTTGTTCGAAAATGTGCCAACAACAACAACAACAACAAGAACAACAAGATAAAATTTGCTGCGTCCATTTCTGAACAACGTGTGAAAACATCACACGTCTGTGGTGACGCGAAAGACACGACGTGATTAACTTTGTGCGTTTGCGGCTTGTGTTCAGGGGGGAGTCAGGGGCGGTCGGTGGAGTGTCGCTTAATTGGATGTTCCTAAAAACGAGTCAAACAATAAGCACATCAGCATAAAAGCCTCAGAGGAAAAAAAAAAAAAAACAAAACAGGTGAAAAAGGAAAAGGAGCCTCGGGTCGAAGAGGCCGACCAAAGCAAAGAAGCTTTTTCACAAATAATTACTAATAATTATTAACGGTGATCAGCTGGTGGTCGACCTCGGCGTTACCGTGGAAACATAAATACACACGTTTAATAACCGCTGCATGTGTGTGTGCGGCGTGTTTGTGTGTGTGTGTGTGTGTGTGTGTGTGTGTGAGGGGCGTAATGGCTCCGTCGCTGGCAGCACATTGTGCAGCCTGCACAGTAAATGGCTCACTAAGTGCTCAAGGGCTCCACGTCCGGTGTGTGTTTGTGTGTGTGCACTTCATGTAGAGGTTGGAGGCGGGGCCAGTGGATTGATTGCCACACGTTGTGTGTGTGTGTGTGTGTGTGTGTGCATGTGTGTTGGCAGCCATGGTGATGTTTTACTGGAAGGCTCCATTAGCTGCTCTGCTGCTGCTGATTCTCTCGACAAAGAGCCACAAACACAAATAAATAACAGTAGAATGTGGAAGATTTATTACAAAAAAACTTTATTTGTCCCCAGAGGACAAAAAAGGTTAATGTTTTTTAAATATTTGTTTTTTTGGGGTTTTTTAGAATTGATTGTGTGCAATTGGGTGTGGATTTTTATTTTATTTTTTTCTTCATCGTCTCGTTAAATTGTGCAAAAATCAGGAAGCTGGTACATTAAAAGTCTGGCTCGTCTGTCTTGCTAACAACCATCAGCAGGCGGAGGGCGGTGGTATTTTTTACATTTTCTTTTCTTTTTTTCCAATTCCAAAGCAAATTGACTTCCTTTACAGGGTGCAAGGAGGTGCAGCCAGAAACCAAACCACAGAAGAAGAAGAAGAAGAAGAAGAAGAAGAGCCAATGGCGGTTGTGAAATGTTGCTAGCTAGGAGCTTGCTAGCGTCCTTGCTAACAGATGTAAAAATCACAACATTAGTGTGGTAGTTTTAATGTTTTGTTCCCGTTTATATCTACAACCCCTGGCCACTTAATACTGGACACAACTTCTCTTCTTTTATCGGTACAACTTTCAACACTGCAGATAGATACTGAAGACATCATATATATGAGCAAGATATATGTACTTATGCAGCAAGGTAAAACACGTTAAGTAGCTCTAAATGTGTTTTTTATCAAAGTGGCCATTTTGAAGAATTTGAATATAAAATGTGTCTTTGTTATTTTACACTTTTATTCTTTCCTACATAATTCCATGCGTGTTCATAAATAGTTTTGATGCCTCACACACACACACACACACATATATACTATACTGTATATATGTACATATACATACATATATACAGGTACTACCCGAAAAATTTGAATATCAAGTAAAATTTGTTTTATTTTGGCAATTTAACATAAAAGATGAAACCAACAAATTTTATTGAGCCATTACACGCAAATTGACATCTCAAGCAGTTCCTTGTTGTAACTTTGCTGATTAAGATTTTTAGCTTATTAAAACCACAAACCCACAAACTCAGAACATTTTTTATAAAATTTGAGGGTTTTTTTTTCGACCTGATCAGCAAAATCCAAAGAAAAAAAAAATTGTAATATATTGATTTGCTTTTGCAACAACCTTTTCAGGATATTCTAATTTTCTGGTAGTACATATATATATATATATATATATATATATATATATATATATATATATATATATATATATATATATATATATATATATATATATATATATATATATATATATATATATATATATATATATATATATACATATATATATATATATATATATATATATATATCATATATATATATATACACATTACATATGTATATTATTGTCACATTACATTGTAGATTGTCACTCAGGGCAGAATGAACACATGTGGAATGTTTTAATCAAAAAAGTGTGAAATACCTCAAACAAGTTTTAGATTTTACATGATCTAGAATAGCCACCCTTCATATACAATACATACTGTATATACTGTTTATCACATAACATATTTAGGTATTTAAAATATTTAAATATTTTTCTTTTGCCACATTCTTGAAAACACTTATCTTGGTCATATATTTGAGGTCTTTAGTTTGTATCAACAGTGTAGAAAGTAAAAAAAATAAATAAAGAAGAAACAGGTGTGTCCAAATTTTTTGACTGGTTTAATATATATATATATATACATATATATATATATATATATATATATATATACATACATATATATATATATATATATATATACAGATGTATGTATGCATGTATACACTATCACATATATTATTACTATGATATGCATGATTCTTTATTCGTGTAAATGCTGCAGCTTCTGTTTTCCAGTTGTTGCCTGACGTGATGATCACATCCTGCAGACCTTGGGCTGGTCTTACCTCTGACCTCTGACCACTGGCAGGGGTACAGCATGTCTCTCTATTCATTTTACAGCACTTTACCTCCATCATCACCAATAGCTGTGAAGAGGAGAGAAAAAAAGAAAATAGGCCTTTTCATCAGGCTGTTGTTCCCTCAATGCCGCCACTGGTTTTATGACTCACATCCTTGGGTGATCCTCTTCTTCTTCTTCTTTTGTGAGGAGTGGTGTAGTGGATGTGAGAGGGAGAAGTGCTAAATTTTTAACATTTTTCGCTGTTTTTGTTCCTTTTTTTCCATCTTTTTTTTCGATATATATGTGAGTTAGTCTTTCATTTATCATTTCATGTTAGTTTTGTAAATAGTTCGTGTTTCGTGTCGGTGTTTGGGTGGAGGACCGGCGTAGCCGGTAGACAGCATGCCGGTAGCGGAAACACCGGCTACCGTGTTCGCGCGTCTCACTCGCCGGCACGCCATCTAACCGGTGCAGGCAGTAGAGTGCTCGGTGGAGCAGGCAGGACTGGCCGTTGGAAAGGTGGTGGGATATAGCAACGTTAAGTCTGCATCCCGAATGAATGGAGCGATCGTTATCTTCCTTGACGACAACGATAAGGTAAGCGAGGTGGTCGAGAGCGGTTGGGCGTTGTGATTTGTGACACCTTCACTCCCGTTCTCCCCCTCGTGAGTCAAGCAAAGAAGGTAATGATCTCTAATGCTCCACCGTTCATTAAAAACGAGGTACTGGCTAAAGAGCTCTCGCGATTTGGTCAACTTGTTTCACCTATAAAAATGGTGTCTTTAGGCTGCAAGTCACCGCAGCTCAAGCATGTTGTGTGTCACCGGAGACAGGTGTACATGGTGCTTAAAGACACGACAAGTGATCTGAACCTGTCCTGTACGTTTAAAATCAACAACTTTCCGTACATTTGGATGTATTTGCATTTGGATCCTTACCTGACACGTGACAGAATGGAGCCTGGGCTGATTTTAAAAGAACTGCTCTTTTTAAATTGATGGAGGTAAAAACATTGAATGTATTGTTTCTTCAAGAAACACACAGCACTGACGACATTGTCAGTGACTGGACAAGGGATTTTATTAGCTAAAAAAATTTTACCGGCTTCTTTTAGTGTTGAGGAAATTATTCCAGGGTTTTTACTAAAGGTTATAGCTTTTTATGAAAATGTAAAATTAGTGTTTTTAAATGTCTGTGCTCCAACCAGAGGGTTGGAGAGACTTACATTTTTTTTTTAAAAGCTAGATTCTTAAAACCTGTCATGATGATTTTATGTTTTTAGGCGGCGATTTTAATTGTACTGAAAATCCCGCCTAGACAGAAACCATCCTGAGCCACAACCTGGGTCGTCTCACAGGCTAAGACAGCTCATTAAAGATCACAAGCTGTCTGACCTGTGGAGAATTTTTAATCAAAACAAACGACGGTACACTTGGAGCCATACTAAAGAAATTTTTTTATCCCTCGCCAGACTTGATCGTTTTTACTGTTTTAATCACCTTTTAAATATTTTTAAAGGGTATTTAATCCAGCCTGTTGGTTTTTGCGATCATTGTCTTGTGTCTTGTTCCATTTTTATTCAGAACATTCATTTAAATAGCACCTATTGGCATTTTAATACAGCTCTTTTAAATGACCAGGCTTTTAAAACTGCTTTTAAGTTTTTTTTTGGTTATCCCACAGAGAGAGCAGACCGAATTTCTCCACCATCCAACAATGGTGGGATTATGGGAAAAGTCAGACCCAACAACTTTGCCAGAGTTTCACTCGCTTTGTCTCAGGTGAGTTCACCCGGACTGTAAGGGATCTAGAGAGACAGGTAGAGGTAGGGGTACAGTCCTTAGCTGCTTCTACAGGAAATCGAGGGCATTTAGACTCCCTCAAGTCCAAACAGTCGGCTTTAGCCAACCTGCTCGGGGTTTCTGTGCAGGGGGCGCTGGTCAGGTCGCGTTTTATGAACATCTCGCAGATGGATGCTCCCAGAAAAATGGACAAAGGAAGATCATTCATTCTTTACGCACGGGTAGCTGTTCCAAAATTTCGGATTCTTCTGTGATTAGGAAATATGCTGTCGGTTTCTACAGAGACCTCTATAAGAGTGTGTGGTCAAGTAATTCGGAGGCGCACAGCAACTTCCTCAGCGGACTCCCTCAGGTGAGCCAGGAGCAAAGCCCCCAGTTGGCGGCACCGTTGACGCTCATGGAGCTGGAAGCAGGCATTCCTGTGGAAGTCCTTCTGGCCGATCATCGGATCAGATCTTCTTCTCGTGATGAACAGTATCAAAAAGGGAAAACTCCCATTGAGCTGTAGGAGGGCCGTCATCACCTTACTGCCAAAGAAGGGAGACCTGCAGGACATCAGGACCTGGAGGCCGGTGTCCTTGCTGTGCACGGATTACAAAATCCTGTCCAAAGCTCTGGCCCTTAGGCTGCGAGAGGTGATGTCGTCCATCATCCACCCTGACCAGACCTATTGCGTGCCGGGCAGGCTCATCAGTGACAATGTCACTTTAATTCGGGATTTTTTGGACCTCTCCAGTTCATTGGCTCTCGACACTGGTCTTATTTCCATAGATCAGGAAAAGGCTTTTGACAGGGTTGAACACCAGTACCTGTGGCAGACCATGGGTGCCTTTGGATTCAATCCTGACTTTATAGCCATGATCCGGGTGCTCTATTGTGACATTGAGAGTGTTCTCAAGGTCAATGGAGGTCTGAGTGCCCCCTTCGATGTTCAGAGGGGGGTGAGGCAGGGCTGCTCTCTCTCCGGGATGCTGTATTCTCTTGTCCATAGAGCCTCTGCTCCACAAATTAAGGGAGAGTTTAAGTGGTGTGTGTCTCCCTCAGTGTTGTGTGTCTTTTAAATTGTCTGTTTATGCTGATGATTTGGTGGTTTTAATTAACTCACAAAATGACATCAGTGTTTTAAAAAAGATTGTAACAGATCTTGGTTTTATTTCTTCTTCACGAGTGAACTGGAGGAAGAGCGAGGCTCTTATGGTGGAAGAGGGGCTGAGGAGTAGGCTCAAGTTGCCAGGTGGGCTGCAGTGGAAAACTGGTGGTTATAAATACCTGGGCATTTACTTGGGCGACGAGACCCACAAAAAGAAGAACTGGGACAATGTGTTGGAGACGGTGAGGGGGAGGTTAGGACGGTGGAAATGGCTGGTGCCAAAAATGTCCTACAGAGGCAGAACCCTCATCGTCAACAACTTGGTCTTGTCCTCTTTGTGGCACAGATTAATGGTTTTAGATCCCCCAGCCTCTCTCCTGGCAGAGATACAGCAGTTTTTAATTTATATCTTTTGGGGGGGCAGGAAGCACTGGGTTCCACGGAGCATCCTTTTCCTCCCTAAAGAAGAGGGAGGACAGGGCTTGGTACATCTGGCCAGCAGGGGTTCTGCCTTCAGACTCCAATTTATACAGAGGCTCTAGACTGGCCCCAAGCATGTTCTGTGGAGACCATTAGCCCTGTGCATCCTGCAGCGTTTTAATTTTTTTTGGCCTGGATTTCAGTTGGTTTTTAATGGACTTGACTCGCATCAGCACAGCTTCTCTGACTTGTTTTTATTAGAGTGTTTTTAAGGTTTGGAACCTCCTGAGGAAGCAGAGAGCGGAGCAGGCAGACTCATTGTACTGGCTCTTGCGGGACCCTGTCCTACAGGGAACACTATTGGACTGCCCTAGCTGGGGGGGAGTGACTCCGTCCAAGGCCCTCTTAGCTGCAGGGATCACGACGCTGGGCAAGGTGGTGGAGCTGACTGGTTCTGGCTTAGAAGATCCCACCCCTTTGGCCTCTATACTGGTGTTACAGCCACAACGAATAACTCTAACAAATTAGAAGACCAAACATCTAAAAAAAAAAATGAACGCCATCACAAACAATTCAAGTGTGCCAAAAAAAATAAGTTTTATTGTCAAGAACCATATTTTAAGTAAGTAAGTAATTCCCCAAAAAAAAAAAAGGACTGGAGACCCCAGCAAAAAGAAACAAAAGAGGGGGAAGGTCTGAGCCAGCCACGCTGTTAGCCGTCGCCCCAGCCCAAGCCCCATAAACTGCCTAAAACAACTTACCTAACAATCAAAGAATCGAAAACAGGACTACCGACGATCCCCAGTCCAAACTAAAATAACAAACTAAAATAATAAATGCCCAGCACGCTAACCTGTGCCAGCGCTCAGCCTCAAACAAAAAATACACCCAGGGAGAGTAACTCCCTGAGAATCTACAGCTGTGGTGGGGCCCCCCGTTTCCCGCTGGTCAGGGTTAGGGTTAAACAGGTTGGTCGCCTCCAGGTCAATTCACCTCAGGTGCTGCCTCTGTAATAGAAAGGAGGAGGAGCGAGAGAGAGAGAGAGAGAGAGAATGCCGGAAAGCAGAATGCGTCCCTTGACTGACTGGGCAGGGTTTTCTCACCGAACACATCATCTGCTTTCAACAGGTTAACAGCTTTAGTAGACTTGCCGTTGTTCTTATTCAACAAAACACGGGTAATGATGGTGTGACCACGCTTTTTTACAATAAAAACAGCCTGGTCTATCTTTGTCCAGCACAACATCTTTACTGTCAGATTTAATGTCAACATCGGAACCCTGCTTTGGCTGCGAAGTAAAAGTTCTGGTAAAGGGAAACTTTCGTTCCGAAATAAGAGGGTACTTTTTCAAACGCCTCTTTATGCGCAAGAACGTATTCGTCCGCAAGGACAGCAGCGTCAGACACCCTAGATATTTTTTGTTCATTCATGTAGGTGGCAAGCTTATCCGGCAAACAATTTTTAAATTATTCCAACAGAATTAATTTGCGCAGGCCATCGAAGTCTTCAACATTTTTGGACTGACACCAACAGTCAAAAAGTGCTTCCTTCTCGCAACTGAATTCGCCATAAGTCTGATCGTCTGTTTTTTTAAACTTGCGGAGTTTTTGGCGATTTGCCTCGGGCACTAGCTCATATGCCCTCCGCACTGCAGCTTTTACTCTATTGTAGTCCAGACTTGCATCAGGGGCATCCTGCACTTTTCCGGTGTCGTGGAAATTACTGGAGACGTTTACTCAAATGGAATAATGCTAAGTCAAGAGCTGGATTGGTCTCAGTGAGAGTTTTATTACAGCTGGGAGCACACAGGCAGAATTGCTGAAAAGTGCTCACCCTACACTGGTGAGCAGGGCAATTAAGTACACAGTAGCAAAATGGGGAAGTGGTTACATCTTTGTGGAAGGCGGGGACCTGCAAGTTTTGGCGGCAAATGAGAATAACTGTACAAACAAGAATAACTGTAGAAAATAGGAACTAACGGCTTAGGGTGCAGACTGTCCTTTCAGAATGAGAAACAACAACACCCTTCAAGACGTAGTTGACAGTTATAGATCAGACAGTGTGACTGCCGTCTTGGTTGCTGCAGACGGTGTCTGATAACTTTACACAGACATGTTTTTTTAGTAGACTTCACAGAAAATGATTCAAGCATTAATTTTGCCACTACACCGGTAAGTACAGACTGGAGTAGCAGTGGCCAAACCTCTTTGGGCCACTGTAATGTTTTTGCAACACGCTCAAATAATATGAAATATTTTTCCACGTCTTTACCACTAAAAGGAGGAATTAATCGTATGCATTTGTTAATATCAAATCACATGGTTGAGAGAGAGACTGCACGGAAGACCGCGGCAACTCAAGTTCCTTCAACCGAAGTCTCTTCTTGCATTTTCCGCACTTCGAATTCGTTACGGAGTTCTGTCTCTTTTAAATCTAACCGCCGCATCTCGAGTTCAAGCTCTTTAAGTCGGAGAGTTTCCTCACTAATTTGTTTGCCGGCGGGTGACGCAGACTTCAACGCAACAGATTCGCAAGGCAAGACTCCCTTTCAAGACAGCGCAGACCACAGTTCGGATTTTATTATTTCTTTCCGAGACTGTTAAGGCACCGTAACTTCAAAGTGATCCGCGATCGTTATCAAATGCTCTTTTGTAAACCGATGGATTTTATCAAGTGTGGGCTGCGCAAGAAATTCATCAAGGTTAAGTTCCATCGTCAACAAAATGCATGTGGTTAAGCGTAATGCCGGTACAAACAATCAAAACTAAATACCTTCTAACAAACAAAAAACCAAGCACACCCCAAGGGGTCACCCACACCCCGCAGCACAAAAAGAAAGTGGCGTCCAAAAGTGCGTAACCGTTAGCTTTAACGCACGCAAAGTAGGCACTGCCCCCGTAATGCAACAAACTATCAACAAGTGTCAAGGAAACGACGCTATTTCACGCGTGCAGAGAGAGAAAAAAATTCCGAGAGACAGTTTGTAGCCAACACAACTGCGCAAGAGCAATAAAAAAAAAAACCTGCGCAGCCCAGCCTAATAGACGAAAAGAACAGGTCTACAAATACATCAACGGTCGTGATATCCCGGACGAGCCCCCAAATATGTTACGGCCACAACGAATAACTAACGAATTAGAAGACCGAACATCCTTAAAAAAAGAGAGAACAGAATGCGTCCTAAGATGCATTCAAAAACAGTTCTCTCGTTGACTCATAACAGTTGGGAATAAAATCCGAGAGGGTCGTCAAGCAGCTGCTGGACCACTGGAGAAGAAGGCTGTCCGGACACGAGCACTCCCTCCTCAGTTTGCACTGAGGAGGGTTCCCTGACCCCCAACCCAGAGGACAGCTTCCCCCATGTCGGCCTGCTCCTAGACCCCCCTGCTGGAAGCCAGTCCAGCAGTTTCTCTGGAGGTCGCAACGGGAAAGAAACTTTACCAATTAATGATAAAAACTTTGCACAAAGACAAACTAAATGGACGTTTGGATACACCGTGGCGAAAATATCTGAACAATGGAAAAAAAGCCTGCATGGAGAACTCTCTACAAAGCTCCAGTGGCGCATCCTCCACGGCATCGTGGCCGTGAACTCTTTCATCGCCGTGATGAACCCAGCCGTGGAGGACACCTGTCCCTTCTGCGGACAGAGAGAGTCTGTTTTTCATTGTTTTTTTTATCAGTGTGAGTGTTGTGGAAAAGAGTGGAGATACTGATGCAGAAATGCTGAGTAAATAAGTAATTTAATGAAAAGAAATAAAAGATCGGAGTCCGAGGCACAGACAAAGTACAACCAACGGAGCAGATGCACCAGGTGCAACAGCCCGAATGGATGCCAGTGCAAGTGCAAAGAGAGGAGGAAGATGGAGGTCTCTTATACAGTGGACTGGACAGGACAAGGATAAGGAAAGGGGAGGATGAGAGGAGACAAAACAAAGAATACCTCACCCTGGCGGGACACGAGGAGAATGTCTCGAGAAGGTTGGCGACAGT
Organism: Thamnaconus septentrionalis; assembly: GCA_009823395.1. Lineage (NCBI taxonomy): Eukaryota > Metazoa > Chordata > Actinopteri > Tetraodontiformes > Monacanthidae > Thamnaconus > Thamnaconus septentrionalis. Next base: position 20,992,295 of record CM020509.1, on the reverse strand, counting down.
GAAGGAGAAGGTTACCATGAAGCTAACAGATTACACGAGAGGCCAAGAACACATATTTCCCATTACAGTGAGCATCTGTCGTCCGTGTTTAGTTTTTTAGATAGAGTTTTTATCCGATGCCAGGAGGATTTTAACAAACACTCTTTTCTCTTTGGTTTTAACTACAGTCGCCAGAGCAAGAGGAAAGGCCAGGTTTTAAACTTTGTTTTAAGCCAGGCTAAGTGTTTGTTTAGTGTCTCAGTGTACGTTAGTTTAGTGTGAGTGAGTTTATTTTTTGTGTTTTTTTGTGTTTTTGCAGCCAGACGCCGTCTGGTCGGGAGGAGGAGACCAGGTGCGGCGTCATGGCGGCTGCAGGGTTCTCCTCCCTGTCGAGGAAGCACGCCATAAAGCTGGGTGCCGGCTCCTCGTGTAGCGTGGAGGACGTGGCTTCAGCCGTCGAGGAGCGGATCGGACACAGCTCGGTTAAATCGGCATCCCGAATGAACTCAGCTGTGGTCCTTTTTCTGGAGAAGGTGGAGCAGGTCAAGCTGCTGGTGGAGACCGGGGTGACGGTGAACGGGCTGTTCGAGGCGGTGCAGCCGCTGACACAACCGGCAGCCAGGATCACCTTGTTCGAGGTCCCCCCCTTCATCAGCGACGAGTTCCTGCTCCAGAAACTGTCCCGCCATGGGAAGGTGGTCTCCCGATCAGACTACTTTCGATTATATCCTGTTTGTCTGTTGGAGGCGGTTTTACATGATATTAAACAGGGCAGAAGAATTTAACTATCGATTCATCGTACGAGCGGATGACATCGATTATATCCTGTTTGCCTGTTGGAGGTTAAAGGTGACCTATTATACTAATTTTGGGGCCTTTGTATTTGATTTCTGGCCCCTGCAGAGCAGCAACACACGATTCCCCGCACTGAAGGCTTTTGTAGATCTGTGTCTCTCGCTGCATCGCTTCCTCGTATTTCCTGCACCCCGCGAAAACGGTCTGTTTTACTTCAGTCCATCCCGGACTCCTCCGTGTACGCCTCCCGCCCAGCCCACTCTGATGTGATTGGTCACACTCTTGGTCGCTGCTGAGCCACACTTCCTCAGTTTGTCGGTGCTGGAGTTGAGAATAAATGGCAAACTTTACGAAACCGGCACAATTTAAACACTTAGTGTCGGGAAGGCTTCACCCTTCAGCAGCAGTCTACCGGCTAATCCGGCTAATCCAGTGTTACGGTCGCAAGGCAGACCGAAGGTACCTGGGTGTTTTTTGTGCCTTCCGTGTCCCCAGAAATATATTTTACTTTGTGTACTGACCGTGTTTTTGTTTTGTATTTTTGCTAGACAATTTAATAGGGCTTCGAATGATTTGGTTTCATACTGTTGAAACTCTCTCTCGCTCTCTCTATTGCGCCGCTCCTCCTCCTCCTTTCTATTACAGAGGCAGCACCTGAGGTGAACTGTTGACTTGCATACATCCGTGGTTTTAAACCTCAACACCACACCGAGTGGCGGAGTGGGCATCCTCCTCTCCACGAGGTTCACCCCATCACCTATAGAGGTGGAGCAGGTGGTGAAGGGGAGGTGCCTACTAGTCAGAGCCAAGCACAACAATTTTAGTCAGTTTTTTATGAATATTTATGCACCCAACAATGGAGCAGAGAGGAAGAGGTTTTTAGAAATTGTAAATACTAAACTAAATAGCTGCGGTGGAGGCTTATTAATTTTTAGGGGGGGATTTTAATTGCACTGAAATAGAGTTAATAGGCCACAACCATGCAGAGCCAATCCAGCTTCTCAGCACACTCTGAAGCAGCTGGTCTACTTTGTTTTTAAAGATTGTAGTATTGTGCCATCAGGCTTTACTGATCACTCTCTGGTTTTATGTGATGTACTACTCAAGATGTTTTACCAAAGAGCGCATATTGGCATTTTAATTCTGCTTTGATTTTAGATAAAGGTTTTAAAGACGTTTTAAAGTTTTTCTGGTGTAGTTTTAAAAATCAAATAATTGATTTTAGTAGTCTTAGTCAGTGGTGGGACCATGGGAAGGTACAAATAAAACCACTATGTCAGCAGAACACTCTCAATGTCACAATAGACCTGGAGGGTGAAATAGTGGAATTATAAGCGCTTGGCTACTTCACAGGAAATAGAGGAAACATTGAAATCCTCAACTCCAAAAAAATGCTGCTGGACTCAAGGGTACAGGGATCGATGGTCTAACTGTCGAATTCTCCAAGGAGTATTGGGACATTCTGGGAGCTGACCTGCTCCTGGTTCTCAATGAGAGTCTGGCCAGCGGTTCGCTGCCGCTCTCCTGCCGAAGAGCCATCACAACTCTCCTTCCGAAAAAAAAGAAGGAGATCAAGAACTGCCACCCGGTGTCCCTTCTCTGCGTGGACTATAAAATACTGTCCAAGATGCTGGCCTCCAGGCTGAGAGGAGCCATGGAGCAGGTCATCCACCAGGACCAGACCTACTGTGTACCCGGCAGGTCCATGGTAGACAACGTCTACCTCATTCAGGATGTTTTGGAGGTCTCCAGCTCATTGGGTATTGACACTGGTCTCATTTCGCTAGACCAGGAAAAGGGTTTTGACCGGGTTGAACACAGCTTCCTCTGGAAAGCCATGGGGAGGTTTGGGTTCAGCCGTGGTTTCATTGCCATGATCCGACATTGACAGTCTACTGAAATTCAGTGGCAGTTTGTGTTCTTCCTTCAGGGTGCAGAGGGGCGTCCGGCAGGGCTGCGCTCTGTCTGGGATGCTCTATGCACTCTCCCTTGAACCTCTCCTCTCTAAAATGTGTTTTAATATTAAAGGATTGTTTTTACCTGGTTTTAATGGCGACATTGTTTTATCTGCGTGTGCGGATGATGTAATCATTTTAGTAAAAAGCCAAATCGATGTTGATATTTTAACCATTTTAACTGATAAAGATAAAACATTGTCTGCTGTAAAAGTAAATTGAAATAAAAGTGAAGCCACTGCTGTTGGGAAGTGGGAAAATGGCCTCCCAACCCTCCCCCAGAACCTGGCCTGGAAGACTGAGGGGTTGAAATATCTTGGGGTCTTCCTTGGGAACAAGGCCATGGTAGAAAAAAACTGGGAAGGAATGGAGGCAAAAATTTAACAAAAAATAAAAAAAAATGGAAATGGTTGTAACCCCAAATGTCCTACAGAGGCAGAGTGTAGATTTTAAACAACCTAGTTGCGTCCCTCCTGTGTCACCGACTGTCCTGTCTGGATCCTCCAGCTGGGCTTATTTCAAGAATACAAGGAAAGGTGATCAGATTTTTTTGGGATGACAAACATTGGGTGCCACAGGGGGTGCTGTTTTTACGGAGAGAGGAGGTGGGGCAGGACCTCATCCAACTGGCCAGCAGGACTGCAGCGTTTGAGCTGCAATTTCTCCAGTGGTTCCTGACTGGTGGCAGTCATGCAGATGGCACCAGGGACAGAACCAGACGCCACAGACCTTTTCCCTACAACATACATCAGGCTTGTGTCCAAGTTCTAAATCAAAAAGACTCTGGAGAAAAGAGTGGTTTGCGCTTGGACTAATAGACTGGGAGATGCACCTCACTGGAGGATCCTGTACAAGCCGCCACTGAAATAGGGAAGTGAAGATCTACAGTGGCGGATCCTCCATGGTGCAATTGCTTCAAATGCTTTTCATCAACCCTGCTGTGTCCAACCAGTGCCCCTTCTGCAACTCCAAAGAAACATTTTTTCACAGTTTTATTGATTCTAATAGACTCACTGTGGTTTTTATTGTTTAAGCATTTTCTAGTTCTTTTAATGAAAATTTTACAATCACAACTTTTATTTATGGTAAAGGCTACAACAACCAAAAAAAAAAAAAAAACATAATGATGTGGCAACATTTTATTGTTGGTAATTGCTGGCAATTTACATTTCAAAGAAAAACAAAATTGGTGGGTTTTTAAACTCAGATGCAACGATGGTGTGGCCCCACAACCTTCATTGCAGAATCCACCTGGAATTTTTTTTTTTTTTTTTTTTAAATGACCTCGAAAGCTTCTCAGCAATCTGGTGCCACAAAAACACTTTGGGGAAGATCTTCAAAGAAGGGCGCGCAGCGGTAAAATGCGGCACGTTTTGCGGCGAGATTGCGGCTGCAATCTGCGCCACAGATGCGGGTATCCACAAAGGTTTTCGCGCAAATGACATGCAGGCGCAAATACGCCCACAAATGCGGCACCTGAAACAGGCGCGAATGTTGCGGTCTGGCAACCTGTATCTCTTTAAAATTTCCTGTTCTCGGAGGTCAAACAGCAAAACTCTGCTAGGATTAACGCACTCCTGTGCGCGCCTGGCATTACGATGCCTCCTCCGTCTTACAACACTGCTACCATAATGGAAAGAAAGTCAAGACACAAGACGTGTTAGTCACCAACACCTGAGTACCATTTGTATTTTTCATAGGCTGTCTAAAAGAGTGGCATATATACTGTAGTCTATGCCTATCTATCTATATATATATATATATATATATATATATATATATATATATATTTCAGGCTTTTCAGAGAGGAAAGTTTCACTCAGAAGCAAGAAACACTTTCACAGACAGAAGCTGCGCCTGGTTTTGGCTGGCGGTGTTTCCGTCTGTCAAACTGCGTGCGGACACGAGCACAAACTCTTTCTGGATCTGCTGCTGTTTGAATGAGGCATATTTGCATAGAAGGGTGTGTGTCCTTTTGCGTGTAATGACTCATTTAAATACATTCAAATGAGTCTGGCGCAGCCCTGCCGCTACCTGCGCCTCGGCCCATTTTCCACCGATTTTCACGTTTGCGTCCTCTCTGTGGATCGGAATCACCGTTTTTGGCGCCATTTACACGGATTTTCTGGCGCAAAAGTCGCTTTGTGGATCTGGCCCTTAGTCTGCTATTTTAAACAATGGATTATTTTTTTTCTGATGCACTGAAAGATTGTTTGATTATTTTTTTGTGGCTTTTTGGCTTGTGTTTGATTTTTTTGTGTGTTGTTTATTCTTATTTATCTATTTATATATATTTATATATTTTCATATTTTTTTGAATGTTTTTTGGGCTCTTTGGCTTGTTTTTGATTTTATTTGTTTGTTCATTATTTTTTATTTATTTATCAATTTTTTTCATATTTTTTGTTGGTAAAAAGGTGCATCATTTTCAGTCTGTTTTCGTAAATAAACTGTGATTGTAAAAATCAAAAAAAAATCTTCTTCCTTTTACATTTTCATTCTTTGGGAATCTTGAAACCTCTGTGGCTGTGAACGTCTCCAGTTGTGAACGCCTCTCCAATTTTCTCTTCATTTATTTGTAATTTTTTTTGTACATTGATTTATTTGCAGTACAAGCAGCTGCCAAGTCCAGGGACGACCAAGTTCATCTACTCTTATCTCCCTTTTTTTTTGTTTGTTTGTTTTGTTCAGTTTTGCTTTTAATCACATTTTATCCAAATTCATCCCGAACCTCAAGGCCTAGCTGGATTGATGCTGCCTTGATTCTGAGAAGCAAGCACACTTCCAGTCTGGAGTGGCTGCGAGTGTGTGTGTGTGTCAGTGCTCTCTGACTTTGGGAAGTTTCCTCTTCCTCCTCCAACTTGATGTTGTTCCTTTGCCCTTTTCCAAGGTCTGATTGATGCTTCTGACATATTGGCTCCTGTAAACCCTGCTTTGTGTTAATAAATATTAGTCTCACTCCACCTTCAGCTGCTGCTGCTGACACTGCTGCTGCCGCTGCTGCTGGAGTGGCAGAGAAGTTCAGGCTTTCGGGGAAAAAGTTGGAAACTGGATTTTGGCTTTTATTTATAGTTTGTTCACATTCTTCGTTTCTTTCTTTCGTTTTTTAACACATTAGTCTGCATTACATCAGACTGTCATTTAATAAAGCATGGAGGTCTAGTACAGTATATCTAATAGCTATATTAGTTAGGGACACTTCGGGTCAAAAATGTCCCTTGTTGACCTCCAAGGCCACCTACTGGCTCCCTCTTGTTGCTACAGCTAGCAATAAGATAGCAACAGTTAGCAGTCTCTCCAGAGACAGCTACCGTTGCTGTCTGATTGGGTAAAACTGTCCCTAGTCAACCTCTGAGGGCAGCTGCTGCCTCCTCCTAGTTACTACACCTAGCAAACAGCTAGCAACAGCTAGCAGTTTCTCTAGCGACGGCTGCCATTGTCGTCTGACTGGGTGAAAATTGGGTCCTGCTGTGATTCCCCTGTCAGGTCGAACCTGCAGGGGGGCATAATGGGAATGCTAACAAAGTTAGCACTTAGGAGCCTACAGCAGCGTAGCGAGCTGGTAGAGGAAGAGGAAGTTCTTCCAGGAAACTGCTGCCCACCTGTGCCGTTTATCATGGGTGTATTTTTCCTGCTTTTTTTGTTGTCTGCTCGCCTTCGCCGACAGTGACAGCGGCTCCTGTCAAGAGTTCCCCTTCCCATCGCCCTCCCCCCAACCCTTTGCTGCGGCAGGTCAGCCGGCTAACAGGTTAATTAGCCGAATAAAGTGGCGCTTTGGAGGAAATGTCAGGCTCTCTGGCTGCGCTCTGACTTCCTGTACGTGACGGGGGTCAAAGGTCGGCAGCAGGTTTGCTGAACCTCTTCCTCTCTCTCTCTCTCTCTGTCTCTCTCTCTCTCTCTTTTGCCTTTATCTAAATGTCACCCAGCAGCCATTAATGTCTGGCGGCTCTGGCGGCGGTAACAGTGGCGAGCTGTCTTGGCCGTCACGGGCCATTACCCAGAAGCCCCCGGGGTGAACTGGCCGGCGCCTGAACGCCTCACCTGCCAGGGGGAAGGTGGGAGTAGCCGCCCCCACCTTCTCGTCTGTAACAGCGCCCCCCTATGGACTGGCCCAGTGGCACCCCCAGCCTGGAGGACCAGCGGGGGGGGGCGTTCTTAAAGGGCCAGTATAGTCACATCTTTCAGGCCTCATTTGAGGGTAGAAACATTTTGTTTTTTCTTGTTTTCACCAGGACTGTTTTTTTTTTTTTTTTTGGTGGTAGGCTTAGATTGTTGTAGGTGCAGAAACTGCAGTAATGAGCAGGACTGAAGTCAACACAACCAGCAGTCAGTGCATGGCTGCAAGTTTGTGAATTTAAAGGACCCTTCCTTCAGTATATATATATACACACACACACACACACACACACACACACACACACACACACACACACACACACATTTTTTATTAGTTGTTTTTTTTTTAACTTTCTCGCAGCATCAGGACCATAATAAGCAGGGGAGATTCCACAACACTGTGAGATCTAATCAAGCAGCGGTTTAATCCTTTAGTTTGTTTCAAGATTCATTTATTTAACTTCATAATTTTTCATTCATAAATATTATTCAGATTGTGTTTAGTCTGTCACCGCTGATCACTGACATCCCTGAAGATTTTTTTTTTTTTTTTTTTTTAATGTCATCACCAGATGATGTCATGTGACTCCCACTGGGCTTGAACTCCTGACCTGAAATTGGCCGCGGCTGATTGGTTGGAGTATGTTTTTTTTTTTTTCCATTTTTAGCTTCCTAGTGAGTAAAAATAATACGATCTCAGAAACTGTTGGTGCCCCTCCATGAAGGAGGAACAACGACTGAGCGCTGGATCGCAAGACAAACAATCTGCCACATTAGCTTCAGTCGGCTCCCTGCCATCGCTGTCGCCGCCGCCGACCCGGGGAAGAATAACCAGCTGATTGCCGCCGCAGATAGTTTGCTGCCGCTCATTAGATCGCCTTTCTTTCTTCGCCTCCAACCTTGTTTGGGAGCCTTTAAGAAAAACAAGACAGCAGATTTATCTTGCGAGTTGGGGAGCCAGCGAGCGAGATAGCGAGCCGTGCGGGAAAAACACATGGATGTATTATAAGAACTGGATACCAGACCGGCCATACGGCAGCGAGCCCATTTTTTCCAAGTGGCCATTCGAAATACTGCAGCAAAAAAAATCCCATTGTGCCAAAAAGCATCCCCCCCATTACACCACACACACAAAAAAAAAGTGCCCACAAAACAGCTGACAGGACAACCTTTGACCTGAAACGCGGTTCATAATAAATCTTTCTATTGCAGATTTTTCACTCATGGTCTTTTAGTCTTTCAAAAAAAAATAAATAATGAAGGCCAGAAGATAGGCAGAAAAAAAAATGTCATATTCCCAGTGTGACTTCACGGCGTTGTACGTTGCGACTGTGCGTCGGCTCCGTCCGAGTGGCTGAGGCCTCCCGATGTATCGCAGGAGTTACGGCGGCATGGTGTGAAGCGCTACAGGCTCTGTTCACACTCCAATGCAGAAGTCAAAAACTTTTTCGGCATCTGCGCTCTGTGAGCGACTACAATGAAATGAATGAAAGTCAATGAAATGTTGGAGTCTGGGGGCCTGCATAAAACACGGAAGGGTTATTGCTAGGAGCATGAACACTCATCGCTAGGAGCCCTGGACCGGAGTACACATGTATGCACACTTGCATTATTGTATCGTGCTTACATAGTGTAATTTGCAACTTTTAAAGAACTGTACCCTTGCACCTTTTGTAATTTGTAATTTTTAAGATTTTTCTCTTTTATATAGTTGGATCAAAACCGTGCATGTCTCTGTACTGTTCTGTATCTTTTCCAGCTGCTGTAAATGCACATTTCTCTTGGAGATTAATAAAGCATTCATCTATCTATCTAGACAAAAAGACACACACTTGCTTATTGTGTCAAGAGAGGGCGAGATGAGAGGAGGAGCAGCAGCAGGGGGCCATTATTGCCAACTTAGCCAAATCTAGTGATTTTGTCAGTTGTTCTCATGAGACCAATGAGTCATGTGACTCAAACAGGAAGTCATGTCCTGTTTGATTCACTGCTGCTGCTGTTGCAAATCTTTCTGCTGCCGCTGCCGTTTCTAGGGTTGCCAACTCCCAGATAAGGGACACCTCTTGGCTGCGCGGCCAGCCAACCCCCCCATTTCAAGGCCAAAATTTTGTATGTCAAACCTCCAAAGTGTGCAGTTTTGGTCAGGGAATAGATTAAATGTGAACTATTCAATAATTTGTTTCCTCAAATTATTTTCCTCAAATTATGCAAAATAAGTCAATCAGCTGCTTCATTCCATCTACTTGCATCATTATATGATTCAGTTGATCTTATTGTTTTAGAAAAATCATGGTGTATCAGTGTGTGGGTATTTAATTACATTGAACATTTAGCAGTATGAAATTGACAAAAAAAATAAAAATCTAAATGTTAGTACAGGTATGATTAGGAAAGTATACATGACTTGAATGAATCTGCAGTTTGCACTGATCTGATGCACGACTCATTTTCTGCCTGGAGTGGTGAGGGTCTCCTCTGCTCCTCTACTCACTGCAGTTGCCCAGGACTGCTACGCAACGTGCGGCTTGAGGCTGTGACTGCTTTGGGGCGGAAGAGGGGCTCGTGGCAGCACCCGCTGCTTGCTGAGAACAGGAACTGCCGAGGAACGATACGTGATTTCACGTCGGTCTCCAAATTACCAGAAAAGTCTCCAATAACACCAGGAAAAGTTGCTTTGTCGCTCGTCGCGTTTGACAAAAAAAAAAAAAAAAAGGTCACCATAGGGAGTTGGAAAGTCACCAGAATTAGCGAGAAAGTCGGCAATTTGGCAACACCGGTTAGCAGCAGTATCCATTGTGTCTGTATAGCTGCATCCTGAAGGAGCACGACGCTGAATGGTTAAGTTACGATACGGTACGATCACAGTGATTGGCTCTGCTGCCTGCATGACTATGAAGAGTAGAGTACTGACCAGTGAGCTGAACCCATCACTTTCCAGACACCAGGTTAGAGTGTCTCGCTCCTGCTCCCTTAGCTCAAGATAGCTGCCCCTTCTAATTGCTAGCGTGTGTGTGTGTGTGTGCAGTGCCAGGCGTGCACGCGGTCCGCAAGCGAGCAAGTGACTGATAATCACCATAGCGAGCTGTCATTCTTCCACGACCCCAAAATCTGGATCAAAGTGCGTCCCGTATCAGTTCTTTACGGGACAGGTCTTTCAGTTGCCAAATACGGAACAATCCCGTATTGTACGGTACGGTTGGCAACCCTTGCTGTTGCTGCTGCTGTGGCTGTTGTTGCTGTTCCTGCTGCCGCCGACGAAGGCGCTCCAGTCCCGTCTGATGGCTCTTTCATCAGAGCTGCTGTTTTTTGTAAAGGAAAGAGAAGGACAAACATTATTTCCTTTGAATTTAAGCCCACAATCACTTTTTCTTCTGGAAAATACTTTAAAACACAACCACAACAAGCAGGCTTTCAGTTCATTCTGAATTGACATAAAAAAAAAAGAAAGAAAAATAAAACATTTTGAATTGGCCTTGTCTGAGAACCAATCAGCACTTGCCAATACCCTGTGTGAAAAGCTACCAGGAAACACACACACACACACACACACACACACTTCTTCTTGTTATTGCTGGTTGTCGCTCTGATTCTTTCATGCGTCTTTAATTTTGTGTGTTCACATTTCCTGCTGCTGCAGGCCTTCACCCCCCCCCCACCTTCCCAGGGGATCAATAGCGCTCCATTTGATCTTATCGATAGATGTTTACAGCAGCTGCCTAATTAATTTGGCTCGTTAGCGGCGGACCAGATCGCGGATTACTGTCTAGTCATCAAAGCGCGATGCAGCCTTGACCCCCCCAGCTTCACAAGGCTCTTCAGGAAGTCCGTCCCAGTGAGCAATTTGGCCGGAGCGTTTTTTTTTGTTTGTTTTTTATCCAAAATGTATTAAGACAAATATTCACATTCTTTTTAAATTGTTAAATTTGATGGATACAACTAAATTAAATTGAATTTAATTTAAAATTAAAATTTTATTTCAAACCATATTTTGTCCCTCTGATGGCTTTTAAAGTTTCCGTTTGACTCTGTCGCACAGGAAAGGCGGAGACTCTGTTCACATGGGTCACGTCTGTAGCGGGAATTATTTCATTAAACCGTCTTCCTATTTTTCTCAATCCGTTCTCTTTTTTTCATAACTCAAATCATTTGTTGTCATACTTTTAACACATTTGGTTTTCAAAGGGCTTCACTTCGCTGCTCCGCCATTAATAATTGAATAATTGGCTTCGATAATTAATAGTGTTATCAGCGTTGTCCCATTTGTCTCTGGCCCCTCGACACCTTCGGCATAGGACCGTTTGCACTCACACAGGTTCAACCCCTCACCCACCCCTGCCCCTCAATACGCCCCCAACCCCCACCAAAGAAAAACTCTGTGATAGTTCATTGCCCAGAGGATGTTTAGAAATAATAGAGAGGTCCTGGAGGGTCTGGGAGGAGTATAGGGAGGGGCTTAATCCTCATTCAATTATTATGAAAGAAAAGGTGAGAAACGTTGCCATTATTATTATTATTACTAATACAATAAAGAATCTAGCACTGCAGAAGTAGCAGCAAAATATTCAGAGTACTTCAGTTCAGATGAAACTTCCAGCGGGACAAAAGTTAAAAAAAAAAAAAAAAAAAAAAAAAATGTTGAGGCTGGGGTGACAGGAAGTGGCGCCCACAGACATCCTGTCTACTATCCTTAGTCGGCTGTTTTTGAAGTTGCAACGTGGGGATTTGGGTCTAATCACATTAGTGTGGAGTTAAATGAGAGACTCTCCCGCTGTCTCTCTTTGCGTCGCTTTGCTTCTCCTTTTTTTCCCCTTTTCGTCTGGACCACCCCCACCCCACCCAAAGGCAGACAGGAAGCGCTGCCGCCACATGCCACTGTCGTTCCGGATTACAAGGAGTTTCTCACAGACACTCAAAGTGTGGAATCATAAGAGAAAAAAAAGCTCATAGGCTCAGAAAAAAAAAAAAATATATATATATATATATGTATAGACATATACATACATTAATTCATTCATCTTCTATACCCGCTTATTCCTGTTCAGGGTCACGGGGGTCTGCTGGAGCCTATCCCAGCTGTCTTAGGGCGAAGGCAGGGTGACACCCTGGACAAGTTGCCAGTTCATCACAGGGCCTGTGTGTGTGTGTGTGTGTGTGTGTGTGTGTGTGTGTGTGTGTGTGTGTGCCGGGACTAGAGGCAGGACTCGGACACAGGTTGACGACAATAGTAAATTTATTACAATGAAACTCCTATGATTTCTAAGCTATCGGGGGAGATAAATGAAAACAGAAAATCACTCCCGAGGAGGCCAAAGGACTGAAGTCCAAATAATCAAAAACCTAAGTCTAATCTAAGAGGTTTACAAAATCACTCACAAGGAGGAAAAGGCAAAATTACAAACAATCTACTCTACAGCAGAGGAAGGAATTCAGAACATAAATCACCAGCCAATATGTATTTGCTGATAACAAAACCTATCTTTAACAAAAAAAAAAAAAAAAAAAAAAAAATCACTCAACCTAGAGGAACAACTGGCTTACAATGTGTGGCTGTGGCTGTGGCTGTGGCTGTGGCTGTGGCTGTGGCTGTGGCTGTGGCTGTGGCTGTGGCTGTGGCCAGGTACAGTGCTAGACGTGAAAGACGAAGACACTCTGACACAAGACAAGGGTAACGCTGACTTTTTAAACACACAGTGTAACAAGGCACAGGTGGAAACAATGGGTAATTGGGTCAGACGCACAGGTGGAACATGAGGAGGGGGGCGTGATCTGAAACGAGAGAAAGCTGAGTTAGGCTGTCAAAATAAAACAGGAAATGATGAGATGAAGTTTGGTTCTTTCATGAATTTATTATGGGTCTACTGAAAATGTGACCAAATTTGATGGGTCAACAATATACATACAGCAACATGAATTAATAATTTTTGGTGATGTAGAAAGTTGTGTCAATCAAATCAGCTTCGTGGCATGGCCTCTTAACTTCTTCTGAGTGATTCTGATTGTTTACAGCTGCTGACGTCTCTGAGCCCATTCAAATAGGGCTCATTTGATACAATCATTAGACTCGGCCACAAACGCTATGATGGGAAAGCCAAAGGAGCTCAGCACAGTTCTGAAAAAGCCAGGAAAAGTCATTTAAAGCCATTTCAAAACAGTTACAGGTCCCAAGAGCAACTGTGCAAACAACTGTTTGTGAGTATAAAGTGCATGGCACAGTTGTGTCACTGCCACGGTCAGGAAGGAAACGCAAGCTATCACCTGCGGCTGGGAGAAAGTTGGTCAGGACGGTCATGAGTCAATCGAGAAGCACCAAAAAGCAGGTCTGCAATGAATTAGAAGCTGCTGGAACACAGGTGTCAGGGTCCACAGCCAAGTGTGTTTTACATCGCCAGGTACTCAGAGGCCCTTGCGCCAGAAGTGGCACCTTCAGGCACGACTGAAGTTTGCTTCTGATCACATGGACAAAGACTAGACCTTCTGGAGAAAAGTTCCTATGGTCAGATGAAACAAAAATTCACCTATTTGGCCGCAATGGCCAGCAATATGTTTGGAGAAGAAGAGGTGAGGCCTCTCTCACCCTAAGCTCACGATGCATGCTGTCAATCATGGAGACGGTGGCTCTGGGCCTGTTTTGCTGCCAATGGGGCCGGTGCTTTACAAAGTGTAAATGGGACAATGAAGAAGGAGGATTTCCTCCAAATTCTTCCAGACAACCTAAACTCTCAAACAGGACAATGACCTCAGGCACAAATCAAAAGTGGTCCGTCAAAGTGTTTCTGGCGTCAGAGCGACTCCCTCTGATGATGAGGTGTGTGTATAGAGAAAAATACCAAACACATATCTCATCAAATATAAAATAAATGTTTTCGAAACAACTACAAAACGCACTCAGGCGGCGGTTACTGTAAAATATATAACACAATGAAATACAACTAAATATTCTGACGTGCCTTTGACTGATTTCCGCGGCACGACCGCGATCGTAATTCCCAGAGCGCACAGGAGCGCACAGGAGCGCCAGGGTTTCTCTTTGTGAAATCAGACTACCGGCAATTAAAATGATTTGAAGGTTCGGGTTCGTTCTTGCCGCACAATCAACCACACTCGTATTCATACTGTAACATTCCTGACGTGTCTTCAGTTTTGTATGCGTTCCACTGTTTCTTAACGATCGTGTTGCTGTTAGCATGGAGCGAACATGTTATACTTAAGCCTTTAAGAGGACGACAGAGACCCCGGAAAGATGCGCGTACTGTGCGCAGGGCTGTGGGAATGTTTGGAGAGTGGTGTGCGACTGTATCGTTTATATATATATATATATATATATATATATATATATATATATATATCATACAGCTCTGAGCTCTCCCAATATGACACCACAGTCGATTATTCACAGTAATCGACATATATATATGTATATATATATATATATATATATGAACAAGAGAACATTGCCACAATCTAGTGTCTATAAAATAAATTACTGACTAAATCATGACTTGAGTGAGAGTGACCATTGATTGACTGAATACTTTATTAACAGTTTGTAAGACTGCAAGTTAAGTAAAATACAACAATGACAACACAAAAATCCCTTTTTTTCAAAAGGGTTTCGAGTGCAAGTAAATCAGCTAAAATCAATATTGTGCTGAAATCTGCTTTGCCGTGCATAATTAATGATTAACTAATTAAGTCTAATCTCTCATGCAGAAAAACGTTTAACAGCAAAAATCGTAAACCTACAACCAAATATGATCATCATCTCACTTAAAAAAAAATTACAGATTTATATCGGTTGTTCAGTACTAAAGCAGGTAATGACAGTTGTCGTCGACACCGCTAATTTAGACACACAGTTGTGTTAAGACTTTTTTTTTTTTAATTCTTCACAACATAAGATGGCCACACACGCGTGGCCACGAAATGGTTCATTTGTGCCGGTAGCAGGATGGTTGCCTATATGCAGCTTTCAGTTTTGGAGTGACGCTGATTATCATTCGCGAATAAAGGTAATTATGCCCTGTTTTTATATTCCACAGTAGGCTGGGGTGGGAATGACAACAATCATTATCTCCTGGCCACAATAATCATTATCTCGTGGCCACGCGTTTATTATCTCCTCGGGACGACATAGTAAGCGCGGCCGCACATTATTATGTTTTTCATCCATGTCACCAGGGGTCGTCCGAATGATACTTACAGTTTGGCAGTTTCATTGAGGGGCCAGGGCTAAACAATACACTAGTTTTGTTTCATTTCTAACCTGCCTCACGTGGTCGTCACTTGGGCACGTTAAGAGAATGAAGTCGGTGATTGATTAATTATTATTTAGTTAAAGCCAGCCGGACATGGCGTGATGCGTGACGGGCAGTGGAGGATGCGTGCGTGTCAGTTTGTGTTGCTGCTGCAGCCTGCTGCACTCTCTCTCTCTCTCTCTCACTGCTGCTGTTGGGGATAGGAGGGAAGGGGCACTGCTCCGACTCGGGAAGGGAAGACAGACACACACACACACACACACACACACACACACACACAGAGATTTTGGGTCATAAATGTATATTAATCCAGAATTGAGCAATGACACCATAGGCCACATACTGTACACTGTAAAACAACAACAACAAACAAACAAAAACTGCAACAAAACAAACTTTCAAAAAAGTTTTCCAGAGGAAACAACGGGCTAGTGTCTAGTGTCTATATATATATATATATATATATATGTACACACAACTTTACGATGACTTAAACTGAGATAATTATCTAGTGCAAACTTTTCTAGTCCCTATTTTGTGCCATCAATAATGAGCATTTTTCTCTCCTCACCCACCAGTGTGTATATGGAAATGCCCCCGACTACCTTAAGGAACTGCCCATCACCGAGACCTCCTCCCGCACCCTCCGCTCTAGCACTGCAAACCTCCTTAAAGTCCCAGGAACGACACTTCACAGCATGGGCGATCGAGCCTTTTGCTGGGCTGCTCCCAGGCTGTGGAACGCTCTCCCAGACCATCTGAGAGCACCACAGTCTGCGGACACTTTCAAACGTAGCCTTAAGACTTTTCTTTTCACAAAGGCCTTTCCTTAGCCTTTTCATGTCTATTGCTCGGGTTGTGTGTGTTTTACTAATTATGTCTTAAATTAGGTTTTATGTTTTTTATGTCTCTTTGCTTTTTGTCTATATTAGGTTTTATGCTTCTTGTAACACTTTGAGATTTCTTAATGTGAAGTGCAATATAAATAAAATTCATTATTTTATTATTTCATTATCACATCCATGTCAGGGTTCTCGGTTAGTCTTTAGGGGAGTTCCCTGTTGTCCACTTTAGTCTTTTCGGTAGTGTTCTGTTCTCCACCTTTATCACAGAATTTTCCTCGGGCTACTTAAGGACTCAAAGGCCCTGTTTGCACTTGGTCAATTCGAGCGTTTTTCGTATTCCGATCGGCAAAAAAGACACGAAGTAACCAAGTGCAAACCGGGCCAAACACTTTGGCTCATTGGCCCTGTCTGCACTTGGTCACTTGTAACTGTTTTGGGGCATCGTATCACAAGTACGCATCTTGAAGCATCTGTTCGCACATGGCATTAACATGCGTCTCGAGGGCGCCACTTGTGATCGCATTAGTGCATTTTTAACCACTAGGGGGGCAGTAAAGCGCATAACTACGGCTAGTTTCACCTGAAAACGAGTAAGAATCAACTTCCTGTTTGCGGACTATATCAAGTCACTCGTTTTAATTCTACTGCAGCACGTATGGATCCGAACGAGGAGTAACGACTGGTGGGACAGAGTGGTGACGACTTTATTTTCGGATCAACAGTGGCTGGCAAATTTTCGGATGCAACGTCGTACATTTAATCTCATGTGCGGGAAACTGCGACCGCTGCTCCACTGACAAAATACGCTAATGCGGAATGAAATTTATTAGCATCCTAATAAAAGAGTCTCACAAAAATCATTTGTTTTCGCTTCTTGTTTGTAACTTTATAATGACGGCGCCGACCAAGTACGTACACGGGAGAGGTGAGTGGAGTAGGCGGTCGTTAATGTGGGCTGAGCTTGCATTCTGTTCGCACGCATGTGAGGAATGCTATTTTATGCGAAGCGAAGCGTCGAAACCACCTCCCCGAGGTGGTTTGGGTATTCGGATGACAATACGGATTTGGACTGTTTGCACTTGGTTACTTCCTGTTTTTTTTGCCGATCGGAATACGAAAATCGCTTGAAATGACCAAGTGCAAACAGGGCCATTGTCAGAACTTCGCTTCCCATGTACGGATTTCCCACTTCCTTGTGACTCCTTGATTCCAGGGTTCGAGTAGTATCTACAGTATCCCCTGGTCACTACTGTCGTTGTTTCCTTGCCCCTTTGTAAGTAAACTCTTTTAATTACCTTTTGATCCTCCTGTGTCCGCTTCTGTGTCGCAACTCGGGTCCCCACGTAACAATCCAGTCACAAAGAGGGGCATTCAGGTGCTTTCAAAAGCCTCTGACTGTTGTTATTTTATTTTTTTTACTGATGTGTTTTTGTTTACCATTGGTCTGTTTTTAGCTGCTAGCTCGTGGTTTTAGCCATCAACTGAAATCTCCTAAGACCTCCCACTTTGCTTCATTTTTGATGATCATTACCGCAGCCAGCCACTAGGGGCCCATCCTACTGTTGTTCTGTTGTACCTTTGTCTATCAAGTTCTGTTTGTCCGCTGTTAGCTTGTGGTTTTAAGCCGTCAACTCAGTCCAGGCATCGGCAGAATAAGAATGAGACGGTAATATTTGTTTAGGGAATTAGCACAAAATAAATAAACAAACAAATAAACTGCGACCACATCCAGCAGTCAGAAGTGAAGCCACTTGCGTCTGGAAGTAAAGTTGTAGATGGAGAACTCAACACCACCGCCACTGCTGCTGAGCTGGCTTCTCTAACCGCGGCGAGCACAGGCGTCGAATATTGATAAGGACATTAGAGCTGATCAGCGGCGGTCTGTGCAGGCCGCAGGGTTAATAGCACAGAAGAATGCTTGGAAACAGACTCAGCCTCAGGGGTTTGGTAGCACCGCTGGAGACTGAGAGGGGAAACAAAACTGCGGTTCACAAAACACAGCACGGCCGCGGCGGCGCCAGTGCCACTCGCTTCTCATTGGCCGTTGCTCTCAACGAGGGCGGGACCATCGTTTTTATGTTTTTTCTTGTTTTTTTTTTATTAAAATCAGTATCCAGTGCAGGAGGGACATCACATGCTGTAGAAAAAAACACCTTCTAATTTGATTAAATCAGGTTTTTGTCAGATAATTAGTGGCTACACTCACTGTATTTCCTGAAAATGTTTAAAAAAATACATTTCAAATTATTAAAAACTTTTTTAGTGATTTTTTTATTTTTCCTTTATTCTCTTGTGAGGCACTTTGTGTTGCTTTTTTTTTAATTGTATGACAGGTGTTACACAAACAAAGCCAGAGTTGAGACTTGTGCCTCGGAGAGCTCTGAACATCACAGTTCTGAACGGCGGTGAGCCAGCGTAGCTGAGCCGACCTTTGACGTCGCGAGATGAGGAGTCCTCTGTGGAGGGAACGAACAGAGCCAAAAAACAAAACAAAAACAAAAACCAAAACAAAACCAAAACAGAACAGATTGTCCGCGAATCTCTTCAACACGCATCCAGAATGTGCTTTACATTAGCAGCTGCGCTAATTACCATTAGCCAACCTGGGAGCACAACTTTTCGTAGGGAACTTGAATAAGACATGACCGCCTTATACTAGACAATATACTTTTAAAAAATGTATTCATCTTGTACAATAATGTATTTACATAACAGTTAATAAAAAAATTACATTTGGTTAATTTGTTGAGGCAAGGAGGTTTTAAGTGCCATAACATTAGGGAAGTGAGGCACCAAATCATAATAAAAAATGGTCCAAATGCAACAACAATGATGCCCCTCCCCCCCAGCAAAAAATGCAAATGTCTTTTTCCGTCCTTGTAAATAAACAGAGAGAAAAAAAAAATAAGACATACAGTCGTTTTAACGACACAATTTAACAGCCGACTGCTTCGTGAGGGCCAGCAGGGCTGCTGGCGATGCCGCGGCGGTGGCAGCAGCTCAAAGTGTTTCTCATCAGTAAACAGAGTGCGTTTGAATCCCGGCACTTCAGCAGCTGCGACTGTCATCCACTCCACTTCCTGCCGTGCCCCAAGATCCCCGTTCGTTCAGCCAGACGCACAGACCGCTAGCTAAATAACCCAGGCTTTGATTAGCAAAGGGCAAAATGTTGCATAGAAATGTGCAGAGGATGAAAACATTTTTTTTGGCTTTTACATGCTGATGGCTGCTTGGCTGTTCGGACCCATTAATACCCCCCATTGATGGTCTGGACGGCCGCTAAACTGTTGGACACTGCGGTTTACAGTGAAACACACAAATGATTTTGGAACGTGTGGAACTCTCAATTTATTTAACTTAGCGCTCCATCGTTTGGCAGCTCGATGAGCCTGAGGGATGATCTGGTAAATGAAATTGACCAGCATTTTTTTTTTTTTTCTCTTACACTTTTGTATATTACATGGTTCCTCGTAAGACACACGAGCAATTTCTTTGACTAAAAGACGGAGCCTTGGAAAACTCAGTGCATACTGTCATAGCTTTCAACTGACGGACTCAAGCTGAGTCAGCTCATCTGTCACTGTGTAGGCAAACACCTCAAGTTACTCCATCTATTGTTTATTAGAGAACATATGTCAAGTTCAGACGCATGGCCGAAACAGAGGCCAGCCCTATTTTTTCCCCACCATCAGTACAACAAACCCGCAAATATTATATTTAGTGTTTATTACAGACACACTATTTCTCTGGTGCGTTTATGATAATGTTTTTTTTTTGTAAGGCCTCTCAGAAAGGAATATTCAAAAAGGAATTAGTAACGTTGAGCTGCTTCACTGCATTAAGTCCTAACTGTGTGGGATTTGTCGGCAATTAATGTGGCAGCTTTGAGTCTGTAATTTAACAGGCTCAATACGAAACGATACGACTCTCACATTATTAAAGTTGCGTCGTGGTAACTTTGCTGCCTTTATTGTTATGCTAATTGTGCCAGTCCTTCTTTTTTCCCCCTAAAAGACAGTCAACTCACTTGATGTAATGAACTGCCAATGATGATCATATTGCTCAATTGTGGGTTTAAGTGTGTGTGTGTGTGTACGCATGTGTGCATGCATCTCTCTCTCTCTCTCTCTCTCTCTCTCTCTCTCTCTCTGTCACATAGTTCAATAAGGGGTGACATTCGTTTTCATTTATTTATTTATTTTTAAATAATTCCCTTTAATTTGCTGTCGTTGCGTTGGGATTAGCTCTCTGAGCTGAGGCGGTGAAAGCGAGGCGGCTGGTTGTGTAGACAATAAAAAAAAAAAAAGCTTCGCAACAAAACAACAACAACAACGGCAATAGCAGCAACAGCAGCGACGACAACTGCCATAATCCATATGTTTAGCGTTTCGGACGGTAATCACTTTTGGGCGGGACAGAGTGAAGGAGGGATGGAGGGATGGAGGGGGGTAAGGCAGCCTTCCTGTCCACCCGTTCTCGCAGCCGGCCGGCAACACCGGAGTCTCTGGAACCTTCGGCAGAGCCGTAATGTCAGCGAGGGCGGGAAGAGCACGTGCTCACTTCAAAACACGACGACAGACTGCCATTATTATTATTATTATTATTATTATTAATAATAATACTACTTTTGCAGTTTCGCACACACACACACACACACACACACACACACACACACACACCGTGCCTTCAGCAGCAGCAGCAGCGGGAAGGGAAAGCGCGAGCCCACCGAGGGAGCGCTGGAGCTCCGCTCTGCCTCCCCGCTCGTCACGTGCGCCTGTAGGTGGCGCTCAGAGCGCGAGGGACGGTGGCTTTCCGCCTCTTCATTGCCTGCCTGCCGGAGTCAGTCCGCCCAGCCGGTCGGAGCTGCTCGGCCGGAGGGGGAACGAGCGGCCGCGGCGTCAGTTCGGCGTCAGAATAACAGACTTTGGGGTCACATTTCACAGTTTAAAGCGGCGTCGGTACTTTTTTCAGTGTTTTATTTTTATTTTTTTTTGTTGTTGAGATGACGACGTAGAGCCCTGCTGATCTTCTCCTGTCACACACACACACACACACACACAAGTGAACTCACAATAACAACGCGGCGCACGGTCACCATTTCATTTAAACACACGCCACACAGGAACAGCGGCGACACGGGGAGAAATGTGGGAAGACTCGAGCCGCCAACTTGCAGGGGTTGGCCGCTCCGCCCCGCCCCCCTCTCATCTCGCCGCTCCGTTTAGCGAGTAGAGCGAGAGAGAGAGAGAGAGAGAGAGAGAGAGAGAGAGAGAGAGAGAGGGGAGGGGGGAGCGGCAGCAGCGGCGCTTTGCGCTTTGGACTCGCTCCACTCTTCCATCACACACGCACACACACACTCGCCCGCTGCATCCGCGCGACCTGCTCCGTGCTGCTGCTGCTGCTGCACCGCGAGGCGGACAGAGTTTGAGGCGGCACCGGCGCTGCTGCCCGCGCGGACCAGCCTGGGGATTAGCAACCCCTCGGATTTTCCCTGTGTGTGCTGTTGGTTTTTTTTTCTCTCTCTCTTTCTTTTTAAATTTCCATTTCCCCTTGAATTCCCTCCGTCCGTTGCCACCTCCAGGCGCTCGCCCCATTCCTCGAGTGAGGATGCTGTCGCCGGCTCGCGCCGTCCAGTCGTGACCGCGACGTGTTCGTGGGAGTAGCAGCGAGTGACCACTACCACCACCGCCAGCCACCCAGCAGCAGCCACCCCGGTCCGGACAGGTCTTCCCCTCGCCCCGCCCTGAGAGCCGGAGCGGCGGCTTGTCACGACCGCCAAAGTGGACAGAGAGAGCGCGAGGATCCGGAGGAATACTTCCCGCTCGACCGCTGGATTCGTTCACTTGTTGTTTTCTTTTTTTCTTTTTTCTTTTTGGTCGTCGTGGATTGCTGGGAGATTTTTTAATTTCTAAATCATCCTTAATCACCGCTACCACCGCCACAACATCCTCTTCCCTCACGGAGGTCTTGGAGCGGCTCCGCCTGGACACCGACACGGACCGCAGCCTGTAGCCGGGCTGGAGTGCTCAGAGCCGGGGGACCGCGCGGCTCCCACTCGGTCGAGGTAGGAACTTCCCACCACGGGACCTGAAACATATGTATAGTCAAGTGTGTATTGCGTCGTCTCGCTACCAGAGACGTCCGATGAAACCGAGTACATTTGAAACCCCATTCATTGTTTATTTTTCTTTTTTTTTTTTAAACATTGCTCCTCTTCCCTGTCACTGCTACGGGAGCCGCGTTACGCACGGCGGCGCGCACGACCCGGCTCGGCTCACTTTTCACCTCCTGTTCATCAGTCGACCCCCGGATTGTTACGCACTTTAAAATAAATACGTTCATAAATAACTACAAAAATAACAACTACACGCACATATTTACATAGCCGGTGGTAGTAGGAACGTGTTTAGGCGTCCGCAGGGATCCTTTTTTTTGTGTCTCTCCTTTTTTTTCTCCCAAACACTTGTTGTCTCAAAATTAAGCAATTTCAAAAAAAAAACATAAAAAACCCAACCAGTGCTCATACCGCGAGTCTAATCCCCTCTGATGGCTATTTTACCGATATTACCCCCACTGTGGCATCGATCCGTAATGATCTCTCAAGCCCCCAACATTAGCTCCGATGCATGTCAGTAATAAAACACTGCTTCCTGTGGGTCATTCATAGAGAGAATTGGCGCGGGGGGAGGATGGGGTGGGGGCGTCAACTACTGTAATCCAGACCAGTGCATTTCTGGGAAAAGAAGAAGAAGAAGAAGTACATAAATACAAAAAAAATAAATAAATAAAAAAGTGCAGCGGGCTGCATGCAGCTCCATATGGGAGTGTGTCACAGTGGGGTTTCATTATGGCTCTGTGTGGAGCTGCTGGAGTTCTGGCTGCTCCAGGGGAGGGAGGGAAGGATGGAGGGATGAAGGGAGGGAACGGAGGGAGGGAGGGAGACGGCTGATTTATTTTTGTACGTGTTGGAAACAAATGAATAAAGCTGCTGGTCATAATCAGAGCTCTGTCTTCCCTGCTGTAATATCACTGCTAATTTGCCTGGGGGCTGATGGATGGATGGATGGGATGGAGCCTCTAATACAAGAGGCCATTCATCAGTCTGCGGCCCCCCCCCACACACACACACACACCAACCCTGGGTGTTGCCTGCCTGCTTGCCCGCTGGCGGGTGCACCTTTAGCACGAAAACCTCAACACAACGCAGCAACACACAACACAAGACAACACAGAAACACACACAAAAAAAAAAAAAAAAAAAAAAAAAAAAAGCAGAAGAGCTGCTGGGAAGCTGGTCCGTCCGGTCTGGCTGGTCCCTCGGCTGCACTGCTACAACTGCGTGTTTGTGTGTGTGTGTGTGTGTGTGTGTGTGTGTGTGTGAACCCACCCCCTCCCACTCCACCCCCTGCGGAGAAGCGAGTCCCGTCGGTCACGTCGGACCCTCCCTCCGTCTCCCTCCACCAGCGGGAGGCCAGTCGTTTCTTGACTTCCCTCGACCTTTGACCTCCCCTTTTCGTTGCCTCGCACCACTCCCTGTTTTTGTGCACAGACCCACCCTCCAAAAACGAAATGATTAACAATAATAATAATAATAATATTAATAATAATAATAATAATAATAATAATTGAGAGCCACCTGAGCAGACTGTGATGTGTGAGCGCGTCGAGCCGAGCCTGGGCCGGTCTGTCTGTTGGAGGACCAAGCGTAGGTTGGACTAAGCATGGAAACACCTTTTCTCCAGGTCTTGTTTCTTCTTAACGAACGCACACACACACACACACACACACACACAAACACTCACACACCCTCTTGTACCACCGTGGACGAAGGCCTCAGCGGAGAGTTTCTTTTTTTTTTTTTTTTGCGTTTGCATGGAGGAACGAGAGCTGAGGTTCAGGGGGAAGGATCGGGGGCTTGGTAGTGGTGGTGGTGGTGGTGGTGGTGGGGGGGGATTAGTCGACGAGGAAGAAAAAGGGGGGCCTGGGGGGTGGCCCACCCTTGGAGGTCGAACAGAGTCCGTTCTGCACATTTTCCGCGTAGAAAATCGGAGATCAGAGCGAGTCGTCGGCACTAATAGTCTGTCATTAAAAATGGGAGGGTGGCGGCTGGAAGCGCGCGCGCACGCGCACACGCACACACGCAGACGCTCGCTCACTCACCGGCGCGCGCGCACTCCCTCCGTGCGTGGCAGGGGAGCCGCCGGTGCTCCTGATCACAGAGGTTTCACGCCGGCTTTTGCACCTTTCTCCTCGCTCGCCCGCCCGCTCGCTCTCTCCTCCTCTCAGGTGTGACCGAGTGCAGACATTCGGAAGAATTCAAAAGAAGAAGAAGAAGAAGAAGAAGAAAAGGAAAATAGCGAGGAGGAAATATTTGTCCTGGCCTCCCAATTTACACCCCGCCGCCGCCGCCGCCGCCGCCGCTGCTTCTTGGAGGATGATGCTCTTCCTCTTTTCTTTGTGAAAAAAAAAAAATGACATTTGGTCACTTTGTCACACTGGCGCCTGCTTTTTCCTGAAGAAGGAAGGAAGCTGGAGGTGCAGCAGCAGCAGCAGCAGCAGCAGCAGTGTTTCATTGGAGATATTTCTAAACATAAAAAGAAAAAAACTCACATTGAGTTAACGTGGATTAGACGTGAGGCCTGGCTTTTTTTTATTAATTGATTCATTAATCTATTGATTTATTTGTTTGAAATAATTGAAGTCGCCCTGGGTGGATGTGACTATCTGACGATGGCGGCGATGATGATGATGATGATGATGATGTCATGGCACTGAGGAAGGCGTCGTCACTCTTCTGTGGCTTCGCAATTAAACGAGCAATATAAAAACAAACAAATAAAAAAACAAAACAATAAAAGTCATGAAAATGAAATAAAAAGATGGAGGACCTGGGGGTCTTCGCTGGCTCGCCTGCCCGGCGGTGTGATGGCGGCAGCCATCAGAGCAGACAGACAGGTGGAGGGACGGACGGACGGACGGACGGACGGAGGGTCGGATGTTGTGGTTGCGCCGCTGTAAGCGGAGCTGAGAGCTGGAGAACAGCAGCGGCGACCTGCCGCCGTTTACGGCCCGCATTGATTGTGTAGCCCCCGGAGTCTGGAGAGAGAGAGAGAGAGAGAGAGAGAGAGAGAGAGAGAGAGCGGTGGCGGCGGCGTTGCATCTGGCATGCAAAGCGGCAGGTCGGCGTGTTTACAGTAGCGCTGCCTCCTCTGGTTCCTGTCCAGGGTTTTAAACCAAAGTGGCTTTTTTCATTGTTTTTATTTATTTTATTTTTTTATTTTTGCTGCTTTTACACGTTTTCCACCCTAAAAAGATCCCTGTAGGTGTTGAGTGATGTGAGATCAGAGACAGAGGTGGGGGGGGGGGGGGGGGGGGGGGTGGCATCAATTATTCAATGAACGACGATGTTTGTTTGCCGCTGTGTTTTTCACGCTGGATTAATTTGCTGATTGTAACACAAAGCTGGGGGAAAAAAAAGAAGATTCGCTGGTTGATGATCTGATGATTCTGTCTCTCAAAACCCCCAATTATTGTTTCTTTGTGAATGGCTGAATGTAAATATCTCTCAAGCTGAGGCGCGATTTTTAGTTATTTATTCATTTATTCATTTATTTATTTATTCATTCATTTATTCATTCATTTATTTTTGGATGTCATTTAGACCTCCTTGCAGCTAGGTGGCAGTGGCTTGAGTGGAATGAAGATTTTTTTTTTTTTTTTTTTAATGTATTTCCTTGCAAGGCATTTTACCTTTGGTAATCAATCAATTCTGCTCCTCCTCCTCCTATTCCTGTTCCTCCTTGCCCTCCTCCTCCTCACCCCCCTCGTCCCCCCCGCCCCCCCCCTCCTGTCAGACATGTGGAATAAATATGTTGCTGCAGGATTTAAACTGCTGTTCTGACTTCAGCCTGATCTTTA
This sequence comes from Thamnaconus septentrionalis, assembly GCA_009823395.1. Lineage (NCBI taxonomy): Eukaryota > Metazoa > Chordata > Actinopteri > Tetraodontiformes > Monacanthidae > Thamnaconus > Thamnaconus septentrionalis. The sequence goes on along the minus strand of CM020509.1, from coordinate 20,966,432 downwards.
CTTGGTTCAGACCTGCTGTTCATCTGCCATCCACTCCCATAATCCCCTTCTGCTGCTGCTGCTGCCGACAGCCGCGGATCAGTGCGTGTGTGTGCGTGTGTGTGTGTGTGTGTGTGAGAGAGAGCGAGAGAGAGAGAGAGAGGGGGGTCAAAAGCACACATCCTGTCAGCAGGAGGTCACGTGTTTGATCCCCCTGCTGCTGCCGCGGTGCCTCCGAGCAAACACCACCAGCACGATCACCATCGCCGCCCACGACAGGTGGATGGGAGACTTGCAGACATTCAAGACGTGTGATTTGACGTGAAATTAAATGAAGTGAAAGAAGGGGGTACGCGTGAAGGTCTGAATAGCGGAAGTGGAGAAAGCACGCGCGCACGCACTCAGACCGAGGAAAATCGACAAAAAATAGAATTAATAAAAAATCCCTAAGCCTGCCCAGATGGTATCAAAACCAAACCACAGAAACTGGTGTGAGTGGTGGTCAGCCCAGGACACACACACACACAAACACACACACACAGTGCGTTTAAATGCAGAGTTAATCAGACTCAGCTGATAATGTGGTTTCCTCGTCTAATCGGACTTCTGTCCCTGTCCCAGTTTACAAGCAGCTGAGAAAATCGAATTATTGACGGGGCGCGTCCTCCTCCCCCACACTAGGGGGCGATGTGAGTCTTTTCAGCGTGTTAACTTCCTGTTAAGCTCTTTCGTCGCACAATACCAAAGCAACTGGGGCGCGGTACAACACCGGTGTCATGTCCGCACTGGTCTTCAACGTAAGGAGTCTCCTCACAGAACGGCTACAGATGTGCTGTCAGCGGATTGGTCAGAAATTCACAAACGTACACAACATATTACTGGTGATTTTTACTGTCGAAGCCCACATCTACCACAGCGAATACACTGCTGTAAGTGAGCGCCATCTATCAGCTGTCCACCTCTGTGAGCCGCCGAGACTCGCAGCTAGCACCGCTTTCTCCATGTTATTGGTTAATGAAGTCCGCATCCAGGTGACATTTTGATTTAACAGCGTGCGTTGTTGGAGGGCTACAACAAAAACCACGTCTTGGATTCTACACTTTGCGCCGTCACTGCTGCGAGAGATCCGGACCCTTCGTTCTTGGCGCATACGGGATCGGGAAACAGACTGGTGGGAGAGGGTTTGGAATTGCAGTGTATGGAGCTTCAGTGAAGGCAGTGAAATGTATCTACCGACTCCTTTTACTGTGTTGATAAATACAAGTAGAAAACACAACGGTGATGAAAGAGTTTCGAACACATTTCCGAATAACGCGCAGATGGTTTGAGAAACTCTGTGGACTGGTGAAGCTGTTCAGAGCCTCCAGGAAGTAACTACGAGCCCCAGTGTCACTCCAGGTGAGAGGCGGCGTTGTTCTGTGGGAACTGGCGAGTTGTACAGAGCGCCGTGGTGTTGCAAACTCTTATTGGAGAACACAAATTAACTAAAGAGGTTCCCGGTTGCGTCCTCAGACACACAAACTCCTGGTAGCGCCGCGCGTTGAAGGAGCTCGTGTCTTGAATGCTTTTGTGTCGGGGGCCAGACGCTAGCGCGGACGCTAGCGCACACGCATTGTTGTCCAGTTATGCTCCGACTAAGGCGGATACGTGGCGGAGAAATTCAAATTCCAATCGCATGATGTGGGTGTCTCAAAAAAAAAAGAAAAGATGTCACCCCTTATTGAGCAATGTGACACACACACACACACACACACACTATCTCCAGTGAAACCATTGGAACCAGTGAGTCAGGCCGCAGTAATCCTGCATTTCCTGTTTGACTGACAGTCACATGGTCACCACCTCCGGGAGTTCAATTCTTTCAATCTTGGCTGGTTGTCGTCTCTCTGTTTACACAAGGTGCGGACACACAGGTGAGCCAGCCAAGACACACAGACTCACACATTGTTTATTCGGACTGATTGACACCGTACACCTGCAGTGTTTCCTGTTTGGTGTAGATTAACCATGGATTAATCATTTATCTAACAGCTATGACGTCCACGAAGCGGTCGGGACTCATCAAGATGTTTTTCAGCCTTAATGTTTGCCCTTTTTTTTTGCTGAACTTAATGTTCGGTCGTTGAATTGAAAAGAAAAAAAAAATTGCATCAGTGGAAAAAAAAGATATATCCATATTTTTTTTTTTCCGAGGTCGTGCTCAGGATGTCTTCTCTTATTTTCTCTGTTCCGCCGGCTCCCAGTTTTAGCAAAGAAAGCGGCTTTTTAAAAGTTTCCGCTGGGGTCAAAGGTCATCTCTGCTGTTTTTTTTTTTTTCCTTCTCTCTTCTCTTCTCACCGGAGTGTCTGAATTGTAATATCAAACACACACACACACACACACTGCCGACTGGGGCCCCAGCCGGCCGACGTTCTTTCCTTATTTTCCTGCCCACTCAGGTCACCTGATGCCTCAATACTCACTTTTTTTTTTTTTTTTTTTTTTTTTTTTTTTTGCGCTTCATGTTTGTGCTATAGGTTTTAAAGTGTTGATTCTGTAAAGGGATGCCGCTTAGTTCTTACACACACACACACTTAAATGCATGTCTGTGTCTGTGTCTGTGTCTGTGTGTGTGTGTGTGTGTGGGCTAATCTGTATCAAACAATAGCGACAAGTGGAGTCATTAGAGTAATCCCCCTTTGTTGCTGCAGGGGTGTGGGGAGGGACCACACACACACACACACACACACACACACACACACACACAGCCCTCAAGTCCAGAGATCCTGAACATGGCGTCCGACTGAGATTGGAAAACACATCAAAGAAACCTTTTGATTCTGTGTGTGTGTGTGTGTGTGTGTGTGTGTGTGTGCGGTGTCTGGTATGTAGTGCCATACAGGACAGGCAGGTTTCTGTAGTTCCCTCACAGAGAAACACACACACACACACACAGGTGTTTGTGAAGCCAGCACGGGAACTGGTGAACTGGTTCCCAGTTTGGCAGCCAGCCACACACACACACACACACACACACACACACTTTCTCGTCATGTGTTTTTCAACATGGTGTAATTAGTGCTTTAATGACGTGTTTTGCTTCTTGGTGGTTCAGCCGGACTGGTGTGTCGCACGCGTAAACACGCGCGCTCGTTAGATCTCAGGACAAATCGCTTCAGTCAAATTAATTCAGTCGACGACTGAAGCGGGTTTTTCTTCTTTCTTCTTCTTTTTTTTTTTTGACTTTTGATTCGTCGTCGTCGTCGTCTGGCAGTGGCAGCTTTTTTTGTTTTTTGTTTTTTTTTCCCCCCCCCGGTCTGTTTATTAGGAAACGAGTCAGAAAGAAAAACGAAATGTGAAAACCCAGGAGAAGCCGAACAGCGGCGGCAATAAAAAAAAAAAGGTGTCGGGGTTTTAAAGCGAGCGTGTCTTCATTCAAAGGGAACAGCGCTGGATGGTGAAGCTTCTTCTTCTTCTTCTTCTTCTTCTGTTTCCTGTTGTCGCCGCTGCGTGTGATTCCCCCCCGCTGGAGACAGAACTTCTCAAGGCCGAACCCCCGCCCACCTGGTCCGGCCCTGGTGTGGACGGGGCAGAGCCCCAGCATGGGAGGGAGCAGAGCCGCGAGGGGGGCGGGACTTCAGGCCGTGCGTGTGCGTCTGATGTTCGCTTTGGCAAAAGTTTTTCCGCGAGGTTCCTTCTGAGGAGGAGCACAGGGGATGGGAGGCGAACTGGGGTGGTGGTGGTGGTGGAGGCGGGACAAGGGGTGGGGGTGGGGCAGGGGCTGAAGATCAGCTGGTGTCTGGAAACAGGAAGTGATTCTGCGTCATTCATTGGTCGCCCTAATGATTGTTGTTGCTTTCTCGACCGCAGACTGCAGACAGAGAGAGAACCTGTATTGACGCTTTGGGTTGACCGATCAGTGTGTGTGTGTGTGTGCTTCTTTTGTCATGTAGAAGACGAGTTGTTTGGACACACCCCTCCCCCTGGCCTTTATTGTTTCTTTTATTTTGTGTCTTTCCCCGTTTCTTCTCCCATTGTCAGTCAATAAGCCCCGCCCCCACTGGCCGGTCTTCCCGCTACTACCGAGCTCCACCCGGGTTGGAATCGGCTCCGGTCGGCTCGCGGTGGAATCGGGACACGCCGGCGGCGGTGAAAGCGGAGGGGGGCGGAGCTTGGTTCGGTGCGTGGAGGAGGGACTACGTGCCGATCGGTTGAGAGTCGTCCCGCGTCCCAAAAAAACACGGTGACAGCGCGCTAATTTTAGTGGAGAAGAGGGTTGAGTCAACCAGTCAACCACACGCGCACGCGCGCACGCACACACACACGCACTCCAAAACGAGGGACTGTGGGAAAGACGACGCTCGAGCATGTCAACATCTCACGACCCCTCAGTGTGTGTGTGTGTGTGTGTCCATATGTCCCAGTGCGCTCCTTGCCCGTCCCCAGCTGTGCTGCTGTGGCTGCGGTGGTGTCGGCTTACGGCCAACTGGTCGAACCAGTTCCCAAGTGTCACTGTTGCGCAACAGAGAAGATTTGGGGGGCGGGGCCACGGCGGCTGCACCTGCAAGACACCTGAGCCACAGCGGTGACACACATTTATACAGCCGCGGATCCGAAGGTCTGAAGCTCCTGAAGTCTCGCCACCGCCCCTTGTGATGTCACCAAGCGAGCTGATCCCTCTCTCTCTCTCTCTCTCTCTGTGTGTGTCAGTGTGTGACCACCTTGTGTGTGGTTTTTTTTATTTTTTATTTTTACGGTTCCACTTCAGACCAGGTGGAACAGTGCAGTGCCGATCAAAAAGCAGTCAGTTTCGCTGTAAACAGAGGGCTCACTGTGTTGGATTTTATTAGCTAATAAATGAGTTTTATATTGTGTGAGCCCCGGCTCCAGCCGTTCTGCTGGATCTAGCTGTAGTTTGTACTTTTTTTTTTTTTTTATCTTTTAAACAACTTTGCCTTTTATAATTTTCTTTCTCAAAGAAAACTTTTTGAGAAACGTTGAGAAAAAAAAAAACTTCTGGAGATTTTGGTCGAGATTGCGACTCAGGTTTGTTCAGACAGACAGACAGACAGGCAGGCGGTCAGAGAGACACCGCGGTTGATTATTAATAGACCTATAGTTCCCGTTCAGACTGGAATAGACAGCCTGTGTGTGTGTACGTGTGTTAGTGTGTGTGTGTGTGTGTGTGTGTGAGCCCAGGCTGGATTTGTTTAAGGTCGACCTGCTGCTTTGCCTGCAGGTTGAAGCGGGAACTCGGAGTGAAGCTGCTGCTGCTGCTCTGTGTTTTTTTTCTCACCAACCCCCCCCAGACCCCCCCCCCCACAACCACCACCACCACCACCACTACTTACCTCCTCCGCAGGCGGGTGAGAAACATCCGGAATGTTTTACATCCCGAGGGGTCAGACGTCTCGGAACCAGGAGGAAAAAAAAAAAAAAATATTGAATTTGTCTTGTTGTGTTTTATGTCACGATTATAAAACAAAACAAAACAAAACAAAAAAAGGTCAGAAGTAGTAGCATCTGTGTGCGTGTGTGTGTGTGTGTGTGTGTGTGTCAGAGTGAACTGGTGACTTGCACTGGACAGACTGGATGTCGGCCAGTCTGCCCCCCCCCCGCTGTGTTTCCATGGCGATGTGTGAAAATACCAGCGGGTCAAAGGTCAGAGGTCAGGCTATTTGGCACAATAATGTGAGAAAGAAAAGATACACACGCACGCACACACACACACACTCACACACTCACACACACGGGGTGTATTCACATGCACATTCACACTTGCAAACACAGCCACACACACACACACACACACACACACACCCTTTCTCATGCGCAGGGATAATTAGGTGAGTGTGTGTGTGTGTGTGTATATACATGTATGCGTATGTGTGTGTGTGTATATATATATGTGTGTGTGTGCGTCACAGCAGGAAGCTGCAATTAGCTGATGTTTTCAGCAGGTCTTTCAGGTCAGGCAGTGGGGGGCTTATTTACTTCTGGTCTAGCATTCATTTAAAACTACAGTATAAATGTTTAACAATGGCAATAACAACATAAATCATCAAGTGAAAGGCCACGACCTCTTACTCTGGACCTGGACCTGGACCAGGTCTTGGGCTGGGTTGCGTGGTGACGCCCCCAGTGGCCAACCAGCGTCACTGCTGCCGCTCTGATGGTCCGTTCACCACTCTCTTTACATCTTCACATCAAGTGGGCGTTTGTACAGCCGTAAACAGGAAGTCGGGCCCAACCGGACCCTGCTGCTGGAAGTGGCCCAGAGAGAGCGGTCCGACAGTGATAAAGGTTTTGCGGGTGTGAGGGGGGGCGGGGGGGGGGCACGCGGGGGATCTGGGAGATTCCACAGACAGGAAGTTGACGTTTCCCAGCTCAGGATGAAGGGATAATCTCTCCGCTGCAGCCAGCCAGCCAGCCACAGTCCTGGTGGGGGGTGGAGGGAGGAGGAAGAGGAGGAGGAGGAGGAGGAGGGTCCCGCTGTTGGCCGTCCGGCTGGTCTGGTGTGAAAGGTCACCGGCTGTTTGAAAGAACTTTATTATCACGGCGTGTAATAACAGGAGGCGCTGGAGCGAGTCCCGCTCTCTAATTCACCTGGTGTCGCCGACAAAGAGGGAGAGCAGGGCCCACACACACACACACACACACACACACACACAAGCGCGCGCTCACCAGTAGACAGTACAGAGAGTGTTAGCGTTGTAGTGGGCGCTGAAGACGAAGAAGAGAAGGGGGAGGAGGAGGAGGCTGTGAGACTTCCTGCTTCCTGCTCAGCACGCTGGACTGTGTGTTTGTGTATGTGTGTGTGTGTGTGTGCGTGTGCGTGTGTTCCTCTTCAAATGAAGGGCACAGGGAGACAAAAAAAAACAAAAGCCCTCTTCGGATGAACCTGAACGACCTGCAGCTGAGAAACTCCTGCAGCACGAAACACAGATTGTGTCCGACACGAATAAGAAGTGGGGGTTTGGGGGAGGGGGGGATAGAAGGAGGTGAAGAGGGTGGGAAGAAGACAGAGAACAAAGTAGTAGTCGAAGAAGACGAAAAGACTCCACTCCACTGTGGACACCTGCAGCAGCAGAGCATTGTGGGAAAAACCTCCTTCATCTGCGCACGTCCTGTTCTGAGGACTTCACTGGTTGATGCTCTGCAAAGACAGGAAGTGGGAGGCGGCTTAAGTCAGTGACGTGTTGTCCAGTGGGCTGGAGGAGTTCTGGACTCTGAAGGTTGTGGATTCTTGAGGTTCTGGACCCTGCTGGTTCTAGACTCTGAAGGTTTTGGACCCTAAAAGTTGTGGACCCTGGTGGTCCTGGACCCTGGAGGTTGTGGAGCCCGGTGGTTCTGGACCCTGCTGGTTCTAGACTCTGAAGGTTTTGGACCCTAAAAGTTGTGGACCCTGGTGGTCCTGGACCCTGGAGGTTGTGGAGCCCGGTGGTTCTGGACCCTGCTGGTTCTAGACTCCGAAGGTTTTGGACCCTAAAAGTTGTGGACCCTGGTGGTCCTGGACCCTGGAGGTTGTGGAGCCCGGTGGTTCTGGACCCTGCTGGTTCTAGACTCTGAAGGTTTTGGACCCTAAAAGTTGTGGACCCTGGTGGTCCTGGACCCTGGAGGTTGTGGAGCCCTGTGGTTCTGGACCCTGCTGGTTCTAGACTCTGAAGGTTTTGGACCCTAAAAGTTGTGGACCCTGGTGGTTCTGGACCCTGGAGGTCCTGGACCCTGGAGGTTGCAGACGCTGGAGGTTGTGGAGCCCGGTGGTTCTGGACGCTCGCAGACATTAGCTCAGTGGAAACTCTCAGGCCTGATGAATTCAGATGTCAGCCAGCGCTCCCTGCTGCTGCTGCTGCTGCTGCTGCTGCTGCTGCTGCTGCTGCTGGAAGAGGCTTCAAAGTTCAACGCAGCAAAATGTCTTTGACATCAAGGGCTCCAAACGGCGGTCGGCCCTGCAGAGTTTCTTCTTTGAGTGCCGCTGAAAGGACGTCGTTTAGACGACGACGGCGGGTGTTAAAATGAGGAGAGAAAAAAAGAAGAAGAAAAAAAAAACCCTGCTGGACGGAGATGAAAGCGCAGCTCTCCGTCTTTTCATAGAACGCTGCTGCAAAGCACTCAGAGGTTTATTTCCGCTGTTAATGACCATTCTCCTTCGTCTGTCTCCTTCTGTGTCTCTTTTTTAACCGCTGTTTGAACAACCACGTTCCAGCCGAGGCTCGGACAAAAAAAAAAAAAAAAAAGAAAAGGAGAAAAAAAAAACCCCCAAAGGCATCGTAGGGGTTGTTGTACTTTAAAGAACCAAAAGACAACTAGGAGGATGCGTTGTCTCTCTGCGGGGATGAAGGGTTTCAGAGTGATTGACTGAGTTGCAGAGGTGGCAAAACTATTTGCATTCCGCACTTCAGTGAAACAACATCCAGGCCGATCGTCAAGTCAGAAATACATGTAAAAAAAAAACACAAAAAAAACAAAACTGTGCGTCAATCAACACGGATGTGTGTGAACTTCCCGTTCGCTGCTGTCTAATAACCGCCAACCTGTGTCCCTCTTTCCCTCGCTCCCTTTCAGAGTGTCGCTGGTGGGCAGAGTCACCATGGCGCTGAGGCGGGAGGCCCCGCCCCTCCTCCCCCTCCTCCCCCTCCTGGTCCTGCTGGCGTCCTGCTGCGGCGGTGTCGCGCGCCCACTCCAACATCCTCTACAGGGTCCCGGAGGAGCAGCCGCCCAGCACGCTGGTGGGCAGCCTGGCCTCGGACCAGGGTTTGCCCGACACGGGGCACCTTTACAAGCTGGAGGTGGGCGCCCCCTACCTGCGGGTGGACGGCAAGACGGGCGACATCTATACCACTGAGGTGCCCCTGGACCGCGAGACGCTTCGCGACTGCCGCAACCTTTTTGAGGGCGAAGAGTGCTTCCTGGAGTTTGAGGTGTCCATCACCGACATGGCCAAGGGCCTGGGCTCGGGGCCCCGCCTCATCGAAGGCCGCATCCAGGTGCTGGACATCAACGACAACACGCCGCAGTTCGCCTCGCCCATTCTGACCCTCTCCATCCCCGAGAACACCAACGTGGGCGCCCTCTTCTCCATCCCGGCCGCCACCGACCGGGACTCGGACGCCAACGGCGTGGCCGAGTACTCGCTGACGGCGGGCGCCGACGCCGAGCGGCTCTTCGGCCTGCAGGTGGCGCTGGACTCGGATGAGAAGCTGCCGCAACTGGTGGTAATGGGCGGCCTGGACCGCGAGACCAAGGACTCGTACGACCTCAACGTGCGGGTGGTGGACGGCGGGCGGCCGGCCCGGGCCAGCAGCGCCCTCCTGAGGGTGACCGTCACCGACCAGAACGACAACGCGCCCAAGTTCGAGAGGGGCCACTACGAGGCCGAGCTGCTGGAGAACAGCCCACAGGGACACTCGGTGCTGCAGGTATGGTACTGGCCATCTGATTGGTCGGTTTGGTTGGAAGGGCGGGGTTTCCCCCAAGTCAGGGGTGTGCAGACTTTTTGACTGATGGGCCACAGTGGGTTCTTAAAATTTGACAGTAGAGGGACCAGAGCAGGAGCCGATGGATGGAGTGTTTTGGTGACCCACCTAAAAAAATAAAAAAAAAAATAAAATATAGTTTGCAGTTTCATAGTTTTCCTATGCCTGGCCTAGAACCACCTCGTAGAACCTTCCCAGAACCACCCTAGAACTACCTAGAACCTTCACAGAACCACCCTAGAACTACCTAGGACCATCCCAGAACCTCCCTAGAACTACCTAGAACCTTCCCAGAACCACCCAAGAACAACCTAGAACAACCTAGAACCTTCCCAGAACCACCCTAGAACTACCTAGAACCTTCCCAGAACCACCCCTGGACCGCCTAAACAAGGAGTGGTCAAACTGTTTGACTGGTGGGGCCACAGTGGGAGCTAAAATGTGACTGAGGGGCAGGAGCAGATGGATGGCGTGTTTTGGTGACCCACCTCATAGGTCATGGGGTTTGTAGAAACATGTGCTTTAATGTCTGTGAAAAATGAACAGGACAAAGTTACAACAAAATCTGTGTCTTTGAAGCCCAATGGGATTTAGCTTTGTATTGAAATGACTCTTAAAATACTGAAAAGTGGATGAAATACAATAATGAAAGACCATTAATATTTCTTTAAGTTCGGCAGGCCAGGTTAAAAAGCGTGAACAATTCAATTTTTATAATTAAGAAAATGTATTTCAAATTTCCAAATTTAAGCATATGGCTCCTCGGACCCCTGCTCCAGGTGCAGGACTCAAACCCCCCTGGAATCCAAAATGGTGAGCTGTTCATTTCAAGTGAACAACGCCGACAAATATTTTCATGTACCAGTAGGTGTCAGAAGGGTCACTTCCCATCATGCCCCTGTAACTCCCATGATGCATTAGGACGCATCAACCAATCAGAGCGAGGCGTGACAAAAAAAACTCTTTTCTGGCGATGTTCTGGCCTTGATAAAAAACATTTCTAAAGATTAAATTTTATAATATATATACGAAGATTTATTATTTATTATTTAAAAGATTTATTATGTACAGCGTCTCAGGTCAAAGGTCGTCCCGTTCGCCGTGTCATCGCAGTTTGATTGCCGGGGGGGGACTGAGATTTTTCCTCTCACTGTGTAAAAAAAAAAAAAAAAATCCTCCTGCTAATTTAAAAAAGAAAAACAACAACGTTTGGATGGGAAACCTTTTGTGGGGGGCAAAACTGATTGGGGGGGAGCCTGCAGGTGGCTGGTGGGGGGGTGGCGATGGGAACTCCTCCTCCAGTCACCTGACATGGGCGGTTGTGGGCGGGCGGGAACCTTTAGGCTGCACGTCATCGGCTGCTCAATGACCCGTGGCGGCGGTGTGGCGGAGGTGAGAGATGGTGGGTGGGGGTCTGATGGAAGGGGGGGGGGTCACATATTAACCGCTGACTCGTTGCCCCTACTCCCCCCCCCCCCCCCCCCCCTCCGTCTCCCCCCATGTTTGGCCGAACGCAGCCCTCCCCGCCGGGCGCCTTAATCTGACTCAGTCATGAGATTATCCACGGGGCTTATTTGGTTTTATTGCCCTGGATGTGGCTCCTGGTTGCATTTCACAGTGCCGCCGCCGCCGAAATTCATTTCACTTAACACGCCGGGCGCTGACTGACGACCCCGACCCGCTTAGGGAGGGAGAAAAAAACCCAGCAGCACAATGGCGCTCGCTCTCCCGCTGCGCCGAGCAGATTTTTTAACCTATTTCACGGCGGCGAAGACGTCAGATTTGAGATGGATTTTCCCCTTTTTTGCAGGCAGCAAATTTAATTTAGAGAGGGGGAGGGGGAGGAGGAGGAGGAGGAAGAGGAGGAAAGAAAAACCCAGCCAGCTGGTCCGTTTGTCAAATACTAAAATGGACCATTTATATATGAAGATTCTAACTAAACCAACTAAATTTCATTTTCCTGATGTATGTACATTATTTTGGCAGACTTTGTACATAAATATGTAATATATATATATATATATATATATATATATATATATATATATATATATATATATATATATATATATATATATATATATATATATATATATATATATATATATATGTAGTACATGTCTAGACTAGACCAAAGGTCCCTTGTATTTATCCCTGTGACGTCTGAATGAGATTAATCACAAGGCGTAAACAGGTTAATTTTTTAATCGCATTTTGATCTCGAGTCTCTTGTCCCTTCCGTTCACCTGCAGTCACGTATGTTTAAATATCATAAAATAATAATCCTCGCCCTGCGACGAGCTGGCGACTTGTCCAGGGTGTCACCCTGCCTTCGCCCTCTGACAGCTGGGAGAGGCTCCAGCAGACCCCTCCCCCTGGCCCTGGGCTCAGGGAGAAGCGGGTATGGAAAATGGATGGATGGAGGAGGGACAGTGGTCGGGGTGTGCGGCGTAGCTTCCAGGCTGAGTGCGACTGAACCTGGGGAAAAAAAACCTTACACAGGTTCACCGTCTGTCTCTCTGCCTCTCCTCCCTCTTTTATCTAAGTCGAGGGACGCCTCCTTATTCATCAACCAGCAGCACCGCCGGCCATGTGATGCTCATTGCGTCATGTGACTGAGTCAACAGCCAACCAGGAACCAGACTAGACTGGTCCTTTCGTTTGTTTTTTTTTGTTTTTTTTTTTGCTTTCTCAGCTCCGCCTCCTGGTGTCAGGAACCAGAGCACCGCCCCCCCCTGGCTGGTTAATGTTGCAGTGGGAGATAAACAGCTGGTGTTTGCTTCCTGTCAATAATTCACCGTATCAGTGGGCGAGCGAAGGCCGAGCGAGTGAGCGAGCGCCAATCGATGGCCGGTGGGCGGCGGCTCTAATTTCTTCTCTGATGTTTCTGCGCGACCTCGGCCTCCCGCTCGCCGATCGCTGCTTCCTGCCCCCCTCAACCGCCCCGCTCCCTCCCCCCACCTCCCCTAACCTCCTCCTCCTCGCTCTAACGCCCCCAACAGGCCGCCACTCTGACAGAAAGAGCAGATATTTGTTTAACCGCCGCAGTGAGAAGAGAGAGAGAGAGAGAGAGAGAGAGAGAGAGCAGAAGGCCCAGGAGTAGGAAGCCCCCCCAAGTCCTCACGTCCTGTTTGCGCCGGCCAGCTAAGCTAGCTGCACATTGGCCCGGGCAGCTAAAAAGATAAAACCAAAAACTCCATAATTTACTCAGAAATGACGACAAGCTAATATATATATATATATATATATATATATATATATATATATATATATATATATATATATGTAAATAAAAAACACTTTAAAAAAAAAAAATTCCCACCACCAGCAGGGTGCTCAAACTACATTCAGCCCCTTCTAGCTTAGCCGCCGCTAAAGAGTTTAGCCTGGATGTTTTCTGAATGTTTTCTTTTTTTCTCTCTCTCAACGCAATGACGTGCTTCTCAGCCACTTTACCACCAACTGACCCGCTAAAGGCTTCCTTTAGCAATCAGCCACAGGGCTAAGCTGTGGTTTAGCTGTGGTTTAGCTGCAAAATAAATGAATAAGTCCCGGTGGTTGCTAAGCAAGCCCCTCTGAGAGCTGCTCAGGTGTTCCCTCCTCCATACGTCCGTCCATCAAGGCTTTTTGAAAAAATAAAACAGCAGTCAGTCAGTCAGTCAGTCAGTTCACTGAGTGCTCGTCTGGCTGCAGTTCAGCCGTGCTTTAACAGAATAATGGCCTTAAGAAGAAGAAAGAGCAGCAGCAGCAGCAGCAGCAGCAGCGTGTCAGAGAAGTGCTGAGGCAGCAGCTGGTAGATGTTTAAAAGCGGCCGTAACACAAGTTCATTTTATAAAATGACGCAGCCTCCACGACTCTGACTACGTGTCCATGCAGAGCTTAATCGGACTAAGCTCATAATTCATTTTCTCGTCTAATCGGTCTCTACTTGTCCCCATATACAGGCAGCTCAGAAAATCTAATTATTGACAGGGATGCGTCCACCTCTCCCACAATAGGGGGCGATATGAGTCTTTTCAGCGTGTTAACTTCTGGGTAACCTTTCATCGCACAACAAAACAACTGGAGCACGATACAACACCGGCGTAATGTTCGCACTGTTGTTCAAGTTAACGAGTTTTCTCACCGAACAGCTACAGATGTGCTGCCACTGTCAGCGGATTGGTCAGAAATTCCCTAACGTACACAACATAATACTGGCGATTTTACTGTCGAAGCCCACATCTACCACAGCAAATATAGTCTTGAAAGTGAGCGCTATCTATCAGCTGTCTACCTCTGTGAGCTACCGAGACTCAGAGCTAGCACCGCTTTCTTCGAGTATTAGTTAATGAAGTCTGCATCCAGGTAACATTTTGATTTGGGCTGCCTGAGACAACCGGTGTCCCTCTGCTATCATGTTTTCTTCGGTGTATGTGTGTGAATTTTAGACGAACTGCTTGGCGGCGGTGCAGCAGCTTTTGTCTGTAAGGAAACCAATGGTGATTTGAAGAGGCAGACAACAACGGCATGTGCTGTTTGGAGGGCTACAACAAAACCATGTCTTGGATTCTACACTTAGTGCCGTCACCGTGGCGAGTGATCCGGACCCTTCATTCTTGGTGCATATGGGTTCAGAAAACAGACTGGTGGAGAGGGTTTGTAATCGTAGTGTATGGAGCTTCAGTAAAGGCAATTAAACATATCTACCGACTCCTTTTATTGTGTTGATAAATAGAAGTAGAAAACACAACAACAATTAAAGAGTTTTGAACACATTTCCGTGGATCATTTGAGAAACTTTGTGGACTTGTGAAGGTGTTTAGAGCCTCCAGGGAGTAACCCAATTCCACTTCAGGTGAGAACTGCCATTGTTCTGTATGAACTGGCGAGTTGTACAGAGCACCGTGTCGTGACAAATTTTTTTTTGAACAACACCAATTAACTAAAAAGGTTCTCAGTTGTGTCCTCAGTTCAAACTCGTAGTAGTGCACCACGCGTTGGTTACTACCTGAGCGTGTGCGGTTAGGGTTGCAATTCAGACCGAAGGTCCCTGGACGTTTTTTGTGCCTTCCGTGTCCCCAGAAACATAGATTTTACTTTTTGTATTGACCGTGTTGTTCTTTGTTTTTAGTAGAAATTTTAGTAGGGCTTAGAATGATTTTGTTTTATACTTTTGATTTGTATCAAAGCACTGTCCTAGCAGAGAAAATGTGGACGCTGACGCTTGAACGATCACTAGAGTGTCAGAGTCGTTTATTATTAGACAAGAATATCCGAACAACTTAAGTCCACACAAAGCACAAAACAGGAAAAGCTCTATTCAACCGGTTTTAAAACGCTTGCAGCGTTAAAATTGCTATAAGGAGCGAAACTTAACAGGCAGAATCACTGCCTTCAGTTTTGCTGAGTTTTGCGGAGTTAGCGGTGGTGGCTAACAGTTTATCGACACGATTCAGCGGCTGTACTTTGCAAATAGCCTTAAAACTAAAGTTGTTTGAGGTCACAATACACACACAAATACTGCCTTGACTATTCTCTTGTCGTCCACCCCCCCGAGTCGAGGCCATCTCCCTCCCGTGGCCCACTGGGCTGGTGGTCTTAGGCTGAACAACCTCCAACATTTTCTCTGTTCGTTCCACTCCGACTGTTGTAGTCTTTGGTGCTTCGGTAGTCGCTCGGCAGTCGCTCAGCATTTTTTAAATTTGTTCCCACAGTTTTGCTGCACTGCAGCCACCGGTGATTAAGAACCAAAATGTTTTCTTCCAATTGTTTCCAGGAGAAAAACACGAGGTGGTGGCGGTTGTTGCCAATTTAGTGACTAATTTGTCATTTTATTTAGCAGGTATTTTTTTTCCAATAAAAAATTAAAAACAACAAATTGAGCGTTAATACGACTGGCGTGTGAAACCACTCATCGTTGTTCTTACCGCTCCCGTATTCTGTGCAAATGAGGTGATGACTTCATCTATCCATCTATCTATCTATCAAGACAGTAAAGTAAACATCCTCTTTATACTGAATTTATATCTTTCTTTGATACATACGCAGGTTTTTCTCGTACCGTAGGTATCTTTCTTTGAGACAGACCAACTAGAGGTAGGAGAAATCCTATGTCTTTCTCAAAGAAAGATATAAATCCATTAAAAACCAAGGACATAATGATCACAGTTGATATATCTGTTGGTTTTAAAAGGAACAAGACTTACCAAAGTTCCAAAGTCGGAAGTCTAATCAATTCACACAATATTTTCTTTTTTTTTGGTCTCAGGTGCGAGCCAATGACGCCGACACCGGCGTCAATGGTGAGATCGACTACAGTCTCCATCAGGCATCGGACGCCGTCCAGAGGCTCCTGCTCATCGACCGCTCCACGGGTGTCATCTACGTCAAGGGCGCCGTGGACCGCGAGGAGGAAAACTTCCTCAAGTTCTCAGTGGTGGCCCGCGACCGTGGGCCCAACGCCAAGAGCTCCAAGGTGCCGGTGACCATCGACGTCAAGGACAAAAACGACAATGCCCCCACCGTGGAGATCCGGGGCTTCGGCCTGGTCACCCACCAGGACGGCGTGGCCAACATCTCCGAGGACACGCCCGTGGGCACGCCGGTGGCCCTGGTGCAGGTGTCGGACCGCGACGAGGGCGAGAACGCTGTGGTCACCTGCGTGGTGGCCGGCGATGTGCCATTCCAGCTGCGGCCAGCCAGCGAGTCGGCCAACGACCGCAAGAGGAAGTACTTCCTGCAGACCACCACCGCCCTGGACTACGAGCGCATCAAGGTATACCGCATTGAGATTGTGGCAGTGGACTCGGGCAACCCAGCGATGTCCAGCACCAACTCCCTGCGGGTGCAGGTGACAGATGTCAACGACAACACACCCTCCTTCTCACCGGCGCTGCTGGAGGTGGAGTTCGCTGAGGGCAACCAGCCGGGCGACAAGGTGCTGGACGCCGTGGCCACCGACGCCGACAGCGGCAGCAACGCCGAGCTGGTCTACAGCATTCTGGACCCGGCCGCTGCTCGCCTCTTTGAGATTGATGCCGTCACGGGCGAGGTGCGCGCCAAGAACCTGCTGGACCGCGAGGAGCGCGAGCGCTACCAATTCCGGGTGGCGGCGGCCGACAAGGGCGTGCCCAGCAAGACAGGCACGGCCACGGTGGTGGTGGCCGTACAGGATCGCAACGACAACCAGCCCCGCTTCATGCTGAGTGGCTACAGCTTCTCGGTCAGCGAGAACGTGGCGCCGCTCAGCCCTGTGGGAGTGGTGACGGTGACCGACGACGACAAGGGCGAGAATGCCCTCGTGCATCTCTTTGTGGAGCCCGACGACGGCACCTTTGTGGTGCAGAACGGCACCGGCACCATTCTGTCCAGCGTCTCCTTCGACCGCGAGAAGGAGAGCACCTACACATTCCGCCTCAAGGCGGTGGACTCAGGCGAACCGCCCCGCTCCTCCTATGTGGGCGTGACCATCAACGTGCTGGACGAGAACGACAACGCGCCTTATGTCACCCGGCCGGCCAACTCCTCCTACAAGCTGTTGTCGCCCGCCGCCTCGCCCGACACCAGGGTGGAGGTGGTGGAAGCCGAGGACCTGGACTCAGGCCCCAACGCCGACCTGGTCTACGCCATCGCCGGCGGCAACCCGCACGGCCTCTTCCGCATCTCGCCCAGCAGTGGCGAGATCACGCTGACACAGGAGCTGGCCGACAAGCACAACGGGCTGCACCGTCTGGTGGTGAGGGTGAGTGACCGCGGCAAGCCGCCACGCCACGCCACTGCCCTGGTGCACGTCTTTGTCAATGACACCACCCGGGAGAAGTCCAACGCCTCCCTAATCGAGGCGCTGGTGGGCCACAGCCTATACACCCCATTGGACCGGGACATCGCCGGCGACCCCAACTACGCTGACTCGCACAGCGGCAAGGTGGTCTACGCCCTGGCTGGCCTGGCCGGGCTGGCCGGGGTGGTCCTGGTCATCGTGCCAGTGGTGGTCTTCAGGCACCGGCTGCACCGGGTCACCAAAAGCGGCTACCAGGCGGGCAAGAAGGAGAGCAAGGACCTGTACGCCCCGAAACAGGGCGGCCCCAAGAATGCCAAGGGCCGCAAGGGCAAGAAGGGCGGTGGGGGGAAGGGCCCGCGGACGGCCAAGCCCCTGGAGGAGGACGAGGAGGCCGGCCTTGCCAAGGGCCACCACAAGTTCAACCTCATGGGTGAAGACGGCGACGTGGTGGCAGGCGGCGTGATGGCGGCCAGTGGCGGAGGCGGAGGCACCGGCAGCCCCCGCATTCACCTGCCGCTCAACTACCCGCCAGGCAGCCCTGACCTGGGCCGCCACTACCGCTCCAACTCGCCGCTGCCCTCTATCCAGCTGCAGCCGCAATCGCCCTCTGCCTCCAGGAAGCACCAGGCGGTGCAGGACCTGCCCGCCACCAACACCTTTGTGGGCACGGCGGGCAGCGACAACAACTCCACGGGCTCTGACCAGTACTCGGATTACTGCTACCGGGCGGCGGTGGCCACCACCAACAACAACCCACCCAAATATGGCGGTGTGGGTGGCAGCGGCGGCAACGGCAAGCAGGTAGGAGGCTACGCTAGCATGGCGCCGCGCTACCACCGGGACTTTGTCTGGACCGACCAGGTGTACTAATGCCTCACAAGGGGCACCAACCAAAGCTGCACTGATTCTTCCCTTTAGCCACACCAACACCAACACCTCCTACCCATCCCTCCGCACACACACACTCACTACCCCCCCCCAGTTTTTTTCATTACTGCATCCTCTTTTTTTTCCTTTTTTGCGTTGTGTTCACTCATTTGTGTTCACTTTCACCTCCACGCGGACATTTTGTCACACCATGAAGGATCACTAGGGGGATAAGACCCACTTTACCTCAACCCCTGACCCCTCCTACCCCCCTGAAAAAAAACAACAAAAAACTCTACAGGGGGCTGTGGTTGGGAGGAAGGGGCGGGGCCAGGTCGTGTTGATCACCTGTATGTTTGTGTTGGTTTATTTCTCTTTTCGTTTCCAAGAAGGAAATTGTACAATGTGTCTTTTTTTTTTCCAAGAAAACAACCAAAAAATGATTTTTGACCAACGGCCGTCTGAACTAGTCGCTTCCTTAACGGCCATATATGGGTCTCTCATGTGTCTTTTGGTTGTTGTTTTTTTAATCCTTTTTTGTCATAATTTGTTCCATCATTTGTTTTGACTTTGTTTTTTTTTTTGGGGGGGGGGTTTTCACGATGGATTTACATGAAGGAGGCTTTTGTTTTTTGTTTGTTTTTTCGGGGGTCGTCGCCGCTACGTCACGGTGAACCGTCGGATCAGAACTGTGAATTCCTCCGTTTAGCAGGAAAAACTTTCTCGTCTATTATTGTTTTCTGTTTTTTTTCCCCCTCTCATAAAAAAAAGCTACAATGCTTAAAAGTTCTGCGGAGCAGTTTGCATCCAGTTCCTTCGAAATCTAGTGCAGCACTCTGACTGGTTGAGGAGGAGAGCAGGGTGCGGGGCGACCAACCGGCCCCCTGGAAAAAAAAAGATGACTTTTTCATTTTTGCTGCGTTTTTAAGTCGGCAGTTTGCACAAATTTTACAAGTGCCTTGCTTCGCTTGTGTTAAACATTAGCAGGGGGGGTTGAGTTCAAATTGTGAAAATGTCAAGCACTGTGAAAGACAATCAGGCTCCGCCCACTCCTGTTCAGACTGTACACACACACACACGTCACATGATGACTTTTTATGCTGTTCACTCGTTTTGCAACCTGCTTTTATGTGTGTTGCTTCTGTGCGTGTGTGTGCGTGCGTGTTTGCGTGTGTCTGTGCTTCATCTAAATACCAAAGACTCTCTCACTGACAAACACCAACACAGACACACACACGCACACACGCACTGTCATAGCCATCACAGCGGATGAAGTTGAGATTGTTAGCGCCCTGCTACCGCCCCCGATGGCTTCACATTTAGCCGCTAACAGTCGCGACTCTGGGGGGGCAAGTGTACAGACAGTATTGTTGTTGCTGTTGCTCTTTTGTTGTTGTTGTTGTTGTTGTTGTTTTTGTTGCTGTTGTGTTTTTTCACATCTAAAACGCAGATTTTCTTTTTCTTTTTTTTTTTCATTCCAATAAACATGTTTCATGCTTCAAACGTGGATGTGGCGCTCTGTGTTGCATTCACTACTGGGTGGAGGTGGCAGACAGGAAGTGGCTCCCCATCTCTCATCTACATTCATCAAACATGCAGGGTGTGTGTGTGTGTGTGTTTGGGAGGGTGAGGGGGTCACGAACCATGCTAACGCTAACAATGACAACCCGGCTTTTTGAAGTCACTAGCTTTAGCTAACAAACGTTAGCCTCCATCTATGACCTCAGTGGCGGGGGTTTTGGGCTCAGACCAGCACGTAACCAGAGCAACCCAACCTGGCAACCGCTGACCGAGCACACGGAGGTAACGACGCTATTGGCTCAGAGGTTTCTTTTCTTTCTTTTTTTCCACCTGAAAAAAAAAACTTCTCATGAATGTTTATTTATGATATCTTTTCAGTTTTGCACCTTTGCCCTTGTGGTCCACGTCACCTTTTCAGGAGCTTTTTCCTGAGGCGATATCGATAAAGCAACCTCATCCATCGATGCTGACCGTCGATAACCAACGGTTTGCCATACATCGACCAAACGGTCGAACGTTCAAGTGAGGGGTCGGGTTAAATATGCACTGCCGGTGAAGTCTCAGTGTAGCTAACGCTGAGCTAACGGCTCCACTCTCCAACACTGATAAGTATGGTGGTGTCCTCCTCTCATTGCAAGTAATGATGGTGATGTAGATCATATTTCAGAGCAGCTATTAAACACACTGAAGTCAAAACTGCCTATTTTTATTAATAATAATATATTAAAGTACCAATACAAATCTAATACAGCACTAGTAATGCTAATATAATAGAGATCACATCCGGCCCCTTTAACCTTTCCAGACGCAGCGTGAAATAGCCGGGACACATCGTCCGTACGGCTCCACACAGACATGTACGTGTATGTGTGTGTGTGTGTGTGTGTGCGTGCGTGTGTGTGTGTATGTGTGCGTGTCAAGAACACCGAAACCAGCACACCACGAAATGTTTAAAAGACGATTGTAGACATCCATTCATTTATTGATTTATTTATTTTCAACCTTTGTAGCTTTTGAACCTTGGAAAATATATCTATGCACACACACACACACACACACACACACACATATATAGTATATGTATATATATATATATATATATATATATATATATATATATATATACATGTATATATATATTGTATATGTGTGAGTGTGTGTGTGATATATATCAAACTCAATAATAGAAACGTTGCAAATGTTGAGGGGTCGCAACCAATCATTAAGTAGCAATTGAGTCTGCAAGTCTTCGACAAAATAACACATAAATGGCCCAAAGAAACAAATAACCTGCATGTCGAGTGTTAAATGAAAAATGAAGAAATCAGAAAATCCAAATACAATTGACTGCAAACCCTGCAGAATATTATTATTATTATTATTATTATTATTGTTATTATTATTTTATTTTCCACTTCCCTCCTCCAACAGGCAGAAATCGGAACTCCAGAGGAGTTTGTTGTGCTTCATTTCACTAAAAAAAAAAAAAAAAACATCCATATACTTGCCTCATTGAGTTTTTTTTTTTGTTTTTTTTCTGCAGCCAGTGAAAATACCAGCAGCATCAAAACAGAATTTGTATATATTCCAGCCGAGCCGCTAACGCAGCACTCGCTGCTTCACTGACTGGCTTGCCAGCTAATCGGTGCTGATTCGTAACCGCTGTCCTGTTTAATCGGAGACATGTTTTTGTGCCCGAGAGAAAAAAAAAAGATGAAAAAATAAACTTTAATTGTGACCATTAGCTTGGTGGCTAGAAGCTTTTCTTCCCCACCCCACCACCCTGCCCCCGCTGGAAAATTACAGTCATTTGAAGGAGGGAAAATGCACCTGAGAAACCCCATAAGAGAGCGAAAATGATGGAGTTGGAGAGAGAAGGGGGGGAAAAAATGTGTCTGTGGCTGAAACATCGATTTTGAATTCGGCCTTGATTTCTTTTTTTTTTTCCTTTTTTTTTTCCTTTTTTTTTAGAAAACCTTTGCAAGGTTTTTCTGCAAGGCGACATAAGACCATAAGGGGGGGTGCTAACAGCTACTAGCACCGTGTCTCAGGGTGATGATTGACGCTAACGGGATGAACTTGCTCGACTCAATCCAGGGTTTGACGTCGACATGTCGCTCCTGGATGTAACGACCGATAGGAGCTGACAGACAAACAAAGAGAGAAATACACAACAAACCAGAAGAAAAAAAAAAAAAAAAGTTAATACTTGTGCGTGTTTTTAAAAGAAGGCTAGCTAGCGTTTAGCCCCTCGCAGCAGGAGTGTTTTTGGCGACGGCTCGGCAGAAAACAAACGTCACGTTTAGCTCTTCGGCGCGTCGTGCGATTAAGCTAACGTGTTGCAGGGGAGAGTGAGGAGCGCACAACCGGCTAGCATTAGCATTAGTGATATTACGGCCGCGGCGGCGTTAGACCGCGAGGCCGGCCGTTTCACGCCTTCGCAGATGAGATGAGATTGAGAGAGCTGTGATTAGAGATGACTGTGTTCCACTGCGATCTTCTCCAAAGTCATCGGCTCGATTCAACACAGAACAGAGAAACGTGTGAGTGGCAAAAGAAAAATTGGGAAAAAGACAAAAAGCCAACAAAAAGTTCCAGAAGAAAATCTTTGGTTTTAAACTTTGCTCTTTGGTGTGGCTCCACAAGAACGAACAAGTCCAGCGTGAAGAGCCGCTGTCTGCCGAGGTGTTGCTGGTGTGTGTGTGTGTGTGTGTGTGTGTGTGTGTGTGTGTGTGTGTGTGTCAGGGGAGGGGGTGCTACCTGGTCACAAAGGGGTCTTTGTGACCCACAAACCAAACACAAAGGCCATGCTTCTCCTTAAATACACACATTCCTGAACATGAACATCACTCAGCACAACATAATCCTCTGCATCCCCCACTGCCATATATGTGGTATTGTGTGTGTGTGTGTGTGTGTGTGTGACAGACAGGTGGCGCCCCATCACTCCCTCATTGCGCCGTCTGGAAGCGGATTTAAAAGGAAGCTCTGAGACATTAGCGTCGTCATCCCGTCGAAAAGAGCAAAGCTAAGCTAAGCTTGGGATGTCCGCTTGGCTGTGCCAGCGCGCTATCAAGCTAACGAGCGATGAAACCAGTGAGCTAGCGAGACACTGCGGCAGAGATGAACGGGAAAATGGAGGGGGCGGGGCCACGGCCACAGGTTCGCCGCGTACCTGACGCCTGCATCGTCAGCTGGAGCGCGTGCGTTAGCTTAGCTCAACTTAGCCCCCTCCACTGCCGCTGCTTCCGCTGCTGCAAACGCCGCCGTCAAAATGCAGATCCTCGCCTGCGGCGCCGTGCCGCCGTGGCAGCGGAGGCGTTTGATTGGCCGGATGTGAAGAGGAGCCGGAGAGGCGTGACCGAGCTCGCATTGAGCGCCGCTCTCGCGCTCTGTCTGTCTCCGTCTATCTCGGTCGCCCCCTCAGGGCCGCCATTGTGTTTGAGCCACTGAGACGACTCAATACAGGGATCAGTGTGTGTTTTGTGTGCGCGCGTGTGTGTGTGTGTGTACTTGTTTGTGGGCTTTTGCAAGCCAGCGATACTTTTATGTTGCGCCAGAAATCAAATGCATAAAAACATAATTTCTCCTCTCTCTCTCTCTCTGTGTGTGTGTGTGTGTGTGTGTGTGTGAGTGTGTGCGTGCGCGTGTGTGTATATATGTGTGTGTGTGTGTGTGTGTGTGTGTGTGTGTGTGCATGAGAACCCTCGGGCAGATTTCCGTTCCACTTCGCTTGTGTCGTCGGAGCAGGTGGCTAGACAACACACACGCACACACGCAAACACACACACGCACACACACACACACACACACACACACACTCGCATGCACAATGAATGGAAACAAGAACAAAACAGCGAAGTGACAGTGAACGCAGCACAGACAGCGGGAGGAGATGACGAGAACAAAACAAAACGTATGTGTCGATATTTATAGCTCTATATGTGGTATTGTGTGTGTGTGTGTGTGTGTGTGGTACCACCTGCTACAGGACACACACACACACACACACACAGACACACACACCTGTAGGCGGGATCAGAGGGCAGATGTTGTACAGCTGCTCTAACTCTGGGCCGCTGAACTCTGCCTGAAGGCACACACACACACACAAACACACACAAACACGCGCGCGTGCTCGTGCATGATTGCTTGTTATTGTCGGCGTCGGCGCCGCAGGAGTCGCTAACATCGAGCTTCCCGCTGAGCCTCACAAACAGGAAACAGTTTTTCCACCTCAAACGTTTTTTTTTGTTGTTGTTGTCGTGCGTTTGTCTCGTTGTTGCTTTTTGTGACTCTTTAAATTCCAAAGTGTCGCGATCGTCAGCTGAAAGTCTTGCTAAGCTCAGCGCACTCTTGGGGGCGGCGCAGACGGAGGACGGAGCGGTTTGTGCGCTTTGCCAATGAGCATTAGCTGCTACGCGGCTGCACCAGCGGCTGTAGCAAAGATTAGCATCAGCGGCAGTTCTGCAGAACTGACTGAGAAACGCTACAGTAGCCGCTGCTAACATATATCTATATATAGACATATATATATATATATCTTTTTCACACTGACTGACACATCTTGCTGCAGCTAGAGCAGCCAGCTGCTAGCCTATCTCACAGCTAGAGCAGCCCAGACATAGAGTAGCCTGCAGCTAGCCTAGCCTGCAGCTAGGGAGGCCTGTGAGCTCGCCTAGCGTGCGGCGAGTGCAGCCCGCGGCCAGCCGAGCCCGCCGCTAGTCCCTCGACCTCCTTCACGGGACTGCATGACAACATGAGCCGTCTTTGCTGGGCGCGGCGGCGCCGCCGTCAGCGGCGGCGTGCAGCAGCTGCTTGCTGCCAATCAGGGAGTGGCGCCGCTGCGACCCGCAGGTGGTCGGAGGAGCTCGCCGTCTGCTGGCGGCCATGCTGTTGCCGCTGCGTCCTGATTGGCAGGTGATGGTGGGCGGTGACAGCAGTGGGGGGAACGGGGGGGGTCATGTGACTCCATCAGTCAGCAGCAGCAGCTCCTCAACGGCAAACAGGAAGTGGGCGTTACCCTATGGTGGTGAGAAGGGGAGCGGCTTATGGATTATATATATATAAATATGTATATATATATATATATATATATATATATATATATATATATATATATATATATATATATATATATATATATATATATATATATATATGTATATATATATATATATATATATATATATATATATATATATATATATCAGCGCCACATACATCTTGCCCCCCACTACAACCAGAGAGATGGTCTCCATCTCTCTCTCCTACACACACACACACACACACACACATACTGGGACAGGCCACCACCGGGGACACAGGCACACATGAGGACACACACCTCCGGGGTCCCGTCACGCTCTTCCCTGCAGGGTCCAGAGATTTTATGACTGGCACAGTGTGTGTGTGTGTATATGTGTGTGTGTGTGTGTGTGTGTGTGTGTGTGTGTGTGTGTTGGTTAACTGCTTCAGCGCTGAGGCAGAAAATGAGGCGTCGCTCTGTTGAGCTCCGAGAGGTTTTTATGGAGCCAAAATGGCCTCCGTCCATCTTTTCATCCCTTCAATTCCTTCCTGCCCCTCCTCCTGCCCCCCCCCTCCTCCTCCCTCTGTACTTTCTCTCCGTCCTTCACTCATCCTCCCATCTTCTTCATCTTCTTCTTCTCCTCCTCCTTCTTCTTCCTCCACCTTCTGTCTCTATTTCGTCTTCCCCTTGGTTCCGCTGCCTCTTGTTCCCTCTCCTTGAGTGCCCCCCCCACCACCACCACCACCACACACACACACACACACACACACAGCGGACGGCTCCACCTTGCGACTGCACTGTGCTGAGGAGATAAGAGCGAAGGGGAGAAAAGAGAGACGTCGTCGACGTCCTTCACTCTCTCCCCTCCTCCTCCACGCCCCCCCCCCCTCTTCTTTTTACCCCTCTCCCCTCAACTTCCTCTCATCATCATCATCATCATCATCACCACCGCCACCACCCCGGCTGCAAACACAGGGCTAAGTGTGATTTCGTCCAGACGGTGGAGAGATGAGATGTTTTCCAATTGGGAGTTTTAATCTTCTCAACCTTTGTGTGTATTGTGTGTGTGTGTGTGTGTGTGTGTGTGTGTGTGTGTGTGCGTGAGCAGCTGTTTCTCTCTCTCTCTCTCTCTCTAATTCTCTGCTCGACCTCCACTGGTCATCTTCTGCTTCCACCGCGGCTGGATTTTTCATCTTCCTCCATCGTCATTCTGACACAACGCCAACAAACACAAAGGCACACAAACACACACACTCGAAAACAGGTGAGAATGAACAAAAACACAACAACAACAACAACAACAGGAGGAGGAAGTAGAATCTGGGTAAAAAAAAAAAAAAAACACTGGGTGGGATTAACGGTGGCTCCTAATCTCTGGCGGCTGAGTTGGAGGATTGAGGTCGAAGTTTTTCTTCGGCTTTATCTTTTCTCTTTTTTTTTTTTTTTTTTTACTGGGAATTTCGGAAAGTCAAATTTCCTTGGAATGTTTGTCGGATCTACAATGTTCCGACAAAGTCTTTCCTGATCAAGTTGGATCACAGCCAAAAAAACAAACAAACAAACAAACAAACAAACAAACAAAAAATCTGTTTCATGCCTTAAGAAATAAATGAATACAAAAAAAAAAAAAAACGCACAAAAATTGTTGTCTAGTTTAAAACGGAAAAAAACTACAAAAATGCAATTCAATCAATTTTCTTCTGGTCAGGTCCCAAATTTTGATTTAAAAGAACAAAAGTTTGGATCCACTCGTTTCTTTATCTTTTCTGCTTTCGACATTGTAGATGCATACTGAAGACATTAAACACATGAACAAGATATATGGATTAATGTGGAGGGTTGGATATTCTAGATCATCTAAAATCCACTGAATCCATTTCACCTGCTGTTGTGCAGATGGAACAGGCAACAGGTG
This sequence comes from Thamnaconus septentrionalis, assembly GCA_009823395.1. Classification (NCBI taxonomy): domain Eukaryota; kingdom Metazoa; phylum Chordata; class Actinopteri; order Tetraodontiformes; family Monacanthidae; genus Thamnaconus; species Thamnaconus septentrionalis. The sequence continues at coordinate 20,939,904 of CM020509.1, read as the reverse complement.
GAAATGAGAGGCAATTACCAGGACAGCCCCTATAGTGGAGTGCTTCTGCAGGTGGTGTCCACAGACCATTTCCCTGCTCTCATCCTGTCTGCCTGATGTCTTGGTCACATTTGCATTTCGTCAGCGTCCCACCCCGGGGGGGGGACCGTGAGGCCGTGTCTGCCACCCGCTGGAGTCGCTCAGGTAGTGCTGCTCATCCAACATCAACCTGAGCTGTGGCAAGAAGGTTTGCTGTGTCTCCCAGCACGGTGTCCAGAGCATGGAGGAGATACCAGGAGAGAGGCCAGTACACCAGGAGACCAGGAGGGGGGCTGTAGGAGGGGAACGACCCAGCAGCAGGACCGCTACCTCCTTCTTTGTGCAAGGAGGTGCAGGAGGAGCACTGCCCTAGCCCTGCAAAATGAGCTTCAGCAGGCCACTAATGTTGCATGTTCCTGCTCAACCAGTCAGGAACAGACTCCACAGGGGGGGCTGACGTCCTCAAGTGGGGACCAACACTGTGCAGCGCGATTGGCATTTGCCAGAGAACACCAAGATTGGCAAATTCGCCATTGGCGCCCTGTGCTCTTCATGCATGAGAGCAGGTTCTCACTGAGCACCAGTCTGGAGACACTGTGGAGAACGTTACGCTGCCTGCAACATCATCCAGCATGACCAGTTTGGCGGTGGGTCATGAACGGTTTGGGGAGGCCTTTCTTTGGAAGGCCGCTCAGCTCTCCTTGTGCCAGCCAGAGGTACCTTGGCTGTGTCTCAATTCAGGGTCTGCGTCCTTGAAGTACGCATTCTGAAAGGAAGTTGCGTCGTAGCACTGCGCGAAGGCTTGTCCCAATTCCCAAGGGTCCTTAGGACGCTCAAAATGCGCCCTCGTTTTAGCCGATTTCCAAGGCTGCACCGCTACTATCCTTCGCGTGCTTGTGTATCCCATGATGCTTTGCGTGCTGCTGCAAAGTATCGTAGGATCCTGGGAAGTCAGCTGAAATTAGCGGCATGTACTGGCAAAGGCACGACGTATAAATTTAAGTATTGAAATTTCACATAAAATATGCAGTTTTAACATCGGGTTTTTACTTATTTGAACATCCAACGCCATCATTAGATGGCGAACCAATGGTTAGCTTGATGCTATAAAAAACGTCACTTCCGGGGTTGGCCAGCAGGACTGAACGGCGGTGACGAAACGAGGAAATACGCCGAAGGCTAGACCGTCCCGAGTGGTTACCGGGGAGGCGGGGTTTGGTCCGTCCTTCTACGCCGGGTCCTCGAAGGACGCTTACTTCAGACGGAGGACACTCGGTCTGAAGGGCGCAGACCCTGAATTGAGACACAGCACCGAGATGAGATCCTCACACCCATCGTGAGACCGTACGCTGGTGCAGTGGGCCCTGGGTTCCTTCTGATACGTGACGATACCAGGGCCTCACGTGGCTGAACTGTGTCGCCAGGTCCCGCGTGATTGAAGGCAGCGACGCTACGGTCTTGGCCTGCCCGTTCCCCCAGACCCGAATCCAATTCCCCACATCTGGGACATCACGTCTGGTTCCACACACCACAGACTGTCCAGGAGTGATGCTGACTGATGCTTTAACCCAGGTCTGGGAGAGGAGCCCTCAGGAGAATACTGGCCGTCTCATCAGGAGCGTGCCCAGGCGTTGTAGGGAGGTCATAGAGGCGCGAGGAGGCCACACGCACTACTGAGCCTCATGTTGACTTGTCCTGAGGAATTTCCACTCAGGTTGGATCAGCCTGTATTCTGAGTTTCCACTTTTATTTTGAGTAGGATTCCTAATCCAGACTTCCCATGGGATAATTAATTCATTTTGCATTGATCATTTTGATGTTATTTTGTCCTCAACACATTCCACTGTGTGATTATTAAAGATTTTCAACCGGAACGTTTCCTTAATTGATATCGAGGATGTATTAATTTAGTTCCTTTTTATGTTTTGAGCAGAATATAAATCTTGTTTCTTGTTATTTCACACTTTTCTGTTTGATACAAATTCCATACGTGTTCATTCATAGTTTTGATACCTTGAGTGAGCGTCTACAATGTAAATAGCCGCGAAAAAAGAAACACTATTTAAAAAAAATAATAAAATAAATAAAAACACGTTTGGAAAAATATCCTGTCTAAAAGTTGCTGAAAAGAAAAACATCGTGTGTGTGTGTGTGTGCGTGTGCGTGTCGGCTAGCTAGCTAGCGTCCCTGTGGCCTCTGATCTGGCCGGCGGCTGCTTGTGTGATGTTGCAGGTGGTCGAGCAGCAAATTGAGCAAACAACTCCCAACTACAAATAAATAAAAAGGTAAAATAAAAGCAGCAGCTGCAGGGGCTGATGGGTAAGGCCGGCCACTGGAGCCACTCCACTGAAATATTCTCCCACTGTTTGTCTGAGACTTTGTGATCATTAATTTTTCCTCTATTTGTTTAGTTTTTTATTTTTGTTTTGCTCCAAAATATTTTTTTTATGATTTGCCAACTAGTTTATTTTCTTCAGATTTCTTCCCCATCGTGTCTCGGAGGCCGATGAAGAAAGCGACTCTCCATCCGAACCTCGACACGGCACTTAGCATGTCGGCTAGCGCGCCCGACCGTTACCCTGTCGCTAGTCGTTAGCCTCTGAAGTGCTTGTTGACTTTAGTTAAGCTGATCCTTGTTGCTTTTTAACGGCGCTTCACGCAACATTAATATAAGGACACGCATTAGCCGGCGTGTGTGCGTGCGTGTGCGTGCGTGTGTGTGTGTGTGTGTGTGTGCGTGCGCGCTTCCTGCCACAGCGATTAGCTCTGGTCCTGAGTGCTTCCTGGGAACCACTGAGTGGGTTTTAGCTCAGGAGGAAAAATACGCTGAGGCTGGAATTAAGTAGCTTTACATTAGTGTGTGTGTGTGTGTGTGTGTGTGTGTGTGTCTGTGTGTCTGTGTGGTGGAACGATGCCACACTAAATTGGCAAAATGAGGTGTAAATGTCCTGAAGGCAGACGAGGCAGCGCTGAATATTTCACCAGCAGCTTCTAGTGTGTGTGTGTGTGTGTGTGTGTGTGTGTGTGTGTGTGTGTGTGTGTGTGTTTGCGATGCTGCGGCCAATCATCCTCCATCATTTTTGCTTTTGGGGTTGATGACAGCTGGAAGAGGCAGAAAGTCTCTTAATGCCTCAGAGAGACACTTCAAGTGTGTGTGTGTGTGTGTGTGCGTGCGCGTGCGCGTGTGTGCGTTGCTCCCGGTGTGAGCGGTCTCATTACCCGCTGCAGCAGCCTGACGGATCTCCCGAAGGTCGCGGCTCTACATTTGACCTCCCGCTCGAAGGGACAGCTCCCGGGTTGACCTTTGACCCCGGGATGCTCCGCCCACCCCCCACCCCCCGAACGAACCCGCAAACGGACGAGCGGCATCCGAATCACAGTCGCCCTGAGCCAGGAGTTCGTCTGGCCCGGCTGCTGAGTCAACTCGATGACCCCAGGCCAACACAGCCACACCTTGACCTCCGACCCCTGGAGGCTCCTGGCAGGCCTCCGGGTTTCATTGCTCTATTTTTTTTTTTTATTATTAGACTTTGGCTCCGGATTGTTGGAAAACCACTTCTGATTGGGCCTCTGGGAGCCAATCACGGCCCAGGCTGGAAGTTTCGACCTCCTCCTCCTCCTCCTCCTCTTTCTCCTCCTCTTCCTCTTCAGAGAACTGATAGTTGATGTTGTGAGTCTCCGTGGAGGCGGGGGGGCCTTGCCGCCGGTCCCGATCGGACGCCCCGGGGGGAGGGGAAAAAAAACAAAAACCTGCTGCCGCCAGCGTCCCGGTGTCCCTCAGGCCCCGCCCACCACTGCCGTAAGGGGTGGCTCCGCCCCCCGAAGGTCTAAAAGGGACGGATCGGCTGCGGGATCGAAGGTGCGACCTGCAGCTGTCATTGATCTCTGATCGGGACGCCACGATCCGGGTCAACGCCGAAAAACCAGGGCAGGCGAGGACCCACGATATCTGGGTCGCGCGCACACACACACACACACACACTGGATGAGTGGCACATGTTGGAACTCCTCAGGGTGGAATCTGAATTGATTGACCTGGAACTGTTACCCATCCATGACCAGTGTGTGTGTGTGTGTGTGTGTGTGTGTGTGTGTGTGTGTGTTTGCTTTGTGTGGGGGTTAAGAATTAATCGACAGACTAATGGAACTGTGTGCTTGTGTATGTTTAACAGCGTTGTCAGTCGATTTTTCTGTTACACACACACACACACACACACACACACACACGCATCAGCTGGAAACCTGCTGCTGCTGCTGCTCTGTGTGTGTGTGTGTGTGTGTGTGTGTGTGAGTGAGAAGCTTTGATGTTTCCATGCAGCTACGGAGCTCAGTCCGCCTCGCTTTGTCTCCGCGAGGTTTTTTCAGCTTTTTTTCCTGCAGCCAAAGTTATTGGGGTGCGGGAGGGGGCTGAGAGGTCAGAGGTCGCCCCCCCGGCGTCCCGCCGCTGCACGTGCTCCCGGTTATCTCTGCGTGGCCGTCGGCCAGCGGCAGCCAGGTGCCGTGATTGATGAGCGACGTTTGTTTTTTAATCCCCGCGCTGCTAATGGACAGGAAGTGAGCCCCCCGTGACCTCTGACCCCCGGCCACACACACCCCCGTAGCATGCTGGGTAACAAGCCCACTACCTGTCACACACACACACACACTGGCTGGTGGTAATGAGGCGGTGCAGCTCTTTCATCTCTCTCTCTCCCTCCGTCCCACTGTGTTCGCTCGGCCTCCTGACCAGGAGGATTGTGGGTAGGCGGTGGATCTGGTGTTAGCAAGACGGCTAATGGGGCGTACTGCCGCTGTGCCCTTGAGCCGATCGGAGAGTCTGTAGCCTGATAGCCAGCAGCTTTTGAATCTGACTCTGCCCCCCTTTTAGCGCACGTGCTAAGAAGAAGCTAACGACCACAGTGTTAGCTTTAGCTTTGGTTCGGCTAACAAGCCAACAGGTGGGCGGGCCGGCCACTCCAGTAGGTGGACAAAAACCTCCTTAAGGAGGACGTGGGTGGGGCTTGTCGATTAGTCTGTAAGTGTGTGTGTGTGTGTGTGTGTGTGTGTGTGTGTGTGTGCGTGCGTGCGTGCGTGAAGAAAAGAAAAAGAAAAACCCTGCGGCTGAAATCGGTTTCAAAGTTTCAAATATTATTTTCCAGATTGTTTTTTCACAGCTAGTTAGCTATCCATTGTCAGCTAGCTGCTGTAGGCTAGCCGCTAGCTAACCTCTATTTAAAGGAGAAACCCTGGTAAAAAAAAAAAACGTTGGGACCATTAATTTTCTTTTCTTCATTTTATGTGCTATGAACAGAGTCTCTGCTGTGACCACTGACCCTGAACGCACCGTTTCTGTGCGTGTGTGTGTGTGTGTGTGTTACCTTTTCAATGAGTCATTTGATCCCGGGTTAAACACACACACACACACGCAGAGTCCCGACATATCCTGCTGCCACATGCTGCTCTTAATGAGGCCACTTGGGGTCAAAGGTCGCTCAGACTGTAGTGACAGATTCCGGTCTGTGGCAAAAGGGGTCAGAGGTCGGAGGTGGGACTGCTAAAAACGCACAGTGCTCAAGCTTTATCGTTTTTGTTTTTTTTTGAGAAGTTGAAGGAGGCGATTTTTTTATTTTATTTTTTTAAATTAGCTTTTTATTTTTGAGCAGTCGCTGTGAAAAAAAAAAACCCAGCGGATGCTTCGGGTTCGAGGACGAACCTCTCGCAGCTACATGAAGCCACAATTAGCATCTTTTTCCGGACTGATTGTGACGGAACCTGGCACATGTTTCCGGAAGCATCAAATTCAAGCAACACGATGACCATCTGCTTCCTGTTGGTTCGGCCTGTCTGTTTTTGTTTGCTTGTTTTTCTGAGGTGATTCGGCTGCTCTGGTAGAAGAAGAAGAAGAAGAAGAAGAAGAAGAAGAAGAAGAAGAAGAAGTCTATTTTCTGGACATTTTCCATCGTGTTCGACTCACAAACTGTGTCAGACGGCCAGATTAGTGCCGGAAAAAGACGAGCTGGAGCTTTAAGATCCAGATTGGGGTCAAGAACGTCTCCTCAGGGGGCGGCGGCCTGCGAGCGGAGTGGGCGGAGCCCGCAGCCACCCCTCTGTTGGACCTTGAAGTGTGTGTGTGTGTGTGTGTGTGCCGGGCTAACCTGTTGTGAACGAGTACATTGACGACATCGCTGTTTTTTTCTATCAATCTGTTAAAGAAGCTCGTGAGTGCCCCCTGCTGGCCACTTTTGTGCGTTACAACGAAAAGAGGAAGGTGACCGAAGTCCGCCGTGAGCCCCCAGGGCTAGGTTATCGTTGTCAGCTTCAGGCCGAGTCAGCGTGGTCGTCCCGGTGGTTTACTGGAAGCTGGTTGGCCGAACAGGAAGTGACATCACAGCTCTGGTTTGTAGCCTGCTGTCAGCTGATATCAGATAAACAATCAGCTGAGGCTTCCAGGGGCCGGTCTGCACACACACACACACACACACACACACACACACACACATTGACGACACACACACACAGACTGGCAGCTGATTGGTCGGTGTTGTTGATGATGTCACAACAGGCCACAAATGCCTACAAAACTGTATTTTGTATAATGTAGGGGAAGGGTAGGTCACAGATTTCTGACAATTAGCTGCTTGTAGACAAAAAAAAAATTGATTGAATCAGTTGAATTGACAACCAAGATCAGATCGATTAATCCATCGATTGATCGCATTCAGTCTGGAAAAGATGACGACAAACTAATTTTATTAGTGCAAATATCAAATAATCTTGTCGATGTAAAAAGACATTTGGTTCTGTCTCGCTCTCTCACACACACACACTTGGTGTGTGTGTGTGTGTGTGTGTCTGCTGTCGATACTAATTTGCAACCAGAGAAAACAAACGTATTTAATCTTCTGCTTCATCTCCTTCTCCTCCCCCTGGCCCCGCCCCCGCCTCCTCCCCCACCTCCCTCCCGCTGGCTCCCGTCGATAGCCTTTAGCGCCACGGAGGGAATGCTAATGCTAACGCTGCCTGAAGGAGGCCATGAATATTTAAAACACACTCGACTCTGGAGGTAAAAGGAGAAGGACGATCGCGCACGCGCGCGCGCGCACACACACACACACTTAGCCAGTCAGTCAGGGTGTTTACGTGAATGGTGTGTGTGTGTGTGTGTGTGTGTTCTGCAAACCAAACCAGTGGAGCTGCTCTGACTTGAGACCAGTGTGTGTGTGTGTCTCTCTCAATCTCTATTGCTCTCTCTCACACACACACATATGTATACTGTATATATTAGGACTGTCAGTCGATTAAAATTGTTAATCGTGATTAATCGCACAGTGTCCTGAGTTAACTCGCGATTAAGCGCAAATTTATTGCATTTTTTTTTTGTCCTGCTCTATATGTAGATATCTATTGTGTTTCTTATACTCTAGTAAAAATTGGCGAGGACAATAATAGTTCCTTTGTGGAAACTCTCCAAAAAAGAAAACAAAAAAAAACTCTACGCTTGAGGTATTCTCAAGTCATGATCACATTTGTCAATCGCATTATTTTATTTTGAAAATTAACCGGATTCTCTTGTTTTTCTTTGAGTGACACAAAATAGACCAGACGCCAAAACCATGCCGGCGCGAGTCGGCAGCGGAGGTGCACGCCGCTTTGAGGTTGGCGTGAACGACGCCATTGGTTAACAAGGGCGCCGAAAGGAAGCAGCTATTCGCGGCGCTTCCCCGGCCAGTGTGAACCCGGCCTGAACAGGAGGGCTGCGGCTCGCATGCGATCTTCGCGGTGCTTCTGCCTCCAGTGTGAACCAGGCGTTAATCGGGCGTTAAAAATGAGTTTGAGTTAACACGTTATTAACGTGTTAACTTCGACAGCCCTAATGTACATATACATATATATATATATATATATATATATATTTGTGTGTGTGTGTGTGTGTGTGTGTGTGTGTGTGTGTAGCAGCAGTAACAGCAGTAGCAGAAGCAGTTACAGCAGTAACAGCAGCAGCAGCAGTAACAGGATTATCAACAGTAACAGCAGCAGCAGCAGTGACAGCAGCAGCAGCCATTACAGCAGTAACAGCAGCAGCAGCAGTAACAGGAGTAACAGCAGTAACAGCAGCAGAAGCAGTAACAGCAGCAGATACAGCAGTAACAGCAGCAGCAGTAACAGGAGTAACAGCAGTAACAGCAGCAGCAGTGAAGCAGTAACAGCAACAGCAGAAGTAACAGCAGTAACAGCAACAGCAGTTACAGTAACAACAGCAGTAACAGCAGCAGCAGTAACAGCAGCAGCAGTAACAGGAGTAACAGCAGCAGCAGTGACAGCAGTAACAGCAACAGCAGCAGTTACAGCAGTAACGGCAGTAACAGCAGCAGCAGTAACAGGAGTAACAGCAGCAGCAGTGACAGCAGTAACAGCAGCAGCAGCAGTTACAGCAGTAACAGCAGTAACGGCAGTAACAGCAGTAACAGCAGCCACAGTAACAGCAGCAGCAGCAGTAACAGCAGCAGTTACAGCAGTAACGGCAGTAACAGCAGTAACGGCAGTAACAGCAGCAGTTACAGCAGATACAGCAGTCACAGCAGCAGCAGCAGTAACGGCAGTAACAGCAGCAGCAGTAACAGCAGTAACAGCAGCAGCAGCAGTTACAGTAGTAACAGCAGCAGCAGAAGCAGTAACAGCAGCAGCAGCAGTAACAGCAGCAGCAGAAGCAGTAACAGCAGTAACAGCAGCAGCAGTAACAGCAGCAGCAGTAACAGCAGCAGAAGCAGGAACAGCAGCAGCAGCAACAGCAGTAGTAGCAGTAACAGCAGTAACAGCAGCAGCAGAAGCAGTAACAGCAGTAACCCCCAATTCACATCAGAAGCGTCTGCAGTGCGTTCGCCCAGACGTGTGGAAAGCGATCTGTACCTTCTCACATCAAACGCGGCTCCTTCAGTTCACACAAGGATTGCAAGATCGCGCAACAACCCAGGTAGTTTCGTGTGTGTTAAAAGAAAACAACAGTGAAGCAAAACTCTTTTGCTCGTCCCTACAGTGTCCCGAAGTATTGCTGCGTACAAAAAAAAAGAGAATGATAAACCGAATTGCTGGCATGACACAAAATGCAGGTATTCAACGCATAGCTGCATTTTGTTAATGACAGTTTCAGATTTCAAGCGGAATCTGCCTCTTTGCTTGACGGCCGAACTGAACAGCGTCGAAGCCGATGCGCCACGTCGACGTTTCACAGTAAAAACCCAGCGCATCGGAAAAACAAAACCCAGCGCGTTGTGACCAAAATCAAGCGGACCCACCGTGCTTTTACATCACTGACTTCCTGCCTGAACGATTCCACCTGTAGCGACGCGCGAAGCGACAAAAAAACTGAAATTGCCGGCGTTCTTTACGAAAGGGCATCGCGATGTTGATGCCTGGTGTGAGCCCGCGCATCGACTTTCAATGCGGAGCGGCGAAGGCTCTGCTAACGCACTGCTTCTGGTGTGAACTGGGGGTAACAGGAGCGGCAGTAAAAGCAGCAGCAGCAGGTGGAGGTCGCACCTCGAGCCTCAAGGTCCTTCCACACCAAGACCGAATTCGTGAGGCGAATAATTTGCTTTTTTTTAAATTTTTAAATTTTTTTTTCCAAACCTATTGAAGTCTATGGAAACATACGCACCGGCGGCAGATTTCCGCAAAGCGAAAAAGGGTGAAACAACGGGAAAAGGTGAGCGGCTACACCTCTGACCAATCAAAGTGACGCTGGCGCGTCCATGACGTCGCATCAAAACTTCGCTAATTTGTTCTCTCCCCTGCAAACGTGGAGCCAGTTGACGGAGCGGTCGTCCGACCGACATTCTGAAGTCCCGGCCGAATTTCACCCGGGTCTAATTTGAGCTCCTTATGTCGGCTTTTAATTGCAATAGCCGTGGTGTAGAAGGCGGTCGTTCATCTTGTGCTTGGTGTGTACGTAAAAAAAAAAAAAAAAGTTATTTTTTTGCCATCTCTTATTTTTTTCACCTTTGTGTAGTCGTGCAGAAACGAAGGGAAAAAAAAAATCGTCAGTTTTTTTTGTTTTTTTTTCTGGGCTGTGAGTCAGCGGGAGGGAAGAGCAGGAAGTGAGTGAGTCCTCAGGGAGACAGACAATCAGTTGATGTCGTGAGAAACAGCGGCGCGGGCATCGTAGCATTAGGATTCTAGCGCCAGCGTCACCGCGTTTGCGCTGCAGCGCTAGCATCGTAGCACTAGCGTCACAGCGCTAGCGTCATACGGCACGAGCGCGAGGCCTGAACCCTTTTTTTCAGATGAGTTTCGCCGTGTGTGACGGGCAGATAAGAAAATAACTGAGCGCGTGTGTCTGGCTGAGAATGACTAATGGCTGTGTGTGTGTGTGTGTGTGTGTGTGTGTGTGTGTTTGGGCGCCACAATCCTGCTTTGGTGAAAGTGGCGATTATCAGAAAATCAGTGAGCTATGAAAGAGACAATTTACACTTTTGATTAATCTCTCTCTCACTCTGTGTGTGTGTGTGTGTGTGTGTGTGTGTGCGTGTTTGTGTGTGCGTGTATCAGGTTTTATATTTGGTGTGGTGTGTTTTGAAAGCAGCTTCCTGCTCAGGACGGAATTTATGCGTCCGCTCAGATTTCAAAGGATTGCCATCCTGCAAAAAAAATTAAAAAAAACTTTGTCAATCTTATCTTTATTGATCTCTACACATTATCCATCGGCGGCCATATCAAGTTTCAATGCGTTCAACCTGCTAATCCGGTTGTGTGAATCAGTTCATGTGTTTGTGTGCGGTTAGCAACCATCATCAGCCTTTAGGTTTTGTTTGATGGCCATTTTAGCTTTAGCTAGCTTGTGTAACACATTAGCAAAACTAAGCTGAGCATTGTTTGTGTGTGTGTGTGTGTGTGTGCTTTGTTGGTATTTGTATCGTATTTTCATTCGGGTTCAGGCTAAAGATAGCCCGCTTTAGCACTCAGTAAATGAACATGTGTACTGCGAAGATGCTAACAGGTTAGCAGGCTGTCAAGCTGTTATGCTAGCTCGGCTCTAAACCAGCATTAGCAGCATGCTAGCATACGGTCCTGCAACCAACTCGTTGCCGCTGGGAGAAGCTGCTTCAAACCGTGTGTGCATGCTAGCCTCCCTCCAGTATTAGCATCCATCTTAGCATGTTAGCATGGAGGTCCTCAGGCACGAAGTGAATGGATGGTGTTTGTGAGCAGAGTCCTCCTCTTCCTCCTCCCCTTCCTCCCTATCCCACTGGGCCTCCTGCTTCTCCTCTTCCTCATTCCCTCCTCCTCTTCCTCCTCCTCCACCCTCTCCTATTCCTCCTTCTCCTCCTCCTCCTCTTCCTCACCCTCCTCCACCTCCTCCTTCTCTACCACTTTGCTGTGAGCTCCGAGGCTCTTTGTTGAATAAAAGCTGCAGATTCAGCTTGACGCTCAGCAGGGCCGCCAAGAAAATCTGCTGACGGCAGCGACGATGGCGGAGGAGGAGGAGGAGGAGGAGGAAGAGGAGGAGAAAAGAGCGATGGAGCCCTACATCCATACTAGAACACAGAGAAACATGTTCCTCCTCCTGTTTCCTTCCTTCCGCCTCCTGTTCCTCATCATCGTCGTCGTCCCTTCCTGCTTGGCGCTGTGTGGGAGGAGGAGGAGGAGGCGGAGCAAGAGGAGGCGTAGCTTCCTGACAGTTGAAACAGAGCTGACAGCAGAGTCCTCACGCGATGTGTTTGTGTGTGTGTGTGTGTGTGTCCCAGCTCTGCTCAGCTTTAGTTTTGATGTTTGGGCGTCACACGGAGCCGCCGTGCTAGCTGGCGGCTAGCTAGCCTTGACAGTTAGCCAAGGCTAGCTAGCCCGCGGCAAGCCATCGCTGCAGGGGGCCGGGGTGCATCATGTGACTCAGTGAAGGTGGGCTGGGAGCCACCTGGCAGCAGCAGCAGCAGAGGCAGAGCTCCGCTAGCGCCCGTTAGCATCCTGCTGCTAGCTCATTGGAGGTAGAGAGAGAGAGAGAGAGAGAGAGAGAGAGAGAGAGAGAGCTATCGCACGTCCTCGATCATCCTCTGAGAGAGGAGCACGCACGCACGCACGCACACACACACACACACACACACACACACACTCAGCCGTCAGTGAGGCTCCCACCTTGTGTCAATATGAGTGTGTTTGCAAACGGTGACCTTTGACCTCCCCCATGGTTCTACCTGCCGGGAAACAAACACGTGGTCAGAGAGGTGGGGGGAGGGTGGGGGGGGAACAGGGGGGGGCTTTTGTGATAAGAGGAGGCGAAGTGGAGGAGGGAAAACAGCTGCACTGCATTAACACATCTGGACCGTATTCTGTGCGCGTGTGTGTGTGTGTGTGTGTTGCGTGTGGGTGTGTACACACGTGTGTGCGTGCGCTCCCACTGTAGATTTAATTCCCAGGCTGCACTGCACTGGGGGAGATGTTTGAATGTTAAAGCGACGAGGATGAAGGTGTCATTCACAGCTCAGTGACGGGGAGACAAGTCAGTGCGCGTGTGTGTGTGCGTGTGTGTGAGTGCGTGCGTGCGTGCGTGCGTGTCTGTGTGTGTGTGTGTGTGTGTCTCCCCTGCTTGAAATTCTGCTCGTCTGTCATCCAACTCCGTCCAAGAACTCCAGGGGAAGGAGGCGGAGACACTGAGACACAGTCCACATGTGTTTCCATCCTCCGGCTCGGTCTAACTCCTGGTGTTGTGCAGGTCTTCCAGCTCAGTCTAACTCCTGGTAGTCTGCAGGTTCTCCGGCTCAGTCTAACTCCTGGTAGTCTGCAGGTTCTCCGGCTCAGTCTAACTTCTGGTAGTCTGCAGGTCTTCCGGCTCAGTCTAACTCCTGGTAGTCTGCAGGTCTTCCAGCTCAGTCTAACTCCTGGTAGTCTGCAGGTCCTCCGGCTCAGTCTAACTCCTGGTAGTTTGCAGGTCCTCTGGCTCAGTCTAACTCCTGGTAGTTTGCAGGTCCTCTGGCTCAGTCTAACTCCTGGTAGTCTGCAGGTTCTCCAGCTCAGTCTAACTCCTGGTAGTCTGCAGGACCTCCGGCTCAGTCTAACTCCTGGTAGTCTGCAGGTTCTCCAGCTCAGTCTAACTTCTGGTAGTCTGCAGGTCCTCCGGCTCAGTCTAACTCCTGGTGTTGTTCAGGTCTTCCAGCTCAGTCTAACTCCTGGTTGTCTGCAGGTCTTCCAGCTCAGTCTAACTCCTGGTAGTCTGCAGGTTCTCCGGCTCAGTCTAACTTCTGGTAGTCTGCAGGTCTTCCAGCTCAGTCTATCTCCTGGTAGTCTGCAGGTTCTCCGGCTCAGTCTAACTCCTGGTGTTGTTCAGGTCTTCCAGCTCAGTCTAACTCCTGGTAGTCTGCAGGTCCTCCGGCTCAGTCTAACTCCTGGTGTTGTTCAGGTCTTCCAGCTCAGTCTAACTCCTGGTTGTCTGCAGGTCTTCCAGCTCAGTCTAACTCCTGGTAGTCTGCAGGTTCTCCGGCTCAGTCTAACTCCTGGTGTTGTTCAGGTCTTCCAGCTCAGTCTAACTCCTGATAGTCTGCAGGTTCTCCGGCTTAGTCTAACTCCTGGTAGTCTGCAGGTCCTCCAGCTCAGTCTAACTCCTGGTAGTTTGCAGGTCTTCCAGCTCAGTCTAACTCCTGGTAGTTTGGAGGTTCTCCGGCTCGGTCTAACTCCACCCGGTCGTCGCTTAAACTGCCTCGAAATCAAAAAAGTCTGGGAAGTTTCCTGCACTTGTTTCTCTGTGACCTCCCCCGCGACCTCCTCCTCCTCCTTCTCCTTCTCCTCCTCCTCCTCCTCCTTCTCCTTCTCCTCCTCCTCCTTCTCCTACTCCTCCTCCTTTCCTGTTGCTCTGACGGATGATGGCGGCCCGTCGCTCCGTCAGCTGAATAAATAAAGAGCCTTAAAGATGCGGCAGCTCATCATCCTGATCAGCCTCGTAAAGACCTGCGGCCCACTGCTGCTCTAATGTCTGGGTGGGGGGGGGTGGAGGCTCGCCGCCGCCGCCGCCGCCGCCGCCGCCGCCGAGCACTTAGCCTTTTATTTATGGTCCTCCTCGGCCCTCCGTCCATCCCTCCGTCTGTCCGTCCCCCTGCAGCTGCCAGCTGGCAGCGACCCGGCGCCGCTCGTCCATCAGACGCACTGATTGGAGATGGATGACGACGGCGGCGGCATCCAGTGGCGAGGAAGCCGTACGGGTGATGGATCACCCCCCCCCCATCCTCCCCCTCCCCCTACCTCCCCTCCGCCCCCCGGCGTTGGACCTGGAAATGGTGCGCTGACGCAAAGAATTGCGTCCTCAGAGGGGGGGCCCCATTGGTCCAGTGCCTTCTGCGTATTTCCTGGTTGCGTCACCGCCGTTCCCTCCTGCTGGCCAACCCCCCGGAAGTGACGCTAATATAGCATCAAGCTAACCATTGGCTCGCCATCCAACCGTGGCGTTGGATGTTCAAATAAGTAAAAACCCTACGTTATAACGTAATATTTTCTGTGAAATTTGAATATTTAAATTTATACGTCTTTGCCAGTAGATGCCGCCATTTCAGCTGACTTGCCAGGATCCCAGGATGCTTAGCAGCAGCACGCAAAGCAGCCTGGGATACAGAAGGACGCGAAGGATAGTAGTCCTTGGAATCGGCTAAAAGTAGGCGCATTTCGAGGGCGCATTTGGAGAGTCCTTCGGACTTTCGGGAATTGGGACAAGCCTTCGCGCAGTGCTCTGACGCAACTGGCCTTCAAATGCAGGCCTCGAAGGATGCAGACCCTGAACACAGCCATACGTGCTGGTGGCGCTAGCTAGCCTGGCGTTAGCGCAATGTTAGCGTCGCGCTCGCAGCCTCTGCTGCGTTGACAATGACGGACGAGTTTGGGTGTTTTAAACCTCGTTCGTTGGTGCTAAGCGACATAGCAACGTGCTTGCAAGAAGCTGTGCCCTCGTGAGAGACAGAGGAGAAGAAGAAGAAGAAGAAGAAGGAGGAGACAGGAAAATGAAAAAGGAAGTGACCTCAGAGCCAAACGTCTCATCCTGCTGAAGATTCTTCGCCGCGGGAAAAAAAAATCCATCAGCCCGCCGTTAGTGAGCGACCTGAGCCGAGTGTGTGTGTGTGTGTGTGTGTGTGTGTGTTACGGCGAACAAAAGGCGCAGCAGAGAGCCATTTAGGAGGAGAGAAGTTAACGAGCTCCATAAAGATGCAGGGAGGACGTTATTGACTGCCATTTGTCTCTGTTGGTATGTGGCGTAGTGTGTGTGTGTGTGTGTGCGTGCGTGCGTGCGTGTGTGTGTGTGTGTGTGTGTGTGTGTTATGAGTGCGGGAGTCTTTTGTTTGAGTGTAAACAAAGCCAGAGGTCGCATTTGTCAACATGCTGCAACTACAAGGTGACAAGAGGTTCCATCTGCTGAGTGTGTGTGTGTGTGTGTGCGCGTGTGTGTGTGTGTGTGTGTGTGTGTGTGTGTTTGTGCAGCTGCACTGACTGACAGCCTAAGCGATTCCTCCGCAGTCATTAGTCGAGAATGCCCCCCTCGGCCCCCCCCGCCGGCCCAACCCCAAACACCGACACCCTCCTAGAATCATGATGTCACACGGTCACATGGTCACATGACTCACAGGTTTTGCCGCAGATGCGTTCAAGAGCCC
Organism: Thamnaconus septentrionalis; assembly: GCA_009823395.1. Lineage (NCBI taxonomy): Eukaryota > Metazoa > Chordata > Actinopteri > Tetraodontiformes > Monacanthidae > Thamnaconus > Thamnaconus septentrionalis. The sequence goes on along the minus strand of CM020509.1, from coordinate 20,924,287 downwards.
AGTGACGCTGCAGGAAAAAAAAAAACTAAAGACAAAACCAAAAAAATACCCACGATGACTGTAGCCAATAAAAACCAGTCAGCTGTGATTGGGAGGTCATTTCCACCAAAGGGGGCGGGGCTGAGCGGCTTAGCTCTAATTAGCTAATGACGCGGTTCAGCCGCGTGTTTATCGTCTTGTTAAACTTTCAGGGCCCAACAAACACTTTGTTGGTTCGACCTCGCGTCTTCCCACTAGCACAACACCGCTAACAACCCACGAGCAACAGGACGACAACACAAGGTTGCTCGTGGAGTGCAAAGTGAAAGTAAACACGACGGAAGCCATTTTCAACCTTTTGCAACCTTTTTACACACTGACTCAGGGACTTTCAGTTGCCTCCAGAATCTCAGTGTCAATGGGAAAATCGTTCCGGAAGCCGGCCTTTTTTACCGGAGAGTTTCCGAAAATCAAAAAAGATGTCTCAGTTCGCAGTTTCTGGCCTCGGCTGGAGTGTGTAAACCAGGGGTCGCCAAACTTTATCTGTAATGGAACTGCATCGTGTCGGCGGGCCACGGTTTGTTGACGGGGAGGGGCGGAAGCAAGCTCTCACGCGTCGCTAACGTGTCGGCAAAGTTACGTGCCGGCAAAGTTTCGTTGGGAGGGGGGGGTTTACTGCCTTCACGCGTAGTTTGGCGACCCCTGGTGTAAACTGTGTCAGGATACAACTCAGTGCGTCAACCAATCCACTGCATGCGTCCGTCCCCCTGGACCCTCCCAAAGTCTGTTGACGCTTCACTGCTGCAGGAAAAACGAGTTGTTGCGCTACTAGTTGTTGTTGTTGTTGTTGTTGTTGTTGATGAGTTGAAGCAAGCGGCGACTTCTTGGATTTGGAGCAATGCGTCGCAGTCACGTGACGCAGAAGCCAAAAGCTGGAAGCTAGAAGCTAGAAGCTAGAAGCTAACGATCTACAGATATACCTTCATCATCAGAGGGTCATGTGACCGTGAGACTCCAGAACGCTTTGGGCCAGATCCACACACTGGGTGCGCTTGTTTTTTCCTCACTGGTCTCCCTGTTGTGGCTCATCCATTGTTGCTGTTCCTTCCTTCCTTCCTGTGTGTGCTGTGATATACACTAACTGTATGTGTGTGTGTGTGTGTGTGTGTGTGTGTGTGTGTGTGCGAATGTATGTGTGTGAGAGACCCCGGGGCGTGGAGGGGTCACCTTCAAACGGTGGGGGTCAAACCTCACACACTTCCTGTGAAGCCTCATGGCGCTGACATCACTTCCTGTACGTGCGGGGAAAAGAGACTCCAGCAAGTAGCCTAGCGTCCGGCTTCTGTGGTTCTCCTCCTCCTCGTGTTCACGCTCTGGCCTCGTCCAATGCAGAGACGACGTCCTCGGCGTGCTTTTGTGCTGTTGCTTTATGACTTTTCCTGTTGTTTTACCCCACGAAGGCCTTGCAGTTCAGTGCCCGCAAGGCCACTAGGGGCGCCAGAGCCTTCCGATGAGGTGTAAACTCAAACAAGGAGAGAAACGCTGGGCTGTGTAACTGTAACTGTAGCTGACCGCCTGCCGAGTCGCAGCTCCGCCCCCTTTTAACCGAAACCCCAAGGCCAGCCTGAAGTGAAGCAGGGATGACACACACACACACACGCGCGCACACACACACACACACACACACACAGCAGGTTGTAGTGGCTCCACCTGACTGGAACAACACAGTTTGGCTTTCAGCTGCTGCTCCACTGTCACTGTGTGTGTGTGTGTGTGTGCGTGTGTGTGTGTGTGTGTGTGTGTGTGTGTGTGTGTGTGTGTGTGTGTGTGCAGGTGATTTATCTCAGTCACTGCTCGCCCAGTTGACCACTGCTGTTGAATCCTAATTCTCTCTCTCTCTCCTCCATCAAAGAGCTGCTGTTCATTCAGCGTGTGTGTGTGTGTGTGTGTGTGTGTGTGTGTGTGTGACTCCTCCCCTCCATCTCTCTCTCCCTCCATCTATCCTCCAGGGTTTTTTAATGTCTAAGAGGTTTTGTGTGTTTGTGGCAGCGACAGATTTAGCAAAACTCTGCTGTCGCATGTTGTTCTTTATGACACACACACACACACACACACACACACACACACACACACACACCCTCCATCTGTCTTCCATTATTCATTTTCAGTCATGTCATCATCTATAAGTTATAACCCCCTCCCCCACCAGCAGACTCAAACAGGAAGTTGTTGTGAGTCAGACGAGGGTCGTTTCCACCATTCAACACACGCACACACACAGACACACGCACACACACGCACACACGCTCACACTGGAGGAAAAAACCCCATCAGAACACGGGATACAAGAGAAAACTTTTTTAAAAACAATGTAAGCAGCAGTAAAATATTAACATCCTTCCTGCGTTAAGTCAGCGCTGTTCTTCTGTAGTACTAGTCCTACTACTAGTAGTACTGGTAGTAGTACCACTGGTGGTTCAACTTACAGTGATTCAGTCCTGGTGACAGCGTAGCAGTGACACACTAACACACAACAAACTTGTCGTACGAGTGGATCCAGTGTTACCAGTGGTCCCAGTGTTACCAGTGGTCCCAGTGTTACCAGTGGTCCAAGTGTTACCAGTGGTCCCAGTGTTATCAGTGGTCCAAGTGTTTCCAGTGTTACCAGTGGTCCGAGTGTTACCAGTGTTCCAGTGTTACCAGTGGTCCGAGTGTTACCAGTGTTCCAGTGTTACCAGTGGTCCGAGTGTTACCAGTGTCCCGGTGTTATCAGTGGTCCAAGTGTTTCCAGTGTTACCAGTGCTGCCAGCAGTCGTAATGTTACCAGTGGACCCAGTGTTACCTGTGGATCCAGTATCACCAGTAATACCAGTGGACCAGGTAGACCTGGTGGTTCAAGTGGTCCCAGTTTTCCCAGTAGACCCAGTGGATTGAGTGATATCAGTGTCACCAATATCAGTGTTGCCAGTGGTCCTAGTGCTACTAATGGTCCCAGTGTTACCAGCAGATCCAGTGTTCCCTGTAATACCAGTGGACCCAGTGTCCGAGTGTTACCAGTGGCCCCAGTGTTACCATTAGACCCAGTGGCCCCAGTGGATCCAGTCTGCTGCTCTCGCACCAGTCTGACTTTTCCAGCGAGGCCACCACCCCCCTGGAACACTGCCACTCGGTTGGCCACGGTGTCCCGTTGACTCCGCCCACTTGAACTCCCAGTCCACCCAGTACCACAAACCAAAGTCACCAATCAGCAAATTCCTCCCTCCACCACATGTTTGTCTGTTTGGAGATCGTAAAAACAGGGAGAGGGAGAGAGAGAGTGAGCGAGATAGAGAGAGAGGAACAGAGAAAGAGAGAGAGAGAGAGAGAGAGAGAGGCTGATGTATTAATCACAGTCGGAGGTAATTGAGAGGCCGAACGAGGAGTGGGCGAGTGAGCTGTCCTCCATCACTGTCTAATTCTCTCTCTCTCTCTCTGGAAGCAGAGAGTCTGAATATTAATGCAGCAGACATCCTGTGTGTGTCTGTGTGTGTGTGTGTGTGTGTGTGTGTGTGTGTGTGTGTGTGTGTGTGTGTGTGTGGCGGCAGATTAAAGGTGGAACTACTGTCTCTCTGTTTATCTCTGCCATGGCCAGAGAGAGCTACGATGATGCTAACGGGTCTCGAGCTGTGAGCTGAGCTTAGCTTAGCATCAATAGCGTTGTTAGCGATCGGGAACTGACGACTTAGCTGGCACCGACCAAAGCCGCAGGAAGTGCTGCAACTTCCTGTTTGTGCCGTTGATAGTCATGTGAAAACGTTTTGAAGTTTCAAAATGTTGTAGTTTATTATTTTTTCCTTCAGGATGTTTTGTCTTTCTTTTTTCATTCCCGTCTTCAAACCGCTGATGGCTGAATATTCTGACTCAGGGCTCCACCCACATTAATTACAGCTGCGGCATCGGGCGGCCGACCAAGGAGAAATGAATCACGTCGAACCCGAGTAAAGAAAAAAAAAAAAACACCAAGTGAGATGGCCGCTTCCTGTTTCAGAATGGAGGCGGAGCTTCACTTCTCCTCTGAAACCCGGAGTGTTTTTTTAGTTAATTATCCTTATCGTCTGTTTGAGTGTGTTGGACTCGGAAATATCCCCTGGACTTCCTGTCTGAAGGCTCGCAGCTTCAGTGGCTTTCGGCAGCTCTTTTCCAGTCTCATTCGGTAAAATTGCGGCGGGAAAAAAAAGGAACAATTGTGAAATTTTTCAGCAGAATCTCTTGTGGTGAAGAAGAAGGAAAAAAAAACCCAAATGCTGCCACAATTGAATTGTGGCCAAT
>CM020509.1:20907500-20915000 GCA_009823395.1 Thamnaconus septentrionalis | reverse complement strand
ATATATTTGATTATGTAGAAATCATCATTTATACATGGAAAAAAAGATTTATTTTTTTTTTATTATTATTTTTTATTGCTCTTAGGGGCCCCCTAGTGGCCTTGGGGCCCTAAGCCGCCGCTTACTTCGCTTATGCCTTGGGCCGGCTCTGCCCTCGACTGCGTACGCAGAGATTCCCTTGACAAAGACGGCCGCCTTTTTTCCCCTTCTTTGTTTCATGGTTTCTACGAAAAAACAAAGTGAAAGCAATTTTTCAAAAGCTGTTCCCAGCTGTCCGTCCCCCCGCCCCCCCAGTTTACGCCAAAAGCGGCTCTCGGCTTTCGCGGCAGATCACGGGCATTAGAGTGGTGCCGCCGCCGCGTTCACACCAGGCGTGGCGCCGCCGGCGCGTGACAGGAGCGTCCCAGGAGTGCGAAACCGCGCCGCTCTCGTAAACGCGGCTGTTTATTTTTCCCGCGCGCCGACCGCGTCCGCAGCAGCAGGTGGAGCCGTTCAGGCAGGAAGTCGGTGATTGGAAAAGATGGCGGATCCAGTTGATTTTCATCGTCGCGTACGACGTGCCGGATTTTATATTGCGAAACGCCAACGCGACGTGTCGGCTTTAGCCACCGTCCAGTTCGGCTGTCAAACGACAAAGCAGATTTCACCGTAAAAACCTGAAACTTACGACGGTCGGAACGCAGGCATGCTTCAACAGATACTGAGCTGAGGAGCAGTTGGGACGGGCAAAGGAGTTTCGCTTCATTGTTGTTTTCCTTGAGAGGCGCGAAACCGCCTGGGTTGTCGCACGAACTGCGCGTGGCGCGAGACGGTGCGGAGCGCTTTTCCACGCGCCGCGGACGCTTTTGGTCTATGATTGCCCCTCCCCCCCTTTTTTTTTTTTTTTTTTTTACAGCGTCGTGTGACAAATGACGGAAGTAAAGGTCTTGGGCAGGCGTTGCTTTGGAATATTGAGAGAGAGAGAGAGAGAGAGAGAGAGAGAGAGAGAGAGAGAGAGAGAGAGAGAGCAGCGAGGCAGCAAATTGAAAAATACAGACTGAAGAGGAATTTATTCATGTCCCTCCGACTGATCTGTGTGTGCGTGTGCGTGTGCGTGGGTTTGTGTGTGTGTGTGCGTGCGCGCGCTGGTTGGAGTGCTGCTGCGTCAGGGTCCCTGTCATTGTCAGCTTTAAATACAACAGTCCTCGCGACTTTGTCTGTGTGTTTCCATTCTCAGCAAAACTAGCATACCTGGAGGCCTGTTAGAGAGCGTGTGTGTGTGTGTGTGTGTGTGTGTGTGTGTGTGTGTGTGCCAGCCAACCTCAGACTTCAGAGCTCGGTGTGTTTTGCAAGTGCAACACCAGATTTACTGGCTCAGTGGTGACACACACCAACACTGATACTCTGGTGCACAACACACACACACACACGCACGCACGCAGACACACACACACACACACACACACACACACACCTGCAGGGCAGACAACTCTCTTCACTCTGAGAACCAGATGAGAGACTCTGCTGACCTGGTTAGTGTGTGTGTGTGTGTGTGTGTGTGTGTGTGTGTGTGTGAGACGTGACACTGAGTGACAGATGCAGCGATGCAGTTTGTCTCGGCTACAGAACGAAAATCTCCACTGTAAAAAGAAAAAAAAGGTCAACATTTTTTTTTCAATTCACACACACACACACACACACACTGCAGACGTTGTTTTTTGTGTATATATGTGTGTATATATATATATATATATATATATATATGCTGTCAAAGTTAACGTTAATAACGCATTAATAACGCGATAACATGTTAACTCAAACTCCTTTAAACGGCACAATTTTTTTTTTGACGCGCTGTTAACACCGACCGCGGAGGCGTCGCCAACGGCCACAGAACGGAACCCGCGTCCTTTCGGCGCCCCCGCTGACCAACGGTGTCGTTCACACCGGACTCCGAGCGGCTCGGCCGGCTCGTGCCGAGCAGCGATGGTTTCGGCGCCTGGTCGGTTTTGCCCCGGTGAGCCCCGCGGCAGCAAGTGGGACGGGAAGTCGCTCAAAGAAACACGAGAGACTCAAAAATAAAAGCAATTTTCAAAGTAAAATACCCTGATTGACAAATGCAATCATATCTATCTAGCTATCTATCACACACACACACACGTGTACACAATTAACACAACTAAAAGGAGTTATATGTGAACCCTATTGGTTAGGAGCATTGGCTTGATAATACCTCCAGGTTGGCAAGGTTTGAGTTTTTTTTTTGGAGAGTATCTGGACAGCTTGAGCATGGAATCGTTTTGGAATGTTCCGATGAAAATAATCATAAAATGTTTCCACAGAAGGAATTATTATTGTCCACTGCAATTTTTCTTAGAGTATTAACAAACAGAATAAATATCTTGTTAAATTTAAAGTAGAGCAAGGTAAAAAAAAAAAAAATATATTTTTTTTTAGATTAATTTGCGATTAATCGCGAGTTAACTCGGGACGCTGATGCGATTAATTGCGATTAAAAATTTTAATCGACCGACAACCCTAATGGGTGCATTTGTGTATCTCGACATGCACGAACGAACGTGAATGCTGTCTGCACAAGAAGACAAACCCCTTCACCACAGACACACTGACACACACACACACACACACACACACCTCCATCTCGCTCCGTCTAGTGCCGTTTGTCTGCCCGCTCCTTTGTCTCTCGCTCTCTCTCTCGCTCGTCCTCCACTGCTTGTGTTATCGCTGCACGTGAGTGTGTGTGTGTGTGTGTGTGTCTGTGTGCGTGTGTGCGTGCATACAGGATGAGGACAGACTTTTATAAGCATGCACAATGCAGCCTCACACACTCTTATCTCCCATAGAGGGAGGTAATGAGGATCTCTTCACACACACACACACACACACACACTCTCACTCTGTTATCTCCCCCGTGTGTGTGTGTGTGTGTGTGTGTGTGTGTGTCGGCTGACAAACAGCCAGCCAGGCATCGTGCGTTTCTCCTCTCACTGGTTTTTAATCATCTCTGAACAATGTGGCTGCTGCTGCTGCTCCTCTACTGCTGCTGCTGCTGCTGCTGCTGCTGCTGCTGCAGCATTTGTTTCTCAGCAAAATAAATCAGCGTCTTTCACTTCATCTTCAGCCTCCGAGGGAATTAATGCGTGCGTGTGTGTGTGTGTGTGTCCCAGTGTGTGTGTGTGTGAGAGCCACTGGTTTCACTGGTTCTGATCCTCTGAGGAGCAGCTGAGCTCTTTATCAGCTGAGCGCTCAGGTGTGTGATTGAAACATTTGAATCAATCACTGTTTGTTCCGTGTGTGTGTGTGTGTGTGTGTGTGTGTGTGTGTGTGTGTGTGTTGCGTTGCTGTAGCCGTGAGAAATTGCCAGACAGGAGCTTCTTCTTCTTCTTCTCTCCTCTCCTCTCCTTCTCATTTTTTAAGCTGCTTTTCAAATACTTTCCCACCACAGCGCCACCTACGGGCCGTTACACAGAGTGTGGGAAACTATCATTTCACAGACTTTGTGTGTTCTTTTGTTCTCCTTCCGTCTGTTCTGACTTTACATAGTGATGAAATCTGGAAAAAAAAGTTAAAAAAAGAAGGTCTGATGATGATGATGATGATGATGATGATGATGATGTAAAGTTCCATTTGAAGTGGTAGCAGGTTCAAGGGGATAAAAAAAAAATATATATGGTAAAAAATGATAAAATCAGAGAGAAAAATATGGGAACTTCCTCTTCCTCGGTGTGTCTCTCACTAATCCCGCCCTCTTCCCTCCCCATCTCTCTCTCTCTCTCTGCCTGTCAATCAAACAGCTGCCCCACCGCCGCGTGACCTTCTCCACGGGCAGCCAGCAGGCGCAGCAGCAGGAGCTGCAGCAGGGCAGCTACTACGACAGCGGGCTGGATGAGTCGGAGACGCCCAGCTCCAAGTCATCGTCGGGGCCCCGCATCGGCCCTCTGGCGCCCCCCGAGGACCACTACGAGAGGACCACCCCCGATGGCAGCATCGGGGAGAGCGAACATCCCGAGAACGGTAGGAGCAGCAGCAGGAGCAAGGAGGAGGAGGAGGAGGAGGAGGAGCTGTGGGCTCTCTAGCACACACCCACCCACACGCACACATGCAACAAACAACATACACGTGCACACGTGCACACGCACAGATACGTGCCCATACTTGTACACTAGCACACACACAGGCACGCGCACACTCTCTCACACATGCGTTGCAGTGTCAGCACGAACGTCGAAGGCTGGATCTTTTTTTTTTTTTTTTAATTTCAGTCAAACTCCCAGAAACCCCAGCGCCATTCACACCTCTGCCGAGGGGGGGGGAGGGTGGTGGTGGTGGTGGGGGGCCTTAGAGACGCAGCTCTTGGCCAATTAGCATCCTTATGTAAACGGCAGCCTCCAGAGGCCTCAGGCTCTCGGGGCCACAGAGGGAGGCTGGCAGGCTAGCAGGCTAGCAGACAGCATGCTAACACGGGCAGCGGGCCGATCGCCAGTTTTGCGATGCTCGCGGTTCGCTCGGTTAGCCCGTTAGCGCTGCCGATTGGAATTCTACGTCGTCATCGCCGTCTCGACGTCCAGGCGTTAGCTCGCTGCTAGCACCTCGGTGGGTTGTGCTAATGATGTGCGGCGTCCTCTGATTGGTCGTGAGTCTCAAGGCTGTCATAGTGTTTTTTTTTGTTTTTTTTTTACAAAGAGCGTAAATAAAGAACGTCAGCAGGCACCTGCTCGGAGCGTCGCGAGCTAGCTCTGCTAACTGCTCTGCTAACTGCTCTGCTAACTGCTCTGTCAGCTTCTAAAACTGGCTAGCACGGCTGTCGTGTCAAGGAATCTCTTTACACTGCTGCAACCTGCTTCTATGCTAATGCTAACCGACCGATCCCACTCTGATGTTGTGCTAGAATTGATGCATTTTCATTTTTTTTTTATTTTACCTATGAAATGTATCAAAATCTTCGGAGAAAAAAAAAAAATCTAAAATTTATTTCAGCGTTCTGATTTAATTTTTTTCTCATAATTTCTAAAAAAAAAAAAAAAAAAAAAAAATCCTAGCTGATCCCTCTTCTGATCCCCCTGCTCTTCTTCTCATGACAATTCACCTTTGCTGCAGCTGTGTTTTTGCTTTGTTTGTTTTTTTTCTCCGCGCGACTTTTTTTTTTGCCCGTGACATTTGAAAGCCCTGCCCCTGCCCCTCCCCCTAAGCCCCGCCCCCTCCTCCTCACCTTGCAACTGCACAGTTCCTTGTGCTGACGCGCTCGTTCGGGTCTCGTTAGCGCTCGCACCAATTAGGGCGAGCGAAGGGAGGGAGGGAGGGAGGCTGGAAAAGGCCGGGAGAGAGAGAGAGAGAGAGAGAGAGAGAGAGAGCGAGTGCGAAAGCGCAACCTACAGGTCGAACGTCTGCCATCTGTAAACACAATTATTCACAGCTGTTTGCTCGCCCACCGGCTACTGCCACCATCAGTGAGGGAGCGTGTGTGTGTGTGTGTGTGTGCGTGTGTGCGTGCGTGCGTGTGTGTGAGAAAGAGCATCAGAGTCCAGAAAATCTCTCTCTCTCCTCCTTCCCCTCCACACACACACACACACACACACACACACACAGTGTAATGAGGTCAGTGTGTGTGTGTGTGTGTGTGTGTGTGTGTGTGTTAGTGCGTGTGTTTGGACGATGTACATTCTTCCACTTTGATGCTCTCACATGTTTTAGCTGCAGGTGTTTCCCCCCTGCAGTGTGTGTGTGTGTGTGTGTGTGTGTGTGTGTGTGTGTGTGTGTGTGTGTGTGTGTGTGTGTGTGTGTGTCTCACCAGCTGAGAGGTCAACAGATTATGACTCGTCTTCAGAGGATTAATGCGAGCGCGATACACTCGCTTGCACTCTCTCTCTCTCTCTCTCTCTCTCTCTCTCTCTCTCTCGCTCACTCTGCCGCTCTGCTTTCCCTCCCAGGCGGGGGTTTTATCACGAGAACCGCGGCACCGAGTCGCCACTGGAGGCGCTGCGGCCAAAAAGCACGCCGAAACCCCCCATTGGACCGCAGTAGAAAAATAAAAGAGTGTGAAACAGCTGACAGGACGACCTTTGCCCCGAACGCACAGGTCAAAGGTCGCACTAAATCTTTGTCTCGTGGAATTTTTTGCTGCGTCGTCTGACGGGCCGAACTGATCGGCGTTGACGGTTCACGGTGGAATGCGGAACGTAGGGAAACAAACTCCAGCACGCCGTACATTATTTTGAAAGTCGACCGGACCCGCCGTCGACTTCCTGCCTGAACGATCCCCAACCCGCTGATGACGGGAAGCGACGCTGCCGCCGCGCGTTCGCACGGGGGCCGTGCAAGAGGTAATAGCTCGGCGTGGCGCTAGCCGGGTCGCTAGCCGGGTAGCTAGCTGCGTAGGCGCTCACCAGGTAGCTCGCGACCGCACTGGGATGCACTGAAATGACTGGGTGGCCATCTGGGATCCTGAGGGGGCGTGGCTTCCTCTAAGCCGATTCCACTCGGACTATTTTCTGCTTTTTCAGCCGCTTTCAACCGAGACACACGCACACACGCGCACACGCACGCACACACACATGTACGTACATATATATAGCAGCGTAATCTGGATCGAATCCAGACTCATAATCTGCCTGATGGACAACAGACGTGCAGGAACGGAGCTTTGCCTCTTTTTTTTCTTTTTTCAGTCTCCACATTGTTCATCCAACATACAGTGAGCGTGTGTGTGTGTGTGTGTGTGTGCTTTCATGTGGGATTAGAAAAAAAAAGCACCTTTTTTTCTTACAAAACAAGTAAGTACAAGTACAAGCACCTGCACTTCTGTACTGACTGATACCGATAGCGAGTACTTTTATTTTGAAACGTGTTTTCCACAGATGTTTTCTAACATTCACTGCAGGACAAACACAAACCCAAGCATTTAGCAGTTTAGTCCTATTCAAATGCTGGCCACGCCCCCCTGAAATCATCCAATGAGGAGCGCCGGTGCCCTCAGACGGTCCCAGGGTTCGTCAGGTTTCCATCCAGGAAGTGGAACTGGCAGTTTCCCGGCAGTTTCCCGGCAGTTTCCTGGCAGTTTCCCGGCAGTTTCCTGGCAGTTTCCCGGCAGTTTCCTGGCAGTTTCCCGGCAGTTTCCTGGCAGTTTCCCGGCAGTTTCCTGGCAGTTTCCCGCTCGTCGTGATTGTTCTTTCTTCCTCCCAGCTGAGACACCTTAAACATCTTTTTGCTGATTTCCTGCTCGTATCGGCCACGACCCCGCCTCCCCGATGCCGACCCCCCCCATAATGGAGGGTAATCCCATCAGACTGTCTTTTGCTAACGCTAATGCACCCACTTCCTGTCTGTGATGGAGAGGGAGCGGCGAGGCGAGGCGGCCCAGGGGTTGGTGGTAGTATAGCATCATGTAGAGTGGTGGTGGGGAGGGGGAGGGGGCGGGGCCAGCGAAGGGGAAAAAGTTAGAAAATGGGAGAGCGAGAGAGAGAGAGAGAGATGTAGAGATAAATGACAGAAACTGCGTGGGTG
>CM020509.1:20892500-20902500 GCA_009823395.1 Thamnaconus septentrionalis | reverse complement strand
AGCCTCCTCCTCCTCCTCCTCCTCCTCCTCCACCTCCTCGTTCCCTGCTCCTTCTCCCCCTCCCCCCTCCACCTCCACCTCCTCCTCCCTCCTCCGCCTCCTGCGGCAGCTCTCAAGGAGAAGCACGTGTTGCGCTGTCACCATGAATATTCAGCCTGTGAAGCTGCTCTGAAGTCTCTTTAGAGGTTCTCGCGCCTCTCAAACTGCATTTAAAAAAAAAGAGAAGAAAAAAACCTGTCAAGCCGTCTTTTCTCTCTGTCAGCAGCAGTTTTCTTTATTGGCATGAAATGTAAAAGCTCCTGAAGCATGAAAGCTCCTCCTGCAGAGCAACCAGCAGAGAGAGGAGAGAGAGGGAAAGAAAATGAATAAAATACAATAAAAAATACATGTTATATATATGTATATATATACATATAAATATATATATACATATAAATATATATATGTATATATACATATATATAAGGCTGCACACTAAAAGAGAACAAAATCCCAGGTGTGACCAGGCAGTGGCGCCCACCCATCATCCTGAGAGGAGAGCGCAGCAGCGCCCCCTGCTGCCAGGAGGACTCAGCCTGTTGCTTGCTTCTTGCTGCTGTTTGACCGTTTTGCATCTCTGGCAATTTCCTGCAAAACAGCAGACCTGATGAGGTGCCCCCAACCCCCTCACGATGCTGTTAACGATGCTGCTAACGATGCTCTGCTCTGAGAAGCTAGTAGGCAGCGTTAGGAGGTCAGGTCGAGTTGCGATTGGAGGAGATGCGGCCGGTTAAAGGGGCGACGCCACGTCCATTTTTCTTGTTCGTTAGTTAGCCTGTCATCAAGGTCTGAAGGCGTACGTCTGAAGCCGCCTCCCACCTCAGGCTCCGCCCCACACCAGCGCCACCCGCTGTTCAGCGTCGTCTCAGCAGCGACAGATGGACCGGGCCGGCCCGCCGAGGGGTCGCGACCTCCTCCTCCTGGGAGGCCGTCCAATGATAGCGCAGGGACAGTCGGGGGGAGGGGGGTGATCACAGGTCCTGGTTGCCAGGTGAGCGTTGCATCATGGGAGTTAATGAACTGGGGCTGCAGGTGATGTCAGCGTCTCAATGGGGGGGGGCGCACACACACACACACACACACACACACATACACACACACACACACACACTCTCCCTGGTGCGTCCAACTTTGTTTTGCTGCCGTCCTGCTGCGACCATCAGCAGGGAGGAATAACCATGGAAACAGGCTGTGTGTGTGTGTGTGTGTGTGTGTGTGTGTGTGTGTGAAACGGTTGACTTGTTTGCAGGCTGAAGCACTTCCTGTTTCTTTCCTGGCAGTGAAATCGCGGATTGTTCCTTTAACTCCTCCGTTCTTGTCACCGCCCCTGCTGTTGTTTCCACCCCCGGCCTCTGCTTGAAAAATTTCACCCCTCCCCATGATGTCATAAAGGGGCACTGCTACCTCCTCCCCCAACCCCCAGGTCAGTGACCACGCCCTCATTGGTGCTGCTAACTGTGCTGCTAACAATACTGCCAACTTTGCCGCTGAGGACATTGAAAAAAAAATGCTGCTAACGGTTCTGCTAGCGATGCTGCTAGCGACGCCACTAGCGATGCACTGGTCGAAGAGAACACATCAAGTCGGAACTTGTCAGTTACAGTGGAGGTGGGCGGAGGTTTCCGGGTCGCGAGGGTCGCACGCGGCCGCGCTAAACCCCTCAGATTAACGCTCCTGCTAATTAATGAGCCGCTCGCCTCCGACGTTTTGTTTCTCATTAGCTGTGAAACGGAGCGCCGTCGCTAAAGGCGCTCGCTGATTGATGAGCACCGGCACCACTGCCGGCGCTGCCGCCGCCGCCGCTGCAGCACGCTTAAATCAGCTGCCGAATTAGCCGCAAACTGCCGCTGCGGCGGAGCGCCGGCCCGGTTGACTGAGCTGGGAGAACAGGAAGCACATGGGAGGAAAATAAGAAGCAGAAAGGAAGCTAGCAGAAAGCTAAAAGGAAACAAACAGACTTCATGGCGCCGTACATTGCTGCTGCTGTGTCTCATGACGCATCGTGGGAGTTCCAGAGGCATGACGGGCAGTGACACTACTGCCCGAATGCTCCATGGGGGGGCAGCGTAGTGCAGTTAGGGTCGAAACTTTTTCCTGCGCTGGTTTTGAGCAACTCCATTGAAATGAATGAGGGCCGCCGCTCTGTCGGATGCCGGAGGGCTTCACATGCTAGCGGCTAACAGACGACAGTGCATCTCGTTCGTCACCGTACTGTGCGTTGGTTCTGATTCTTGAAGGGGGGAGGGGGGGGTCAACCAGCTGTGTAGGATGTCCGCTGACCGTTTGAAGACAGGTTTTTTTTTGCTGCTAGGTGTTCACGACTGCATGAATTGCGACCTTTTAGCTAGCAACTGTGCGAATGCGTTGGAGGCTGCCGGGCAGAGATTTCATCCAGAAATCCTCGGCCGGTGAGAGAATCTGGAGTTTCAAAGTTTTGTTTGTTTGTTTGTTTCCTTTACTGTTAATCGACGCGCTGAAACGCCGCCGCCGCCGCTGCCGCCGGCCGTCACTGTCACTCTGCGACAGTTGCTCGGAAGAATCCGACGACCCCCGACGCCTTCCGACAGGCCGTCGCTGACTTTCATCATCGTTAGGCGAGCGAGCGAGACGCCTGTTTTTACTGGCTGATCGCGATGATGAAAAAAAGCATCCCGGAACAAAGAGGCGAAAACAACACTGCTTTGTTTTTCTGCCTCTTCTCCTCCTCCTCCTTCTTCTTCTTCTTCATCATCATCATCATCATCTTCTTCTTCTTCTTCTACGGTGAGATAAACAAATCGCCAAACGCTATCTGGAAAGTGACGGCCGTCTTTGGAGTCGATTCCTTTCATTGGTTCCTCAGAAAAGGTTTTTTGTTTCCCAGAGTGAGATCCTGACTTCCCATCATGCACCTGCCGCCCCCCCCCCCATCCTCCCTCCGTCACTGGAGGGGGGTAGACGTCTGGGTTCCGTCGACTCCCTGCAGGGCCGAGATCAGATTACGGAGGAGCAGGTTTCCGATGTCCAGCTAACAGGAAGCTGCGGCTAATCCCCGCGCAGGCTAATCTGCTTATTAGCCAGCTATTAGCCAAACCTCCAGTCTCCTCAGACTTAATCTGCTCTTTCTTCCACCGAGGAAGAGCAGCAGGAGGACCTCCCCCTGCACCTCATCCTCCTCCTCCTCCTCCTACCTCTTGTTACAAACAAAGAGAACGAACAAACAAACGACAAACGCTTGCGTTTTAAATTCCAAAGACCCGGGAAAAAAAAAAAAAACGGAACAAAGCACGGCGCTGGGGCTAAAGCGCTAAGCGATTGGAGGAGAAGGTCTGCCGGACATCGGCACGAGGGAGATGAGGGAGGTGGGGGCGGTGGTGGTGGTGGAGGAGGAGGCCGGGGGTTGGAGGGATTAGACGGCTAATCCGGCAGAAGGAGCTCGTTAGCTGGGATCGAGCTAATTAGAACCTGATTTGTGCCGTGAGCAGATTTACGGCTGGTCGCACAGAAAAGACGGCGGCGGCGGCAACGGCAACGGCTGACTGCAGCAGTCGGGGTCTGGGTTTTTGTTTTTGTTTTGTTTTGTTTTGTTTTGTTTTTCTTGCGTTTCTAATGTGCATTTTAATAAATGAAGAGATAACTGTGAAATTGTTGAGAAAATCAGATTAGATAAAAAAAACAAAAAACCTCATTATTAAATTAATCACAGTCAACAAGGCTGAACAACAGCACAGTTGGAAACCCCCCGCCCCCCACCCGCAACCCCCCGGCCTCCTGTCGTGTGGGCGGAGCCTGTCAAGTGCCAACATAAAGGACGTGTGAGCGCCATATTTGCCCCTGGAGTTGTGATTTAAAAGTGGCTCCGCTAGCATCTGGGCCCCCTCTGGAAAAGTGGCCAACATTCCCGACCGTGGATCCCATTGGATCCCATTGGATCCGGTCGGATCCGGTCGGAGCGCTGGCCGACCGGCTTCCTGCGATCGGCTCCGCCCGATTGGATTAGAGCCCGGTTCTGCAGCAGATGATCCTCTAAGCTGATTGGGCGGACAATAGCATTAGCGCGCCGCCGCCGCCGCCGCCACATGTCCCTCGTTATGGGGAGTCGGCTGGGGGGGGGCAGGTAGATCAGGACCTCCTGGAACTCACTGGCAGTTTCGGTGGGCGACGCCCCCTGCTGGCTGCCTCTGTGGCGTGCAGCCACCATTAGCCGGGTGGAGGCTAAAAAACAAGGCTAGCGTTTCAATCTGCCGATTGTTGCCGTTTGAACCGGGGAGAAACAGCGCCCCCTACCTTCCGCATTCACTGGAGCTCAGCCCCTGTGTCTGACGGACAGGAGGAGGAGGAGGAGGAGGGGGTGAAAGAGAAGGAAGAGGAGGAGAGGGAGGAGGTGGTGGTGGAGGAGGAGGAGGAGAAAGAGGTGGAAGGAGGTGGAAGAGGAGGAGGAGGAGGAAAGGGAGGAGGTGGTGGTGGAGGAGGAGGAGAAAGAGGTGGAAGGAGAAGGAAGAGGAGGAAAGGGAGGAGAACGTGGAGGACGAGGAGGTGGAGGAGGAGAGAGTGGTGTAGGAGGAGGAGGTAGAGGAACAAGAGGGGGAGAGATGAGGTGGAGGAGAAGGAGGAGGAGGAGGAGAAGGAGGAGGAGGAATGGGGGAAAGAGAAGGAAGAGGAGGAAAGGGAGGAGGAGGAAGAGGAGGAAGAAGAGGAGAGGGAGGAGAACGTGGAGGGGGGAAAGGAAGAGGACGTGAAGGAGGAGGAGGAGGAAGAGGTGGTAGAGGAACAAGAGGGGGAGAGATGAGGTGGAGGAGAAGGAGGAGGAAGAGGGGGAAAGAGAAGGAAGAGGAGGAAAGGGAGGAGGTGGTGGAGGAGGAGGAGGAAGAAGAGGAGAACGAGGAGGAAGGAGAAGAAAGAGGAGGAAAGGGAGGAGAACGTGGAGGGGGAAAAGGAAGAGGACGTGAAGGAGGAGGAGGAGGAGGAAGAGGAGGAGAGGGAGGTGTAGGAGGAGGAGGCAGGCTGCTCCAGCTCCTAGCACTGCTTGCTAGCTAACAGGAGAGAGACAGCAGGTTGGGTGGTGGTTCTGAGCGCGCTCAGTGCTCAGCCTCAGGGCTCCGCCCTCTCCAGCCTCAGCGCCAGGAACAGATCCTGGCGGCGGTGGAGGTGATGATGAGGAGGTGGGAGGAGGAGGAGCTGAGGGGCAGGAGGTGCTGGATTCCTCCTGGACCATCTGTCTCCTCCCTCACCCCCGCCCCGCCCCCCTCTCCTGCTCAGAGGAGGTGGGGCTTTCCCAGCATGCACTGGGGCACCCCATCGCTCCCGGACCTCCTGCAACTACCAGGTCAAAGGTCAGACAAGCGGTTCTGACGCCGCGGAAGCTCAACTTGTAGTTCATCAGCGTGTCGTGCGCCATGTTTGTAGTCCACCAGGAAGCTCCGCCCCCTCCTCTCGGCCCCCAGCTGGGTGGCGGGCTCTTTGTTTTCTCACCCTGCAGCTCTTCATCACCTACTGTACCACACACACACACACACACACACACACACACACACACACACACACACACACACACACACACACACACACACACACACACTGGGGCCTGCCAGCCAGCAGCAACATCCGTTACGCCGCTGTCAGGCATCACCCAGGAATAGGGGTCAGAGGTCAGAGGTCAGCGAGGGAGACAAGGATGTAGCCCGAGGTGGCACAAACACACACACACACACACGGTCATGGTCACCTCCCCTGTAGCAGAACGTCTCTCTCTCTCTCCCTGGAGGACGACCTCTCTCTCTCTCTCTCTCTCTCTCTCTCTCTCTCTCTCTCTCTCTCTCCCTCCCTCCCTCTCTCTCTGTCTCTGTCTCTCTCTCTCTCTCTCTCTCTCTCTCTCCTCTCTCTCCCTTTCCAGCTCGTTAGCACCTTGTTAGCTCACAAAGCTCATTAATCTCATTACGAGCAGCCGGAACCTCTGGAGGAGGGAGGGTGGGTGGGGGATCGGGGGGGTCGGGGGAGGGGCTATGACATCACCGCCTTGCCGTAGCTCTCTAGCTTTTTTTGGTCTCACGACCTGCAGATGAACATCACCAACTGTGTGTTGTATGGGTGTGTGTGTGTGTGTGTGTGTGTGTGTCTCATGGTGTCGATGGGTGTGTGTGTGTGTGTGTGTGTGTGTGTGTCTCATGGTGTCGATGGGTGTGTGTGTGTCTCATGGTGTCGATGGGTGTGTATGTGTGTGTGTGTGTGTCTCATGGTGTCGTGTGTGTGTGTGTGTGTGTGTGTGTGTGTGTGTGTGTGTGTGTGTGAGTGAGTGATGGCCCTCAGACTGTCTCTCCGACAGGAAGTCAGCGTCCTATTTGCAGTGACGTGATTGCTCCTCACCAGGGCCAATCAGAAGCTGCAGCCGAGGTCAAAGGTCACCGTGCCAGCTGATTGACGAGTCAGCTGACCCCTCGGCCGCCGCTTGGAACTTCGCCTTTTTTTTTTTGGCTTGCCAACCGTTGGCGTCCCGTGTGTGTGTGTGTGTGTTCCTGCATCCCGTCAATATGACTTTTTAGTGTGTGTCTCCTGATCGGGGACACATCAGCTGCTGCAATTAATTTTGCCTTCAAATAACATAAACCAGTGTGTGTGTGTGTGTGTGTGTGTGTGTGTGTGTGTGACGTGGCTGCAGTCTGTCTGGAAGCAATGCTGCTGCTATTTTCTCCTCACTGTCTGACCTAATTGTGGACTCGCTCGACCGACCGCTGAGCTTGTTTGGCCGGAGCGCCGCCGCCGCCGCCGCAGGGCTCATGCTAATGTCCATACAAGCTCATTAAGACCCGCACACACACACACACACACACACACACACACACACACACACACACACACACACGGGTCCGACTGTACCTTGGCTGATGTGGATTCTCAGTGCCTTCGCTCTGCGGACGCTGTGATTGGCTCCCGCCAGCCGAGCCAATCACAGCGTCCGGCTGACGAGCTGGATCAGTGGAGGCTGGGCCACACCTCCTCCTCTTCCTCCTCTTTCACCTCCTCCTCCTTCACCTCCTCCTCTTCCTCCTCCTTCACCTCCTACGCCTCCTTTTCTGCCTCCTCCTCCTCCTTCACCTCCTCCTCTTCCTCCTCCTTCACCTCCTACACCTCCTTTTCCGCCTCCTCCTCCACCACCTCCTCCACTCCTCTTCCTCCTCCTCCTCTTCCTCCTCCTCCTTCTTCTTTTCCACCTCCTCCACTCCTCTTCCTCATCCTCCTTCCTCCACCTCCTCCTCCACTCCTCTTCCTCCTCCTCTTCCACCTCTCTCCTCCTCCTCCTCCTCCTCCTCCTCCTCCTCCTCCTCCTCCCTCCTCCTCCTTCCCCTCCTCCTCCTCCTCCTCCTCCCTCCTCCTCCTCCTCCTCCTCCTCCTCCTCCTCTTCCTCCTCCTCCTCCTCCTCTCCTCTCCTCCTCCTCTCCTCCTCCTCCTCCTCCACTCCTCTTCCTCCTCCTCCTCCTCCACCTCCTCCTCCACTCCTCTTCCTCCTCCTCTTCCTCCACCTCCTCCTCCTCTTCCTCCTCCTCCTTTCCCTCCTCCTCCTCCTCCTCCTCTTCCTCCTCCTCCTTCTTCTTTTCCACCTCCTCCACTCCTCTTCCTCGTCCTCCTTCTCCTTTCCCTCCTCCTCCTCCACTCCTCTTCCTCCTCCTCTTCCACTCCTCTTCCTCCACCTCCTCCTCCTTCTCCTTTCCCTCCTCCTCCTCCTCCTCCTCCTCCTCCTCCTCCTCCTCCTCCTCCTCCTCCACCTCCTCCTCCTCCTCTTCCTCCTCCTCTTCCTCCTCCTCCTCCTCCACTCCTCTTCCTCATCCTCCTCCTCCTTTCCCTCCTCCTCCTCCTCCTCCTCCTCCTCCTTGTGATGAACCCAGTTGAACAGTGACGACCTGATTGTTGGTGCTCTGTGGTTCAGTGTGAAGATTCAGTGAGTGAACACACACACACGCACACACACACACACACACCACACACACACACACACACACTCCCAGCAGGTTCTCCTCCACCCTGCAGATTAAAGAGGAGGTGAAGATGGTCAGCCCGACGACCTTGGCGGGGGAAAAAGCGTTCGATCTCCTTGTTCTTTTCTTCCACTGCTGTAAAACCAAACTGAGTGTTGAGGGAGAAACTGAAATGAAGACAGGAAGAAGAAAATAAATCCCTCCGCTCTGGGAGAGCGAGGTCAAGTTTAGAAAAGAGCGAGGTGAAGGGGTGGCGCTGCGACGGGACTCTTGACTGACCATTGTAGCATTGTGTGTGTGTGTGTGTGTGTGTGTGTGTGTGTGTGTGTGTGTGTGCTGTTGCCGTGGACACACGACAGGAAGTGGTTCATCGAACTTCCTGCTTCCTGCTTCCGCGAACGTTGACACCGACGGCTGGAGACAAGCGAGGACAGACACATTGCAACGCTAACGCTAACCCAGCTGCGAATACCGCTGATGCTAGCAGCGATGCTGCTAACAGACAGTGCCACTGGCAGCTTGTCGCGCCGCCGCCGCCGCTAGCGCAACAACACTGCCAGCACCGTGACACACAACCAGTGTTAAATACCATAGCTGGATCTGCCAGCGGTAGCATTTTGCACACTGCTGCTAATCTCCTGCTACTACTGTTGATGCTGCTGCTCGGCTAACTGCAGCTAGCGCTCCCGCTCCCGCTGCCACAGCCTTTTGCCAATTTTTTTTTCATTTTTTTGCCGCTATTTATCAAACCACCATTTGCCAGCGTAGGCTAGCTTAGCTGGAGTTGCCGCTTGCAGTCAGAACGCTACCGCTAACGCCAGCACTGCTGCTAACACTAAAAGGCTGGCGGGGGTTCACAGGGAAGCAGCGACTCTTCCCTTCACTGCTGCATGTTGCTAACGAGTCGTCGCCATCAAAGCAGCCGGATTGGTCGGCCGCTCGTTTTCCACGCCGGGAGGAGCGCTTGTTTTTTTTTCCATGTCGACTCCGCCTCCTCCTACCCCACCCCCCCTTCCCCCTTTCCTCGCCTTCCTTCACTCTCCCCGTAGCTCACGATAAAAGAGAACGAGATAAACGTGACCGGGTGGCGTTCGCCGCTTAAAGCCGCTCTAATGGGCGCCAGCGCTCGCTCGCTCGCTCGTTTGCCTCCTCGCTCGCTCGCCCCCCTCGCTCGCCCCCTCCACCGCCTCACATCTCCCGCCGCCGCCGCTGTCACAATGGCCGTGTGGCTGACAGACAGCCAGAGAGGCGGCGGGCGGCGGCGGGAATGAAAGTCGGAACAAGAGCGGAGGGAGAGAGAGAAAGAAAGAGAGAGAGAGAGAGAAAAGCTGAATGTGATTTGACCTCAATAAAAAAAAAAAATGGGAGAGCGAGAAAAAGCCGAGAACAGAGAGAGACAGGGGGAGAGAGAAAAAGAGGGGGAGACAGAGGAGATGTTAAGAGAAAAAATCGACTCTTAGAAAAAATAAAAAAAGAGCGAGTTCAGAGTGCCGGAGAGACAAAGGAAAACGAAGCAGGGCTGAGACTGAGAGCAGAGAGCAGAGCAGAGTTTCTCCGGCCCAGAGGCCACAACATCCAGAACCAGCAGAACCACTAAGAGAGGCTCCATTTAAAAGACCAGAGGAAGAAGGAGAGCAATCAGCTCAGTGGAGGATCAAGGCCACTGGATGGCTAATCTGACGGCAGCTAGCTGCTAGCTGCTAGCCGTTAGCTGTAGCTGTTTGCCAGGACGGACAGGAGAGAAGAGGAGAGATGGTCTGAGCTTGACGGATGGCTGCTAGCTGACGTCCAGCAGCTAACAGCTAACAGCTAGCTGCTAGCCGTTAGCTGTAGCCGCTGAACAGACAGACAGGAGAGAAGAGGAGAGAGGCTCTGAGCTTGACGGATGGCTGATAGCTAACAGCTAACAGCTAGCTGCTAGCTGTTAGCAGGAGAGAAGAGGAGAGAGGGTCTGAGCTTGACGGATGGCTGATAGCGTAGCAGCTAACAGCTAACAGCTATCTGCTAGCTGT
>CM020509.1:20887500-20890000 GCA_009823395.1 Thamnaconus septentrionalis | reverse complement strand
ACCCCCCCCTCTTTTTTCCCCAAACGCTCGCCTGTGGTTCTGAGCTGCTTTTCCTTTCTTGTGTTTTTTTTTTTTTAATCATTTTTTATTTTTTTTTGACTTTTTTTTTTCCCTGCTTCATGTTGCCGTCTTGTTATCCGTCAAGGAGAATTTAATCACAAAGAGCGAAAACATGAAAAGAAAAGTCTACATTCTCTCTCTCTCTCTCTCTCTCTCTCTCTCTCTCTCTCTCTCAGTGGAGAAGAGAAACGTCCTGAATAAGAGGGAATTTGAATAATGCCGGATCCAGATTGGTGGGCTGCAGGCTGAGGCTCCGCCCCCTCTCTCGTACTTGCCGCCGCTGCTTTTCAGGAAGCGGATTTGATACTTTCCCCCCCTTTTTTCCCCAGCGGCTCTCAGTGGATTTACTGGGAGTCTGAGTCGTACTCGTCAGATTCGCGCTGGATTACTGCCTTTTTTTTTTTTTTTTTTTTTTTTTTTTACTTTAAAGCAGCTGTCTCCTTTCCTCGTTTGAAGAACTAAAGTTTTCTGTTTTTTTTTTAATTCGTTCCAATTCTTCCTAATGGAAAAATTCGCCTTGGAACGAAGTAAAACTCGTCAGTCGGCTTTGACCGACGAGCCCAGGAGTTCCGGACGGCTGGGTCTCGACCCGTTGACTCCGCCCACCTCCTCCTCACTGGTCGATCGCTCGCGCTCCCCTGCCCCCCCCGCTGCAAAAAACGACGGTTCAGTGATTTGCATGTTTTTTTTGTTTTGTTTTTTTTTTAAAAGAAAAAACATTCTGTGGGGTTAGCCTAGCCCAGCCTAGCTTAGCACAGCTGGACGCTGCTAGTTTACCCGGGTGGCTGCAGAAAACCCAATAATGTTGGACGCTGCACCTTTGAGTAGCTGAATTAAAAACACAACATGTTTGCTAGTTTAAATACCTTCATATATATATGAAGGTATTTAAAATTCTTCCATATATATATATATATACATACATACATTTATATGTATTTCCCATTATACATCCAAACGTCGATTCGCCAACAACGCAACATTTTGAAACGCCACCGGTTTGACTTTAGCTCGCTAGCATGTTTCAAAACTCGCTTCTATTTATTCACCGCGCTGTCGCGTTCGCATCGCAAACAAACGTCTTTCACGTTACAAAAAAAACCACAACTTTTTAACAACAACGACACGACACAACACGCTCACGGTGTAATACTTCAAGGAAACAACAACAAGAACAACGACGACGCTGGCAGGTGAATTTCACCACTGTGTGGCAGTAAATCAAATTTGAGCAGCGCTCCAATGGCTCACAGCGAGCCACGGCTGGCTCAGTCACACTGAACTAACGCGGTGGAGTCCAGTGCGCTAGGCGCGCAGAGCTAAAGGCTAGGTGAGGTAGCCTCGTGTTTTTTTTTTTTTTTTTTCTGGGTACATTGTGAACATTTTTATTCCATTTCAACTTGTGTGTGTGGCAGGGGAAGGGCGGGGGGGGGGGGGCAGGGGGCGTGGCAGTGGTCAGGGAAGTAGAGGAGCAGGTTGATGTGCAGTAGCTAGTTGGCAATCGCTCCATCTGTCCATTTCCGTATCTCTCTCTCTCTCTCTTGTGTTCTTCCCGTCCTTCTCCTCCGCATTCCTCCTCCCGCCATCGCTCCTTCTTCTCCTGTACTTCCTGTTTTCCTCCCTTCACCCCCCCCCCCTTTTCCCTCCTCCCTACTTCAATCTTTCCTCCATGTCCTTCATCTCTTCTTTCTTCCTCCTCTTCTCCCTTCTCCTCCTCCTCTTGGCTTAGCACTACCAACCCGGACACTTTGTATGCGTGTGTGTTTTGTGTGTGTGTGTGTGTGTGTGTGTGTGTGTGCGAGAGACAGAGCCTCTCAGTCGTTCTGGTGCTGCTGCGACCGCCATAGCGCCACCATGTGAAGGTAATTTGTATCAACAGGCTTTTTTTTTATGACAATAAACAAATCTTATACCATCTGTGTGTTCTTGTGGCTTTCTGTGTGTGTGCGTGTGTTTGTGTTTGGCGGCGAACTACACCGATCACTCAGTTTGCTGACTGGCAATCCAGTAAACCTCCGAGCGCGACAGAATTTTGGCATTTTGAAAACTCTGCCGCCTTGCCGGACTCGACCCGCCCCGCCGGATCCGTCTCAGGCTCAGGGATAAATTTAGCGGCTCCCGATCGCCCCTGAGCTGGTGAGGGAGCGAGGGGTCAAAGGTCAGAGGTGAGCAGACGGCACAGGTTCGACAGGAGGGAGAGAGTTTAGGGTAATTATAGATCACAGCAGGACTGCAGGGGAGCGGCTCAGGTGTGTGTGTGTGTGTGCGTGTGTGTGTGTGTGTGTGTGTGTGTGTGTGTGTGTTGGCTCAGTCTTCTAACACTACTGTCTTTTTTGGACTAATTTCCTCCTACGCTGACAACTGCACACACACGCACACACACACACACACACACACACACACACACACACTCAGTGAGCTGCTGTCCTCAGTGAACACA
>CM020509.1:20775000-20882500 GCA_009823395.1 Thamnaconus septentrionalis | reverse complement strand
GCGTGTGTGTGCGTGCGGGATTTCCTCACGCAAAAACCACAGAGGGATGAAAAGTGAAAAATGAGACATGAAGAAACAGCGTTCGCTCATGGGAGGAGAAGAAAATAAAAGATGCAGCAGCCACTATTTTATTTATTTATTTTTTATTCATTTTTAAAAAAATGAAAATCGCGTCATGAGACAGGTGCATGTACTGCCGCCGGCCACCGGGGGGCGCAGCCTTCCCTCTCTCCTCCACTGGCTCAGTCAGTCAGAGACTCCACTTGGGATCGGTTTAATATCTTTTCTTTCCCTCCGTGTGACGCGGAGTCGCGAGTTCAAGCCTGCCGTCCGTCCATGAGGCCTGACTCGGCACAAAGTCTCCGGGGTCACCGAAGGTCGGCGCCACCCGCCACTTTGATGAGTCAGACGCAGTCACTTTGTCTCTAAGTGACAGGATGGATCTTAAAAGAAAGCATTGAACGCACAATCAGCCCTGAGAGAAGTCTCTGACCTGCTGCTGTTACACTTTTCAGTCATCTTAAATGCTCTTTGCTGCTGCTGCTGCTGCTGCTGCTTCCCATCGTCTTCTGGGACCAGAACCAGTTCCAACCCTCCCCACGCTGAACCAGTCTGAACTGGTCTGAATCAGTCTGCACTGGTCTGAACTAGTCTGAACCAGTCTGCACTGGTCTGAACTAGTTTGAGCCCGTCTAATCTAGTCTGAACCAATCTATACTGGTCTGAACTAGTCCGATCCAGTCTAATCTAGTCCGAACTAGTCTGATCCAGTCTGAACTGGTCTGAACCAGTTTGAACTGGTCTGAATCAGTCTGCACTAGTCTGAACTAGTCTCATCCAGTCTAATCTAGTCCGAACTAGTCTGATCCAGTCTGAACTGGTCTGAACCAGTTTGAACTGGTCTGAATCAGTCTACACTGGTCTGAACTAGTCTGATCCAGTCTAATCTAGTCTGGACCAGTCTGAACTGGTCTGAACTAGTCCGATCCAGTCTAAACTAGTCTGGACCAGTTTGAACTGGTCTGAATCAGTCTACACTGGTCTGAACTAGTCTGATCCAGTCTGAACAGGTCTGAACCAGTCTGACCTGGTCTGAACCAGTTTGCACTGGTCTGAACTAGTCTGAGCCAGTCTAATCTAGTCTGAACCAGTCTGAATCAGTCTGCACTAGTCTGAACTAGTCTCATCCAGTCTAATCTAGTCTGCACTGGTCTGAACTAGTCTGAACCGGTCTGAACCGGTCTGAGCCAGTCTGAACCAGAACACACAGCCAGTTTGAAGCTGCAGAGTCACAGGTCAGATAAACGGGGAATCCAACAGAAGTCTGTCCAGTCGAGTTTCCAGCTTCGGAAACCTACGACTGATCGCTATTTTGACATTTTTTTTTTTCCGGATAGCTCCTCCTGGTGGCCGCCGTGTGGGTGTTGGCGCCCTCCCCCACCGCCCCCGCCCCCCCCACTCCCCTCTCTTTGATATTCCCAGATGCTCCGTTCTTAATTCCCGTCCTCCTTTGTGTGCGGCGTCTCCCTCCCTGCCACCGCGACCTCCTAATTTCCCCGCAGGGATCACAAAAAGTTTCATCTTGGCTTATTAAACTTCATTTGCACGGTGTGTGTGTGTGTGTGTGTGTGTGTGTGTGTGTGTGTGTGTGTGTCACGGTGTGTGTGAGCGTGTTTCCAGTCTGCTCAGAGACAAGGAGATGCAGCCAGGCGGTAAATTGTCCTTGTCATGGCGCGTGTCACCAACCGAGTGGGTAACCTTAACGGTTGCGGGTGGGGGGAGGGGGGTTAGTTGGGGGCGGGGTAGGGGGGGGGCTCTGAGGGCAGCCGCCACCGCTGCCGCCACAGCAGCAGGATCAGCTGGGACTCTGCGGCCGAGTCGCCGCTAATAAGATGTGAAAGCCACCGTCTTGCTCGGCCTCCAGGGGGCAGTGTGCGCGCACGGGCGTGTGTGCGCGCGTGTGTGTGTGCGTGTGTGCGCTGCGTTGATTTTTGTCGCTCCGGTCTTTTCATTGTTTTTTGTAAAGTTTTGTCTTGGGGCGACAGCGTTTCCCAGCGCGGCCAATCAGAGTCACTCATTCAGTCAGTCAGCCACGATGCCCCGCCCACCCAGTCAGTGAGAAAAAGCTGCAACCAGCCAGCAGGGTTTATTTTTGTCCTCCAGGTCTAATTGATTTGTTCACTGTTGAATTATTTTTGCAAAACTCTCTAAAATGAGAAAAAAAAAAAAAAAAAAAACATAATTAAGAGAAAAATAATGAAAACTGATAATGAAAAGTCAATAAATTGCTAATCAACTAAAGGACCCTGTGATGATTGAGACGCTGTGGTCATGTGACCACCTCCTCAGGGCTCCCCAGGACACCGTTGCGCCCCCCTCTGGCAGGAAAGGAATTTTTTTTTTTTCAGCGGCGTTCCCAACAGCGTTCCCGACTCGGGGAAAAATACCTCTGGTGGTAAACAGCAGGCGGGAGGAGCTGTCAATCAAACTCATCCTCGCTCGCTCGCTCTCTGGCTCTCGCCCATGCAAATGCAGGTCGGAGCCGCCAATCCGTTTAGAGAGCGAGCGAGCGAGGAGCGAGAGAGAGAGAGAGAGAGGAGAATCTCATTTGCATACATAACAAGCCCCCTCCGTCTCTCTCTCTCTCTTTTTCTACCCTCCAGTGGGGAAACTGGAAAATACGAGGACAGAGAGAGAGAGAGAGAGAGAGAGAGAGATGTTTTTTTTCTTTTTTCCGTTCTTTCTCTTTTTCGAGAGATTTTTCGCACAGCAGTTGAAGTCGATCCAGGAGGCCAATTACAGAGTTGGTCGGCCAGTGTGTGTGTGTGTGTGTGTGTGTGTGTGTGACAGAGAGATTTCTCTTAATTCACTTCTATCTTTTCATGGAGGAGGAGGAGCAGAATGAGAAACACAAGGAGGTGGAGGGAGAGGAGGAGGAGGAGGAGGAAGAGGATGAGGTGAAGGAGGAAACGAAGGAAGGAGGAGGAGGAGGAGGAGGAGAAAAGGTGGGGGAGGAAGAGGAGGAGGAGGGGGAAGAAGAGAGGACAAGGAGGAGGAGGAAGTGAAGGAGGGATGAGCAGGAGGAGGAGGAAGAGGAGGAGGAGGAGGATGAGGAGTAGGAGGAGAGTTAGGAGGAAGAAGAGGAGGAGGTGAAGGAGGAAACGAAGGAAGAATGAGGAGGAGGAGGAGGAGAAAAGGTGGGGGGGAGGAGGAGGAGGGGGAAGAAGAGAGGACAAGGAGGAGGAGGAAGTGAAGGAGGGATGAGCTGGAGGAGGAGGAGGAGGAGGAAGAGGATGAGGAGTAGGAGGAAAAGAAGGAAGGATGAGGAGGACGAGGAGGAGAAAAGGTGGGGGAGGAAGAGGAGGAGGAGGAAGAAGAGGGGACAAGGAGGAGGAGGAGGAAGTGAAGGAGGGATGAGCAGGAGGAGGAGGAAGAGGAGGAGGAGGAGGAGGAGAGTGAGGAGGAAGAAGAAGAGGAGATGAAGGAGGAAATGATGGAAGGATGAGGAGGACGAGGAGGAGGAAAGGTGGGGGAGGAAGTGGAGGAGGAGGAGTAGGAGGAGAGTGAGGAGGAAGAAGAAGAGGAGGTGAAGGAGGAAATGAAGGAAGGATGAGGAGGACGAGAAGGAGGAAAGGAGGAAGAAGAGAGGACAAGGAGGAGGGATGAGGAGGAAGAGGAAGAGGAGGAGGGAGAACAGGAGAAGGAGGTGATGGAGGTCAGACTGATTCTTCCTCTTCCTCCTGGTCTCGTTGCGATCACGAGAGAGGAGGGGGCGGAGCTCCAGGCCAACCCTCCCTCCAAATGTCAGTTAACTGGAAAGAAAAAGAAAAAAAAACCCTGCCTGCGAACCGGAAGAAGAAGTCGTCAGGCAACACGGAACTCTTTCATTTCTGCTGCTCAACTTTTTTATTTTAAAAACCACACACACACACACACACACACACACACACACACACACACACACACACACATCCATCCTGCCGGGTGTTTTTTTTTTTTCCTCCTCTTTTTTTTCTTCCTCTTTGTGCCTTTTTTTCTAATCTGCAATGCAAAACAATTAAAGCGTGCAGTAGTCGAGTCGTTATCGGCCACAGCAGGCCACCGGATCCTCCTCTTCTTCTCCTCCGTCTTCCTCTTCATCTCCTTCTCCTCCTCTTTCTCTTCTTCCTCTTCTCCTTCCCCTTTTCCTTCCTTTCTCCTTAATTTTCTTTCTTCCTTTCCTCTTCTTCTTTTTTTCATTTTCTCTTCTTCCTCTCCTTCTTCCTCTCCTTTTCCTCCTCCACACGCCACTCTGCACATTAAAAACGCTGATGTTTGGTGGTACAACGAAGTGCCCCCCCCACGCCCCCCTCCCTCCCTCCTCCTCCGGCGCCGATGTTGTTTTGCAGTTTTTCCCCTCCGATCGCCTCCTGACACTTTGCATAATGTGGCCGAGTGGCTGAGGATGATCTGAGCAGCTGGACGGCTGCTGATGGATTCTGGGAAGTTGCAGCTTGTGTGTGTGTGTGTGTGTGCTGCGTGTGCGTGTGTGTGTGTGAGAGATGTAAATTTTTATCTTCCGCTGCTCTTCTTTGCCTTCCATGGCTCCAAGCAGTGACAGCAGCAGCAGCAGCAGCAGCAGATGAAGCTGATGCTCGCTGGTTTGCTCCCATTTTAAAGAAACATTGATGCTTGATGACACAAAAAAGAAGAGAGAGAGAGAGAGAGAGAGAGAGAGAGAGAACTACTTCTAGGGTTGTGAATCCATGGGCTTTCCTGTGCGAGTCAGGAAGTCTGGCAGCTCACTTCCCGTCCGGAGCTGCTGACTTCCTGTTTAAGCGCTGGTCGCGTTGATTTCTCCTCCTGCTGCTTTTCCTGGTATCGCTGTGTTCCGAGCACCCGGCAGGCTCACCTAGCGCCCACCCTGTGGGCGGGGCCACCTCTCCATAACGTGCTGCTGTTCACAACTCATTCCATTCAATTTGCATCTAAATGACCTGCGCCGCTGCCCCGTCCTGGACGGAAGCCAAACCCCGGTGTTACATTGTTCCCCCCCTCCCGCTCCCCCCACCATCAGAAATGAGCGAGGCTCCTCCCAGAAATATATCAGCATCGTGCTCCCTGCTGCTGCTGCCTCCTGTGGCCAGTTCCGGTCCTGTTTCTGGTTCTTTTACCTGTTCTTGTTCAGGTTAAGGTTCAGGTTCTGGTTCAGATTCTGATCTTGGGTCTGGTTTTGGTCCTGTTTCTTGTTTTTGTTCTGGTTCAGGTTCTGGTTCTGGTCCGGGCTGAGTCACTTGCTTCCTACCTCTCAGGAATCACAGGTTTCGCTTTGTTCCATTTATGCAGGTTTGGTGTTGACACATTTTCCCTTCTGAACGAGCCCGAACCAGTCGGAACTGGTCCAACGTGTTCAGAACCAGTCTGATTTAGTCTGATCCATTCTTAGCCAGACTGAATCAGTCTGATCCTGTCTGAACTGGTCTGAACCAGTCAGATCCGGTCTGAATCAGTCTGAACCAGTCGGAACTGGTCTGACGTGTTCAGAACCAGACTGATTTAATCTGATCCTGTCTGAACTGGTCTGAACCAGTCAGATCCAGTCTCATCCAGTCTGAACCAGTCGGAACTGGTCCGACGTGTTCAGAACCAGTCTGATTTAGTCTGATCCATTCTTAGTCAGACTGAATCAGTCAGATCCTGTCTGAACTGGTCTGAACCAGTCTGAACCAGTCAGATCCAGTCTGAACCAGTCGGAACTGGTCCGACGTGTTCAGAACCAGACTGATTTAATCTGATCCTGTCTGAACTGGTCTGAACCAGTCAGATCCAGTCTGATCCAGTCTGAACCAGTCGGAACTGGTCCGACGTGTTCAGAACCAGACTGATTTAACCTGATCTTGTCTGAACTGGTCTGAACCAGTCAGATCCGGTCTGAACCAGTCTGAACCAGTCGGAACTGGTCCGACGTGTTCAGAACCAGACTGATTTAATCTGATCTTGTCTGAACTGGTCTGAACCAGTCAGATCCAGTCTCATCGAGTCTGAACCAGTCGGAACTGGTGCGACGTGTTCAGAACCAGACTGAATCAGTCTGATCCTGTCTGAACTGGATAGTCTGAACCGGTTTGAGCTGGTCTCAAGCAGTCTGAACCGGCCTGAACCAGAACCTACAGTCTGTTTGAAGCTCCAGAACAACACAACAAATAAGGACTTTAAAGTGCAGGCCTTCCAGCCGACGCCTCCTGGTGACAGCCTGCCGTCGGTGCAGCAAGTTGGTTGGTCTGAATGGCTCATTTTTCTGCCTCCGTAAGTGAATTAAAGAGAAAATGTGGCTCTTGTGGAGATAAGGTCGGCAAATCTTAGCTCAGCCTTAAAACTTATAATGGATCCGCACAAAGTCAGAGCCAAGCCCGGAGATTTTTTTCACTCTTTTTTTTTTTTTTTTTTTTTTTTCCTTCTTCTTTTTTTTATGGTTTTAATATCATCTTTTAATCTCTTCCTCCCTCCTTTTATTTTATTCCTCCGTCTCGGTGGCGGCTCACTTTTCCGACTCGCTCCAGCGACTCGTCTCCTCCTCCAGAGACGAACGCATAAAGGTCAGAGTTAAAGTGGAAAAAAAAAGAGAAAGAAAAGAAGAAAAAAAAAAAACCAGTGAACGTGCTGAGTGGCCGTGGCTAACGAGCGTAGAGGTGACTGAAACAGCCGGCCGTCCAATTAGAGCGCAGCAGGAGGACGCCTCCCCCCACCCCCCCGCCTCCACTGTGTCAACATCTGCTGCAAGTCGCTGACGGCTCTGTTAGTGCCTTTAGCGGTGTTAGCTCGGCAAGCGGCGCCGCGGACACACCAATCTCAGGAAGTGAGTTGGAGTTGGTACCAAAAAAAGCCACTCACATGTTCAACACAACTGGACATTGATTTTAATTAACATTCATTTTAGCCTTCTGGTTGAAAGCCACTTCAGTGATTTTCTCTTTTCTTTTCTTTTTTTTTTTTTTTTTTTAGATTTTTTTCAGATCAAGATTTTAATGAATACAAGTCATTTTTGCATGCAACAGTGCATTAAAAAGCCAAATGTTTTTTCATCTTTATTTTCTCTTTTGTTTGTTTTATTTTTTTTTTAAGTAACGGGAAGACCATCGACCATTACCATCTAAATATTTGTATATTAAATATATTGATATAAGTTGTATAATTATATTGTAGCAATTCTAATATAAAACATTTTGACATATTTATGCATATATATGTATATATATATATATATATATATATATATATATATATATATAAACACAAATCGATATGTGTGTGTGTGTATTTCAGTGTTTCAGACGAACAGGGAAACTACAACGTCGGAACACCAAATATTTAATGAAGTAAAAGAATTAAAAATGATCTGCGCTGCTTCTGAAGTTGTTCTGCCTCGGAATGAAATGAAAGTCACATTTTATTCAGCGTCCTCGGTTATTAGCTCAGTGTCGCACGCCGCACACTGCCGCACACTGCCGTTGCAGATAAGAGCTGCTCCTTATCGGCCAATCAGGCGCCAGATTAAAAAAAAAAAAAACAAGGCTTGCTGCGAGCAGGAAGTGGAGGAGATGTTTCCTCCCACACTTCCTCTAATGACTGTTTCCACAGTGCATAAAATCCCGCCTGCTGCGTGTGTGTGTGTGTGCGTGCGCGAAGGTGATGAGGGGACGAAGCTGAATTGGATTTTCCAGCTGACTTCTCCTACGAGGCTCAGGTGGTCACTGGGAGTCTGACAAGGTATAGGGGAGCGGGATGGGGGGGGGGGGCCATGGAGGGGCGGAGCCCGACCTCCACCGGCTCGCCGCTCCTCCTTGAAGGCTTTTTCATTTGCGTGTCGCTCCGTCCTCCAGCTCTCTCTCTCTCTCTGAGCTTTTTCTTCAGCCACAGAGTAAAATGGTAACCCCCTGGGAACGTGCTGCCTGATTACCAACCCGATGGAGAGGGTGAGAGAGTGAGAGAGAGAGAGAGGGAGAGATAAAACATCTGTGTTTCAGCCAAAAGTTCAGCGCTGATCAGCAGTTTCAACTTTAGAAGCTGTCAAAGTTTTTTTGAAAAGGAAACGACGATGCACGGTCCAAGGGGAAGGGAGAGAGGGGGGAGGGGAGGAAGGAAGGAGGGAAGGAAGGGAGGGAGGAAGGAAGGAAGGAGAGAAGGAAGGGAAGGAGGGAAGGAGGAAGGAAGGAGAGAAGGTAGGAAGGAGGGAGGGAAGGGAAGGGAGGGAGGAAGGAAGGAAGGAGAGAAGGAGAGAAGGAGGAAGGAGGGAGGGAAGGGAAGGGAGGGAGGAAGGAAGGAAGGAGAGAAGTAGGAAGGAGGGAGGGAAGGAGGGAGGGAGGGAGGAAGGAGGAAGGTGGGAAGGAGGGAGGAAGGGAAGGAGGAGGAAGGAAGGGAGGGAGGAAGGAAGGACAGGAGGTAGAAAGGAGGGAAGGAAGGGAAGGAGGAAGGAAGGAAGGAAGGAGGAAGGAAGGAAGGAGGGAGGAGGAAGAAGGACAGGAGGTAGGAAGGAAGGAAGGGAAGGAGGAAGGAAGGACAGAAGGTAGGAAGGAGGGAAGGAGGAAGGAAGGACAGAAGGTAGGAAGGAGGGAAGGAAGGGAAGAAGGGAGGGAAGGAAGGGAGGGAGGGAGGAAGGAGAGAAGGTAGGAAGGAGGGAAGGAAGGGAAGGAGGAAGGAAGGGAGGAAGGAAGGAAAGGAAGGGAGGGAGGAAGGGAAGGAGGAAGGAAGGGAGGAAGGAAGGAAAGGAAGGGAGGGAGGAAGGGAAGGAAGGGAAGGAAGGGAAGGAGGAAGGAACTGAGGGAGGAAGGTGGAGTCTCTACGTATCCTGTGCAGTTTCAGGTTCTTGACCAGTTTCGCTGTTGTTCCTCTCCTCCTCTGTTTCATTCTGCTCTTCAATCTTCACGACAGGCAGGAAGAATTCTGAGGGACAGTTGGGATTCTGGTGGTATTAGGTGCAATGTGGCAAATTGCAAACAGTGATTTAATAACAGTAGGATCTTCTGCCGCCCTCTCAGAGGTAGGCTGGTGTCAGGATCTGCTGCTGCTGCTGCTGCTGGTACTGTTGCTGTTGCTGCTGCTGGTACTGTTGCTGCTGCTGCTGCTGCTGCTGCTGCTGCTGCTGCTGCTGCTGCTGCTGCTGCTGCTGCCTCCTGCCAACCCTGCAGGGAGCCATTAAAAAGCAGTGGTCCGCTTTATTTTCCGACAAATCACACTTTTCCGCGTCTCGCTGTTATTCCCTCCGTGGAGGAGCGGAGTCTCCGAGTCGCAGGCGCATCTGATGAAGATCTCAGAGACAGAAAGTGAGAGCGAGAGAGAGAGAGAGAGAGAGAGAGAGAGAGAGAGAGAAAAGCATCTTCACACTCGGTTTATTAAAGGCTGCCGAGTCGTCGGCTGCATTAATACATGTAAATTGCACGAACCGGAGTGTGAAGATAATTTTCCCCAGCGCAGCCTCAGAAGTCGGGAATTAACTTTAAAAACTCGTCAAGCGCAAGGAGATGTTGATAAACAGGAGCGCCGCCGCCGCCGCCGCCGCCGCCGCCGCTAATCCCCCAAACAGGCGTTCCAGAGATTAGACACGTCCGCTCGCAAAAGTCGATTTAAACATTTTCTGAAGGTGTTTGTTTAATTCCTCCGCCAGCAGTCTGTCCATCCGTCTGCCTCTCTGTCTGTCTGTCTGTCTGTCTGATGCTTCCTCAGTTTCAGTTGTATGGGAAAAACAAATCCGGAGTGTAGCCCTGAAAAACACAAAAGAAATCCTTCCATTCAGTTTTTTTTGTTTTTTGTTTTTTTTCACTTCAGGAAATTGACAATGTTTTTGCCTCGTGGTTCCCTGGACACATGCCCCCCCTACCACCCTTTCCGACACACGCACACACACACACACAGTAATGTTCTTCAGCAGCCTTGCAGTCTGCTGGTCAATCAGATTTCCGTCTGGTAACAGCAGTTGGTTCGTTCGCAATTATGAAGTCAAATTAGAGGGAGAATATTCTGAAAAGAGCCGCGGAATCAAAAAATGAGCAGAGTGAAAAAAAACATCAATAAGATCTCTGTCCTTTACATCTGTTAGCGTGCACGTGTGAGCGTGTGTGTGTGTGTGTGTGTGTGATGATCTGTGTCTCCATAAGTCACCAGGGCTGCTGGCTGCCTACTGATCTGGCACCGCACACACACACACACACACACACACACACGCTGGTTCAGTGTCTGACTCGTCGTGCTCTCTTTACTCTTCTAGCCGCTCAGCCAATGATCCCCAGTCGCGGCGCCGCTGCTGCCCACCGCTCCCTCAGGGGACGATGGGTCAAATGCGGAGGACAAATTTGGCATTCTTTGGGATGTGGCAATCACTTTAACTCTTTAACTCTTCCTCTTCCTCCTTCTTCCTTCACTTATTGTTTCCCTTCTCCTGCTTCTTCGTTTCCCTCAACTCCTCCTCCTCCTCCTCCTTCTTCCTCCTCCTCCTCGAGAGCCACAGCTAGCTAACAGCCGCCGCGAGCGATGCACCCGCACGCTCGCAGAGTTCGCTCCCTCAGCCCCGCTAGCGTTAGCGGCAGCCATTTTTGATTTGGGATTTAGCGCTTTCGCAAATGAGAGTTGACTGACTGACTGAACTCAAACCTGTAGCGTGAGCGCGCTAAGCTAGCGAGTTAGCTCACAGCCCACTTGTGGGTTCGAAGCGTCTGCTGGAGAGACGAGCCAGGTGGTTTTGGACCTCGGACACGGAGGATTCGCGTCATCTGTCGTCGTTCGGTCCCAGAGCAAAACAAACCGGCAGTGGCAGTGAGGTCAGAGGTCGCCCCACGGAGCAGCTGAACCTGTCGTATTTTTCTATATTTGTATTCTCGAAATGCAGCTTTTTCTCTCGTGCTGGCAAAAAAAAAAATCCCGGTTTATCTGGTGTCGACTGGTCGTCCTTCGAGAGCTTCCTGTTTCTCTGCCGCAGGTGTGTCCGCAGGCACTCGGCTGACCTCTGACCTCTGCATGTGTGCGTGTGTGTGTGTGTGTGTGTGACTTGTAGCCTGCAGCTCAGAGTCCCAGTCGTCTCTTTGGAGTCCCTCCACACTGGTCTCCTTTATTCCCTGTTATTTTGTCATACTCTCTTCCCTCTGTTTTTTTTCTTTTTTTTACTTCCTCTTGCCACGAGAAGAAGAAGAAGATTCAGAATTCAGAATGTTGTCACATCGGGTCAAAGTATTTCAAAATTAAATTGGTTTCCAATTTAATTATGAAGGCTGTTTTTCAGGATATTATTTTTATTTTATTCAAGATGTAAATTCTCCTCATCATTCATTTATTTTTTTTTTCTATTTACATCTACAAACTATAAAAGGCCTGAAGCACAGAAACACCTGAAGAAATCAGTTTCTATATATTTCTTTTTAATGTATTTTTTCTTCCGACAGTCTCCAGATATGAACCGGCAGGGTAGGGGGTGGGGGTTCTGATTTGCCGGTGGTTGGAGGCGTGTCTCAGTCTCATATCACTGAAACCACTGTAAATTCTGGGAAAATGAAAAATGTCCAGAAGCTGCTGAGAAACTTTATTGAGCTGAAGTGTTTGAGCTGGAGGACTTTGTCTCGGCCGCTTATTGGATTTTTTCACACATGAAACTCTTTTCATTTTTCATATATATAAATATATTATATTACACATTTCCACATTTCCTTTGATCTGATACGCACAGATGTATATATACATATATATAAAAATATATATGTGTATATGTATATTAGGATATAATAGGGCTGTCAGTGTTAACGCACTGCAATCCATTAATTAAATTATTTTGCATAAGCGTTATTTTGTCCGCCGTCTCACATATATATATATATATATATACATATATATATATATATATATACATGTATATATATGTATATATATATATATATATATATATATATATATATATATATATATATATATATATATATATATATATATATATATATATATATATATATATATACACATAAAAAGAGAGGAGAGACTACTTGGTCCTGGTACTTCTACATACCACAAACTCACGCACACACACACACACACACACACACACACACACACACACATGAAGGTGCACAGTCGACCTTGATCTCGGCAGGTCTGGTCCCTCAACTGCACCGAGGAGGAACAAAGGCTGAGGGGACGTTGGGCAGCAGACAGGAAGTAAGTCAAAGATTCAGGAGGAGGTGGACAGGGAGGAGGTGTAGGAGGAGGAGGATGAGAAAGAGTAGGAGTAGGAGGAGGAAGAGGAGATAGAGGAGGAGGATGAGGAGAAGAAGGCTGGCGAGGAGGAGATGAAGACGAAGAGGAGGTGGAGTAGGCGGAGGAGACAGGGAGGACAATGAGAATGGGGGGGGGTCGAGGAGGATTAGGAGGAGGAGATGGAGAAATGGGAGGAGCCCGTGGTAGAAGGTTGTTGCTGGTGAGGTTGAAAATCTTTTCTTCTTCTTCGTTCTTCGGGCCAGATCCACAAAGCTATTGCCCGGTTTTTGCGCCAGAAAGTCCATGCGAATAGCGGCAGAAACAGTGCGTCCTCTCCACTGAGTGGACATTCGTGAAAAGCGGCGGAAAATTCGCCGAGGCGCAGGTAGCAGCAGGGCTGCGCCAGACTCATTTGAATGGATTTAAATGAGTCATTAGGTGCAACAGGACGCCTCCTTCTATGCAAACGTGCCTCATTGGAAACAGCGGCAGAACCACAAAGAGTTTGCGCTCACGTCCGCACGTAATTTGGCAGACGGCAACACCGCCAGCCAAAACCAGGCGCCGTTTCGTCCGTCATAGTGTTTGTGGCGTCAGAGCGACTCTCTCTGATGATGAGGTGCGTGAGTAGAACAATATCATACACACATCTTACAAATTTCAAATCAATGTATTTATTTGTTTATTAAGAACTCACAAGTTCTTCAGTTACAAGACGACTTACACTTGAAACCTGCACTTACTCGATCAGATCAGCCACTAAGCAGCTTCAAATCAAATTGTTAGGGGAGACGTGTGCGACTGTCTCATTTCTTGGCGTGAGTTCGGGGAGAAAGCCAACATCCGTGACAACAGCAGAGATAAAGTATTCCCTCAGGAAATTCAACTTCTGGTGATTGGGGTGTGCTCGTTACTGCGCTCCATTCTTCATGGATCTGGCCCTTAGTATTTTGTGCAGCTATTCAGTCAGTCAGTGAGTCAGTCAGTCCCTCAGTGAGTCAGTAGGTCAGTCAGTCAGTCAGTCAATCAGTCTCTCAAGCGTTCACCTCTTCATCATGTCGAGGTCCTACCGGAGTTCAGCCGGTTCAGCTGTTGTCCCATATTTGGTCGGTTGCTGGCGGAGTCTAGGCCGCCGCTGCCGTCAGTGATTGGCTGCTGAGCGAAGTGGGAGAGAGGTGTGTCTCTCTCTTGGTCTCTCTCGCCCCCTCCGGGAACGGTGGGGAACTTCATCTTTGTGTCCTGCTGCTGGCTTCACTTTGTTTCCTTCTCAATCTGACACCCCTCTCGGCGGGAAATCAAAGGAGGAGGAAACGTCTCGCTAGGGGGCGCCGTGGCCGTCACCGCCGTCGCCACTCTGATGTCTGTCGATGGCCTCAGACCAGAAAAAGGCGGCTGGTTATAATTTATGATGCTCCCCGTTTTGCTCCGGAATCCCCCCCTCTCCGTTCCCTCCTCCTCCTCCCAATATTTGCTGAAATAGGGCAGGAACAAAAGAAAGAAAAGAGAAAAGGCGACCGGCTCATCAAATTTTTAGCCACAAGAAGGATGAGAGAGAGAGAGAGAGAGAGAATTATTTCTCTCTCTCTTTCTCTTTTAAAAATTCTATTTTAGTTTCTCTCGACAAATAGATTCTGCCCAGCAACAGCAGCAGATCTCCACGCAGAGAGACAACCACTCAGAGAAGACTAATTGGAGACGACCAATCAATGAGGACTAATCAGAGCTGGCCAATCACAAATGACTCATTTTAGCCGGCCAATCAGAGCTGGCCAACTACAGCCAGCCAATCACAGCCAGCCAATTTAAGGAAGCCAATCAGAGTCAGTCGATTGGTGACAGCCAATCAGAGCCCGTCAAATGGTGGCCGCTACCAATCAGCAGCAGAGTTCTGCAAGCTGGATCAAACAGGAAGTGGGCGAGTAGGCGGAGCCCGGACTGGGTCTTTTAATATTTTGAAGCTCAGCAGCAACGGCAATGACTTCTCATGATGTCACTGTTTTATCTTCCAGCCGGAAAATTGTAAAGTTAAAAATGGAGGAAAAAAAGTTTCAGGTGAGAGTAATGAAGAAAAAAAGAAAACCAAAGAGGAGCGGAGCAATAAAGGAGAAGTCAGCGGATGAAAGAGGCCATAAAGAGAGAAAGATGAGAAATAAAAAAGAAACAGCAGCAATAAAAGAAATGAAATCATGAGAGAGAGAGAGAGAGGGGGGGAGAGAGAGAGAGAGAGGTGACATCACTGAGGAAAAAAAAGTAGAAGAAAATTTAATCTGAAGGCAGCCGACTCACTGACCTCTGACCTCCGGCGACTTGTGTGTTGTGTTGCCGAGTTCAGTCAAGTGCTTATTTTCACTTGACATTTCACTTTTCACTTCAAATGCTCAACAACCCAGCAACACAACTCCACTACAC
Source organism: Thamnaconus septentrionalis (assembly GCA_009823395.1). Taxonomy (NCBI): domain Eukaryota; kingdom Metazoa; phylum Chordata; class Actinopteri; order Tetraodontiformes; family Monacanthidae; genus Thamnaconus; species Thamnaconus septentrionalis. The sequence continues at coordinate 20,867,881 of CM020509.1, read as the reverse complement.
AACTCAGATACAACCACACACACCTTTTCGCGCGACTCAACAACACAACCGAAAGAAAACAATCGACACACACCTCAGCTGCACAACACCACAACACAACTTCACGACTCGACCACGCAACTCAACAACACAACACAACACAAAACCACCATCATCGCCGTATGGAGGCTTCTGCGGACTAGACTGTTGGTGTCAAGTGTCCCATTTTCCTTCTTCTTCAGACACACACACGCGCACGCACATCACACACACACACACACCACACACACACACACGCACGCACACCACACACATTTCCAGAGAGTTAAAAGATTGCAGCGCCTCATTAAAACGTGTCCAACCTCCTGTGTAAAAGCCCACCAGACACACACACACACACACACACACACACACACACACACACACACACACTGACGGTTCCCCAGTGCATCCTGGGAGACGCCGCCAGTCACTAGAGTCACAGGCTGCCGCGTTGCAAATTTATTCACTTTTGTAGGATAATTGAATTTTTTCCTTCATAGTAGGACGAGATTCCACTGGAGAGAGTGCGTGTGCGTGTGTGTGTGTGTGTGTGTGCACGCCTCCCTCTCTCCCTCCGTCCTATTAATAATTGACTGGTTAACGTTCCTCTCGCTCTCTATCGCTCTCTGCTCATCACTTCACCTCCTCGCTCGCCCACTCCCTCCGCCGTCACGTCATGAAGCTGTCACTCTGGATCTGAACACTGAGGGGGGAGTAGAGAGTCGGTGGAGGAAGGGGTGGGGCCATTAGAAGAGAGGGCGGGGCCGGCGGAGTAGGGGCGGGGCTGGTGGATGAGGGGGCGGGGCCAATGACTTTTAGACGGAAGGACGGGTCGTCGTGACTGAGAAGCAACTGGCCCTCAGTGTCGCTGTCCAGGGTCCTGATTGGCCGAGACCTCTAATTGGCTGAGGATTTCGATTGGTCGAGGTCTCTGATTGGTCGAGGGTCCTGACTGGTCGCTGGCCGCTTCGTTCAGGCTTCTGTCATCTTTCAGTTCCGTCACGCTTCACGGCTGTGAAAAAAAAAACAAAAAACTTTGAGCACAAAACTACTGTAAGGGAGTTCAATCCCTCCAAAGGTCAAAGGTCACTTGTGTTTCTTTAAGTGTGTCTGTTTGAGGTTAAATCCAGCATTTTGGTCTGTCTTGATGCAGGATGTGTGTGTGTGTGTGTGTGATGCGTGTATCACGATAAGGAGGAGGAGGAGGAAGGAGAAGAGGAGGAGGAGTTGAGGGGGATGAAGAGGGAAAAGAAGACGCAGGAGGAGGGAAACAATGAGTGAAGGAAGAAGGAGGAAGAGGAAGAGTTAAAAAAGTGAGAGTCCCAGTGATTGTCACGTCCCAAAGAATGCAATATTTGTCCTCCGCATTTGGCCCATCGGCCCCTGAGGGAGCGGTGGGCAGCAGCGGCGCCGCGACTGGGGAGCATTGGCTGAGCTAGAAAAGGAAAGAGAGCCGTTTGATCACGACCAGTCAGAGACACTGAACCAGTATGTGTGTGTGTGCGTGCGTGCGTGTGTTTGTGTGTGTGTGGGTCATAAAGTGGGAGACTGATGGTGATAGAGTCAGATCTGGCAACCCGCCCCCATCTGCTCCAGTCGTCTCTCTCTCTCTCTCACTCCCTCTCTCTCTCTCTCTCACTCTCTCTCTCTCTCTCTCTCTCTCTCTCTCTCTCTCTCTCTCTCTCTCTCTCTCTCACTCTCTCTCTCTCTCTCTCTCTCTCTCTCTCTCTCTCTCTCTCTCTCTCTCTCACTCTCACTCTCTCTCTCTCACTCTCTCTCTTTGCAAAAAGACGAGCGCGACTTTCCAAAACCGTCGGCCAAACAGGAGCCGTCAGCGCGCGCGTGTGTGTGTGTGTGTGTGTGTGTGTGTGTGTAGCGCCCCCTGGTTGTTGTTTGAGGCAACAACAAGCAAAGACTCGCTGAACCAACACACACACACACACACACACACTGTGGTCAAATATTAATGGGTTGAGATGTTAACTGGCAGGAACTCCGACAGCCTCCATCGACCAATGGTTGGCCAGAGGGGGCGGGGCTTCTAGTCGGAGGGGGCGGGGCCTCGGCCTGTGTTGCATCACAGCTGCTGATGAAACCGGCGGCGTCTGCAGGACACAACCCCGCGATCCACCGCTCCAAACTCTCAGGCCTGATTTGAGATTCTGCTGCGGCTCCCACAAGTTTCCACACAAATCAAATATGCAAGAAGGAGAGGTTTTTTTTTTTTTTTTCTGGAGGGAGAAAACTTTGTTGGGAGGAAAAAAAAGATTTCCAACTGTAAAGCGAAACAAGACACGACAAAGGAATGAATGGATGTGTGGATGAATGGAAGGAAGGAAGGAAGGGAAAAAGGAAAGGAGGTAGAAGGGAACGAGGCAAAGGAAGGAAGGAGGGAAGGAAGGAAGGGAAGGAAGGAAGGAAGGAAGGGGAAAGGAAAGGAGGTAGAAGGGAACGAGGCAAAGGAAGGAAGGAGGGAAGGAAGGAAGGAAGGAAGGGAAAAAGGAAAGGAGGTAGAAGGGAACGAGGCAAAGGAAGGAAGGAGGGAAGGAAGGAAGGAAGGGAAAAGGAAAGGAGGTAGAAGGGAATGAGGCAAAGGAAGGAAGGAGGGAAGGAAGGAAGGAAGGAAGGAAAAATGGAAAGGAGGTAGAAGGGAACGAGGCAAAGGAAGGAAGGAGGGAAGGAAGGAAGGAAGGAAAAAAGGAAGGAAGGAAAAAAGGAAAGGAGGTAGAAGGGAACGAGGCAAAGGAAGGAAGGAGGGAAGGAAGGAAGGAAGGAAGGGGAAAAGGAAAAGAGGTAGAAGGGAAGGAAGCAAAGGAAGGAAGGAAGGAGGAGGAGGGAAGGAAGAAAGGGAAAAATGAAAGGAGGTAGAAGGGAACGAGGCAAAGGGAGGAAGGAAGGACGGAGGGAAAGAACGAAGGAAGGCAGCAAGGAAGGAGAGAAGGGAAGGAAAGAAGGAAGGATGAAGGAAGGAGGAAAAGAGAAGAAGGAAAGAAAAGTAGGAAGGAATAGAGGGAAGGAGGGAAAGGAAGGAGAGAAGGGAAGGAGGAGGGAAGGGAATGAAGGACGGACGGAAGAAAGGAATGATAGAAGGAAGGTAAGAAGAGAGTGGTTATCTTCACTTGTCTCCGTGTTTCTGTGGTTCAGTTGGACAGCCGGCCTTCAGAAACAGGAAGTGGCTCCCGACAGGAAACACAGGGGCAGTTTGATTAATTTTCCAACACGTCAGTCAGTGTCAGCGGCAGCAGCGGAGGGGTGTGTGTGGGTTTGGGGGGGGGGGGTTAAATACCAGAGAGGAAGAAGCTCAGGAGAAAAACCGTCTGAAACCGGTGTCAAATATGATGCTTGAGAAAAAAAATATAATAACAGTAAAAAAAAAAAAAAAACAAGAAGAAACTATTGGCTGTTTTTTTTTTTTCTTTCCTCCTCGGCGGCAGCGAGCGACGTTTCAATATCTGCGATTCTCTCTTCTTTCTCTCCTTCCTCCGTCTTTCAGATAAATCTGGGCCTCCTTCATTTCCTGCCAAGCCCCTCCCCCTCCTCCCTCCCCTCCCCATCCTCCCTTTCCTCTCCCCTCTTCTTGCCATTCTTCTTCTTCTTCTTCTCCTTCTCCTCCGCTTTCATCCCCCCCCCACCCCCGTCCTCTTTCCATGCTCTGTGTCGATTAATTAATTGCCGGCTAATTTAATTTCTCAAAAAGTAATAACTTGTTTAAACCGTGAATAAAGACTGACAAGGCAAAGTTCTAATCTGCCCAAAGTTTAATTAGAGCAAGGTTTCCACATGGAGCCCGGCTGGGGGGTCAGCAGAGGTGCTGATGGGAAAAAAATGAAAAAAAAAAAAAAAAAAAAAAAAAAAGGGCGCGACAGAGAGATTTTTGGAACGGAGCCGATGCACAAAACTCCCCACTTCCGCTGAGTTTACAACCTGGTTACTGGACGAACCTGCGACCAATCAGATTACACACACACACACACACACACCAGGGGAGCCAAGTGAGCAAACAAACAGGAAGTAAAGCAGCAATTAAAAGGAAAACCACAATGAAAAAAAAAAAGCACACAAACATCTCAACTGTGTGTGTGTGTGTGTGTGTGTGTGTGCGCAGTTTAAGCTGCCAGTTCCTTCCTCTATTGTGACTTTAAGATAAATTGCCGCCATTGTCATTGTCATAATTAAAGATTTTTTTTTCTCTCTTTTTGTTCAGCGGCAGCTCTTTAAACTGCACAAATGCGAGCGCGCTCGCACGCACTCACGCATGCACGCCAGGGGTACAGCTTCAAAGTAATTAAACACATTAACACTTCAAGCAGAAACAGGAAAGAAAAAAAGGAGAGAAGCAGGGAGCTTCTCTATTGTGGTTTCCATTTATCGGATGGCGGCGGCGAGCGGCGAGGGTTTAGCATATCTCCGCTAGTGGAGTGATGGAGCGGAAAGGGAGGGGCGGGGGAGGCGGGGAGGAACCAACCCACTCGGGCACTTCGCTCCAGTCGGCGGCGTGCCAAAATGTCAGATAGTCATCTGGAAATTATCTGGAAATTATTTTTATTGAAATTATTTTCATTTCGCGGCGCCGAGCGGGGGGTTGGGGGGAGGGGAGGGGCCGGAGGGAGGGGGCGGGGCTCGGGGAATCTAATTAGTTTGACCGTTGGAGAAAAAAAAAAAAAAAAAAAAAAAGGAAGAAAGAAAGAGATAGTGACCAAGGTAGAGCAGTGTAGGAAAGAGAGAGAGAGAGAGAGAGAGAGAGAGAGAGAGGCGGCAGTGGGCGAGCTAGGGGTCCCCGGGGTTAACTGGAACTCAGGAGTGCAGATAATGGAGCGTCGGGGGTTCTGCTGCTGCTGCTAAATGAGGAAACCTTGGATTCAGCGCCGCCTGCAGATAACACTCCAGGCCTCAAGGGGTCAGCGCACAACTTTTCAAACTCCCCCCTTCCTCCCTGTGACCCCCCACACACACACACACACACACACCATCACCCCCAGGTTCACAGGAGGGCTTCACGGGACCGCTGGCCAACACCAGGGGGCGCGTCAGGTGTCGGAACCTTTTACCTTACAATAGAATAGAACAGATTAGGACAGAATAGAACAGAGTAAAACTTTATTGATCACCCAAGGGGGAACATTCATGTTGCAGCAGCAGTAGAAACACAAGGCAGAACAGTGTCAATGTTTGTGTGCAACAACACCATCAACAATAAAATATAACAATAAATAAGAAAATGATAAAAAAAACAACAACAAAACAACCTAATTGTATCCTATTAAAAGGATACAAGCTTCCACTTCCTGTTTGGGGCTGATCACGTGATCAATCAGCCCAATGGGCAGAGTGGGAGGAGCCTCCAGGACACCCGACAGTGCGCATGGTCGTGGTGATCATGTGACGGCACCGATACTTTGCCTAGTCTGGTCGGAGGGGTCAGAGGTCACGGCTGTTGCAGTTGCAGTGCTGCCCCTCTGGATGACTGAAGGCGGCCCTGTGGAGCACCAATCAGGCCGGTGGTGGTGGTGGTGGTGGAGGAGGTTCCACCAGAGCTGCAGCAGCAGCAGAAGAAGAAGGATCTCAACAAGTCATGAGATGAGACATAGTGCATTTTGGGGAAATAGGCCCCACCCTCTCTCACCCCAAATCTCCCAACCCCCCAACCCCCCCGGCCTCTGGTATCAAAGAAACGTTTAATGTCACCACGAGAAGAAAGGTTACTTCCTGAATGTCTGCCTCCCCATCTGACCTTTATCCTCCGGAGCTGCTGCTGCTGCTCCTCCATCCCTCCATTCATTTATCTATTCATCCATCCATCTATTCATCCTTCCATCCCTCTCTCTATTCATCCATCTATTCATCTATCCATTCTATCCCTCTATGTATTCATCCAGCTAATCATCCATCCATACATCCATCCCTCTGTCGTGTCATCCATCCCTCATCCCTCCACCCAATACTCGCTCTATCTATCTATCTATCTATCTATCTATCTATCTATCTATCTATTCATTCATTCATCACTTCATCCAGCCATCCATCCGTCTGTCTGACAGTTTCCCGTCATCAATCTTCAACCCATCATGCTTCATCATTCATTCATCACTCGCTTCGATGGAAACAAGCAGATTTCTACTGTTTATTTTTGCTGGTGCAACATCATGAATGAAACTCTGCCCCTTTTTTTAATGATGATGATGATGGAGATAGTGATGGTGTTGATGATGGTGGTGGTGATGATGATACTGGTGGTGTTGATGATGGTGGTGGTGATGATGATACTGGTGGTGGTGATGATGGTGGTGGTGATGATGATGATGGTGGTGTTGATGATGGTGGTGGTGATGATGATAGTGGTGGTGTTGATGGTGGTGGTGGTGATGATGATGGTGGTGGTGTTGATGATGGTGGTGATGATGATGATGAAGGTGGTGTTGATGATGGTGGTGGTGGTGATGATGAGTGGTGGTGGTGATGATGGTGGTGGTGGTGATGATGATGAGTGGTGGTGTTGATGATGGTGGTGGTGATGATGATAGTGGTGGTGTTGATGATGGTGGTGGTGATGATGATAGTGGTGGTGTTGATGATGGTGGTGGTGGTGATGATAGTGGTGGTGTTGATGATGGTGGTGGTGGTGATGATAGTGGTGGTGTTGATGATGGTGGTGGTGGTGATGATAGTGGTGGTGGTGGTGACGGTGATGATGATGATGATGATGATGGTGTTGATGATGGTGATAGTGGTGGTGTTGATGATGGTGGTGACGGTGATGATGATAGTGGTAGTGTTGATGGTGGTGGTGGTGATGATAGTGGCGGTGGTGGTGACGGTGATGATGATGATGAAGATGATGGTGGTGGTGATGATGGTGGTGGTGGTGATGATAGTGGTGGTGGTGGTGACGGTGACGGTGATGATGATAGTGATGAAGATGATGGTGTTGTGTTGATGATGATGGTGATGATGAGGATGAAGATGATGATGAAGATGATGGCGATGATGGTGGTGATCGTGATGGTGGTGGTGATGATGAGGATGTTGAAGATGATGGTGGTGGTGATGATGGCGATGATGAGGATGAAGATGATGATGAAGATGATGGCGATGATGGTGGTGATCATGATGGTGGTGGTGATGATGAGGATGAAGATGATGAGGATGAAGATGATGGTGATGATGGTGGTGATGATGATGATGGTGGTGATGACGGTGGTGATAATGGTGGTGATGGTGAAGAAGAAGCAGAAGAGGAGGAAGATGTTGATGATCATTATTATTTTATCGTTGCTGTTTCCCACGACTCTGCAGCTGATCCTCTCTCTCTCCCTCTCTCCCTCGCTGCAGACCTGCGCCCCCTCCCTGACGTGGCGATGACGGGGAACTGCACCCAGGAGTGCAGCGAGTTCGGCCACTCGGACTCGTGCTGGATGCCCGGCCAACCGTCGCCGGCCACCCACCGCCTGCTCAAGGGCGCCCCCAAGCTGTCCACGTTCGTGCCTTCCTACCAGGAGATGACCACGATGGCGGAGGGGCCGGAGCAGCAGCAGCAGCAGCAGCAGCAGCAGGAGCAGCTGACGGCCAACGGCAGCCCCTATGGCAGGGGGGGCGGGACCAAGGACTGCAGTGGGCGGGGCCAAGGGGCAGAGTTCCACTCAGCCGCTGCCCCCGCCGGCCAGACCGCCGCCAAGAGAGAGATCTACCTGTGAGGTGTGAGGGAGGGGCGCCCCCTACCACTCACCCACACACACCACCCCCCGCCCCTCCGGCACCCCCACTTGCTCACTGCTGCCCCCTTGTGCCTACAACTCACCGTGCTGCAGCCCCGCCCCCCTTTATTCTTCTTCTTCCGTTTTTTTTATGAGCACGTCCAACCGCACAAGGTTTAGCCACACCCCCTCCCGCCCCCATCACCCCCACTGCCCCCTCACTCCCTCACCGCCGCCGCCCGAGAACCAATCAGATGTAAAATGGAACCGACGGAGGAAGGAGAACCGGCACCCCCTAGCTGCCCAGGACGGAATATAAACCACTCCGTGTCGTGATAATTTAATGGGGGGAAAAAAAATCTAAATAAAACAAAAACAAAACTATTCCGTTTATTTATTATCGGCACCATTGGACCAGAAGAAGAAGTAAACGAAGAAGAAGGAGGAGAAGAAATAGAAGAGGAAGAAACGCAACTTCTGGCCAGTATGGAGAGGGGAAGGAACGAAACGTACATCTTTGTAAATGCTACCACCGTGTCTTGCTAGCTACTTGGAGTTTTTGTTTTTTTATAGCGTTACAAAAAAAAAAAAAAAACTTTTGGGGGAAAAAAAAAAAAAAAACGCTGCTCAACTTTCTCAGACGATATCGGACGTTTCCAGGGGGAAAAAAAAAACATACAAAAAAAAACAAAAACACTTTGGGAGCATCTGGTTGCAAACTTTTTTAGCAGGTTTGTTACTTTTTCTCCTCGAGGTCCTAGCGTCTTAACGTCTTAGCTAGCGTGTACAGAGCTGTAAATACCACCGAAGCCGCGGCCGCCCGGAGGACTTCGTGGTGTGGAGGGATGGAGGGAGGTAGGAAGGGAGGGCAAGGGAGGTGTGATTGACAGGCTCCGCGCCCCCCACCCTACACGCCTTTTTTTGTGTGAAGAGAGAGAGAGAGAGAGACTTCGACTGCGGCTTTCCAGGTTCCCAGCGCAGGAAGTGGAAGTGTTGAGCATCACCGACGGTGCCAAGTCACACAGACACATTTTTTTTTTTTCCTTCTGTCCTTCTTTGTGCTGAGAAAAATCCCAGAGGAAAAATACAATCCCGCCCCCTCCCTTCCGCTGACAGCCAATCACATCTTCGGTGCTCCTCAATGTGAAATTTTTTTAATTAAATTCCAGGAAAAGTTTTCAAAAATCTCCATTTAAAAAAAAAAAAATACATATATATATGATATATTTCATTTTGCTTCAAAAAATCACAACCAAGATTGTTAGCCAAGTTGCTGAAACCACCAGGGGGTATCCTCCAACCTTTTCCAAGTGATTCTTCCCCTCCTCAAAGTCTTTTTCTTTGTTGAAAAATGAAGCAACTGCCCATTAAAAATGCCAAAGTCTCTGAGCCAGTCAAAGTTTCCATCCCACAAATAGAGGCTAATAATTTTGTTTTATTCAGTAATTACTGCTAGCCATGGCTCTGGTAACTAGCTCGCTTGCTAGCTAGCGGTTGGATTTCTTCAGGCTCCCTGTTTGCAGGCGTGCTGCTAACGAGTGTGGAGGCAAATGTGAGAATTTAGATGGGAAGAAAACAGCAACAGGGTACCGACTGGGAAACCAGAGTGTTGTGGGTAAAATACTAGCGTCTTACTATTGTTTGGTTTTGTTTTGTTTTGTGGTCCAGACTTTGTGTTGTGTTGTCGTGGGAATACCAATGTTTGATTTTAATGATGAGTAACAATCAGGGAAATAAACTCATTAGCTGTAATTAATGCTGTGAACTGGAACATATTTTTTTTTTGTTAGCTTTCAGATAATGATTTCCAACATTTTGGCTCAACATGAAATTGGCTCCAACTGCCAGTTTTTTCTTTTCCTTTTTTTTAATTTTTTTTTTTTTTTTTAATGTTTGATATTGAGTGCTGGCCGGCGCACAGTAGGGGGTGTCGGCGGGCGCTCCTGCTTGGTCACTGTGAGGGGGAGGGGCCACTAAAATCCCCCGCCAAGTGGTTTTCCGCTCTCGTTCCCCATCAGAGCGATGCTTTCTTTTCTAATTTCTTCCCATCTCTGATGATTTCCGCTCAAATGACAACGTCGCCGTCAGAGACGGTTTGTCAGTTAGCTCGTTAGCTTCAATTAGGAGTCAAAAAACGGCAGCCGTGGCAGCGGGAGAGAGGATTGGAGCCTTTTGATTGGTCTGAAGTAGAACCACAGAGGCTGAGACCCACCGATGTTCCTTCAGTTCCTGTTGCAAAAGGAAGTTTGCACAAGATTATCATGAGACTTTAACATAAACGTCTAGGCGACTCGTTTGAGCCTCAGGGAATGATTCACAGTAATTCAGAATGATTCATAATCATTCAGAACGATTAAAAATTCTTTCGGAAAATGATTCAGAATGATTCAGAACGGTGAAAAAATAATTTAGAAAAGGATTTAGAGTGATTCCAAATGATTCACAATGATACAGAATGATTCAGAGTCCTCCAGAACGATTCTGAATCATTCAGGAAATGCTTCAGAATAACTCGAAATGATTAAAATTAATTCTGAAAATGATTCAGAGTGATTCAGAGACCAATTCAGAGTGAATCCCAAATGATTCACGGTGATCCAGAATTATTCAGACGTTGATGGACGTCTGCTCGGCTCGATGTTCAACAAGCATATCAGGGTTATAAACTGTAAATCTGGCCCCGCCCCCAGGAAGTCGCTGTCAGCTTTCCTCCTCCCCACAAATATTGAGCGCTGCTCTCTTTATGGCGGCTATCATTTGCTCTGTCTGTGTGTGTTTGTCGGCGGGCTTCCTGTCCAGGAAACACGACTGTGACATAAAGAGCCGTCGGCAGACGAATCAGCAGTCAGTCCGCCAGAGATTTATACCTCCCGCCGCCGCCACCGCCAGGTGATTTAACGCCGGTGCTCACAGCTCTGATTGATTATTTACAGCCCTCCCCCCTCCTCCGCTCCGTCCTTTCATTGTAAACAAGTCATTTTTCCCTTCGGCTCTGGCGCCGCTGCCAGGAGGCCCAACACCACTGTGTTTTAGCTGGTGAAGGTTAAGACAGGAGAGAGAGGGGGAGGGGGGTGGTCAGAGTCGACATTCTGACCCCAATTAACCCCCGAGGAGGAAAAAAAAGCATCAGGGTCCCCACTTCACAGGGAAAAACGGAGAGTCCGCACCAGGCGTCCATGCGTGCATGTGTGTGTGTGTGTGTGTGTGTGTTTCAGAGATATTTCCTGGAGGGACAGTGACACCCCTAGTCCCACTATCGAGTTTGTCCTCGATATAAAACTCGCGAAAAGAGGGAATAACAACCGAGAACGAGAGAATTTCGATCAACTTCCGAAGAATCGAATAACAAAATCAACCAACCAGGAGGAAGAAGATGATTCAGGTACAGAAACTCCTGCCTCACCTTTTTTAAAAAAAGAAAAAAAAAAGTGGTGTTGAGTTTGTGAGTTTTGCATCAAGAGTTGTTGTTTACAAGAACACATTTGTACTGATCTTGCTGATGATGATGATGATGATGATGATGATGATGATGATGATAATGATGAATCCTAAAATTTCTGTTTCAATTTTTTTTTTCCAATTGTTTTGTTTTGAATAATCAGAGACACAGTTGTGTTGTCGTGTTGTGTCAACTTTCCGATCCCTCCCTCAACTTTTCTCCATGTTGTCCTTAAAACAAAACACCAATGTTGAGTAGTTGGTCGTTGTTTTTTTTTGTTGTTGTTGTTGTTTTTCATTGCAGTTCTTTTGAAAGAAAACTTTATTCTCACACGTCGCACGAGCTGTGTGTTTGTAATTTCTGTTGTCATCAGTCTAAAAGCTACTGCAGGCTTTGTCAGCTTTGTTTGTGGTGAAGTTGCGCAAATCTTTTTTTTTTCTTTTAAAGGCCCCAAAATGATCCTTTCTTTATTGTTAAAATGAATCTGAGATTTATTTTTTCTTTTTCTTTTTTGAGCCGCCTTGAACTTTCATTTTTTAATTGCAGCTAAATTCATCCAAACAGCGGAAACTGAACCTCCGGCTCCCTTTGTGCTCTGATGGAAACAACTTTAATCTCATTTAATTTCTATGTGGACAAAAAAAAAAAAAAAAAAAAAAAAAAAAAAAAAAAAAAGCCTTTAACGCTGCAACAAATTAATGTCTTCATTTTAACTTCTAAGTTAAAAAATAAAAATCGCTCTCACACGTCGTTAATGTACAGATGCACAGTTTTAGCCTGAGGTAGCCTTGACCGCTAACACCAGGAAGCTAACTCTGCTCACTCCTCCCACCTCCTGACCCATTTTTTGAACATCTTACTTCCCAAATTTTCTTTTTTCCGGTTTTTCTGTATTATACCGAAGGCCGTGAACCAACGAGCAAATGGCGCCCTCCGCTGAGCATGAAATGAACTGGCTTATAAATATAACATTTACTTTTGTTGTTGTTGTTTTGGCGGTCATTTTCCTTAAAATGGATCAAATCTGTTGTTGGAATCAAACTCAGCCGTAGACAAACTGTGTGAATATTAGCGCTGGTTTCCTATTGTTTGATTTTTTTTTCCTTTTCCCAGCCTAACAGGAAGTGACGATGATGTGTGCCCCCGCCTCCCCAGCGGGCAGACTTGAAGCTAAACTGTTTTTAGACTCCCATTGGAGGCAAAGAAAATAAAATAAAATAGGAAGTCAGGACTCCTGCGACTTGGGAAAGGTCAAAGCAAAGCCGTGGTGCTAATGCTAATCACCTTTGGTCTATCAAGGACCATTCATATCTAGAAAGATTCTGATAAAGAAACATTTTTCATGTATAAGGCTGTTATGATTTTTCAAATACTATGAAACGTTGAAAATGTCAAGATCCCGTTAAATGAATGGACTAAAAAGTGGGGCTAAAAAGAGATATTTAAATTAGCCCGACTCTTCCATTCATTTCTATTTTGTGTAGTTGAAGGTGAGGTCATTGTTATGATGACTTTTTTGTTTTATTTTACTGAAAAAAGAAGTAATTATCAAGGAAGCTCTGAGCTTCCGTGTATACAGAAATTAAAGCTGATTTTTTTTTTTGTCAAATGTAACATTTCGATTTCTAACTAAAATACAAAAAGCAGCTGAATTTCTCTTTAGTCTTTGGCAGGAAGTCGCTGTTTGTAGCCTGTTAACTGTTGGTCGGTTATATTTATATATAGGAACGACGCTAGTGATGCCTTGTTTTTTTTGTACAGTTTTATGTACATGGAAGTGTAGGTTCTCCTTTACATAAAAAAAATAAGTAAACACACACATGTATATATATATATATATATATATATATATATATATATATATATATATATATATATATATATATATGTATATATATATATATATATATATATGTATGTATACATATATATATATATATATATGTATGTATACATATATATATATATATATATATACAGCGTGTTGAAGGACGTCTGACCCTGAAGATGTAGGACTCTGTCGTCTTAAAGTGCCGTAGGATCTTTTCAAAGGTAGGAGTAATGATGACTTCAGGCTCGGGTCGGAAGAAAAACAAAGACAAAAAAAGAAACTCCTATCATGCACCACCGGTGCCACCGCCGTCCTTTTTCCATTGTGTTTTCACATCGTCCGGAGACAAAACTGTACATTCGCTCCGTTCGTTGCTCACTTTAACTATTTATCTTTGTTCTTTTTCTTTTTTTTTTTTTTTTAAATAATTTATTTATTGTTTTATTATTTTGTGTTTTTTCCTAAAAAACAACAACACCCGTTTCTGAGCCTCATCTGTTCTCTGTTTCTCAGCATCCGCATGTTTGAATTTGAAAAAAAATAACACAAAACAAAGTACTGACGATGACGATGACGATGAAATCAATGTGATCTTTTATTTTTGCTGAGCAAATCAAAGAGGTGACTTGTAATTTACTCCTTTCTTCCTTATAGCTTTACAATAAAACACATTCAGTCAAAGGCTCCGTCTCCGCCTCTTGCTGTCTGTCACCGGGTCAAGCTAGATGGCTAGTGGCTAGCTGGCAAGCTAATGATGCTAAACCCATGATTAGCCATCGTCGTCCGACGACGGCCCGTTATGGAGCTGCTTCCCGACAGCTTCTCATAATTTAACACATTGTCTTTAGTTTGAGAGACTCACATCACACTGAAAAAAAGAACACATTGGATTTACTTAGTTCAATAGTGGACATTAGTTGCACACAGCAAGCTAAACAGTTAAGTAAAATTAACACAATTTGTTCATATTCAATTAACCTGTGTATTGTGTGTTGATAATGTGACTGAAAACTGTTCTGATAAGGTAAAGTAAGCTCTTGGAACAATTTAATCCTACATCATTGTATCCCTTAATTCCAACACTATTCATTAACTTTCCTGCAATACTATTTGATCACTTAAATATTACATGGTATTTTCATGTTATATTTAAGTATTGTATTATAGTTTCAAATAAACAATTTTACTATGGAGACCTAGAATCAGATGTTCTGTTCTCTTTCAAGATGGTTGCTCGTAACCACTAGTAACCTTTCAAAACAAAATGTCTAATTTCACTTAAAGATCACAGGCAACCATCTTGGAAGAGAACAATACAAACATTATAGTCAAGGCCATTGTTAAGATTAAATGAAATAACAATTGCGATTGTTAACAATTTGACGCAACTATGAACTAACTTCAAATGCAAAAACAGTTACCTTTTATAAATAATTCATCAAAATTACCAGTTTCATAACAAGTCCTTTATTCAAGATGAACAGACTAAACAATGCAGGAAGCGTCAAAAATTTAAAAATGAATTTAAAAAAACCCTACTGTGTGTAAATTAAACCAAAAACACATCAGTGGTACACCTGCAACCACCTTTAAAATATGAAGGTCACAGTTTTTAACACACAACAATTTCTCAGAACTGTTAAAACACAAACGCGGGCGTGCACACACATAAGCACATATGCATGCAGCCACAAACACACACACACAGGCCATGAATTAACAGTGCTTACTGGTCAGCTCTCCTTACTGGAGAAGTTTTATTTTGGAGAGTCACATCCAACTTCATGAGTCTAGTGGAGCTGTGATGGATTCCTAATGTTTAAAGAGTAGAAAAGTCCAAACAGCATGGCGGTTGCAAGGGTCACGTTATCGAGGTCTTGGAGAACCACCACAGCCTCGATGATGATGATGCCCACATCAGAGTCGTAGGTCGGTGTCTCTCTGGCTTACGTAGATCCCCACCGTTGTCTTCTCGATGGCACTCAGTGCAGCAGCGTCAGTCACGTCATGGTCAAAGGGAGAACATTTCTTGAAGCTTTTCATTTCTCTTTAGAAGCTGATAACTGCATCCAGAGAATGCAATGCTGCCATTCATTCTGCGAGAAAAATAAAAAAACACACAAATTACAGATCAAATACGGAGGAGCCGTCAAACTTGACAATGGTTAAGTTTGAAATTGCAAAAGCAGGTCATGCCACTTAGATGTTTTTCTCCCAGGCAGTCACTCTGATGAACACTTCATAAACCATACACAATTGACACACTTACATTACATTTGCACTCCTGTCAAGAAATCTCACAAATTTTTGCACTCTGTAAATATTGTAAATACAAAGGCACAGACAGAACCGGAGTCACAATCTGCTCACACAGCACTCACTGTGGACTCCTGCACCAGGAAATCAGGACTTCTTGAACTCTGCCTTTATCTGGAACAACAGGAGATATTTTTGAAACAATGGCACAGACCATTGACCATTGTTAGTCCCCAAATGCCTACGTCTCACCCGATAACGCCTCGGAATATTTGACCTACTTGGAAAAACGGAAGGGCAGGATTTGCATCACCACATTCCCTCTGTGCCACTGGAAAACGTCTTTCCCCATTCACTGTAAAAGTGGAAACAAAGATGTGTCAATGTCTGTTGAGGACAAAATTGCATTTGATTAAATACGCATTCTTGAAATAAGAAACAGAGAACAACAAGTGGAAGGTATACACAGCAGTCAGACGGTGAACATTTTAAGTCTAATGAGGATTCTCTCAACGATTTAAGAGCAGCCATTCACATGGTGTGACATGGCTAACCAAATGTAGGGCAGGAATAAACCACTTACTGTTTGCAAATGGTGAGACGAATGATTGCTATACATAACGTTACTATATTTAGTAGTGCTGGAGCGCACCGTATGGACCATTTTCTATTATTTTACTATTATATCTAATCTGTTCCCATACATAACTGGGGAGAAATATCAAAAACACAAAATAATCCACTCAAGTGCACAACACCAGCTAACGCCAACTAATTACACGAATCACATTATAATTATGGTCACTATAAGATAAACGTCCTGTTCTCACCACAAACACTTGAGCCCACCATTTATCAGCTGACTCCACTGGGACTTGGCTTGCTGCAACCCGCAGCAAGCCAAGTCCCTCTCTCCACACGGGAACGTTACCGTTTTTTTTCTTTCCCAGGGTCGAACAAAATCTTGTCCACACGCTGGCAGATGGAAACGGAACGGTGGGTGAAAACGATGTAATGCGTGTGCCACACCGAAACGTGGCGCTGTTAACAGACGCTGACACAGCCACCAGACCCAAGATTTAGAAAGAGGGCATTTCCGCTACACACTAAACACACAGAAAACAAAAATGGCAAGTAGCGGGAAAAAAAGTGAGTCTGAGGTGTTGTGAGGTTTTGTAGTAATATTGCCAACAAATCTTGAAGCGCCTGCGACGCAAAGACAACTCCGCTGGCCGCTACCGTTGTTGTTTGTGCCGCTGCTGCCGCATGGCATGCCTTGTTTTTTCCGGTCACATGACAGTGATGGTGCGATGACGTCATCGTTTTACAAGAAAAAGCCGTTTTCACTGTCCAGATGGCAACGATGTGACGACGACGAAACGGCGTTGTCAGATTTTCCCACTCTGGGACCCGTTTTCAAAAAATACCGTTTCAGGGGACCCAAAACGGCGTTGCCATATGGACAAAACAGCGGAACGGTTATAATACTTTACCGTTTCCACCAAAAAACGTTCCCGTGTGGACAGGACCTTAGATGGCGTTGACGCCGGGACCGCGGTGTCCCTCATTTGGTGTTGAGACAGTTGGCAACCCCAGACGACATGAAAGTTTCCACGATTTACCTTAAGGGGGCGAGCAAAGTGGAGTTTAAGAACTAGCTAACAGCTCATTGCTGCGTCTTTTTTTTTTCTTCAAATGAAACACAGATATAAAACAAGCAAATACACTCACGATATTTATTTTAGTTACATGGTGACTCTCAGGACAATTATTAAGCTGAGATTCTGATTCAGTGAAATGTCCAGACTCACCTACCGAAATGATGGCGTGAACGTGACTTTGCGCGCGCAAACTCCTCGGATGCTTGCGATGACGGTTGCCTTCTTCTACCGGCAATGCAAAGCACGCAGGACGAGACCACATGCGCTCTCACGGTAATTAACGTCGCTGCATTATTTAATGGCTTCACCCCAACATGATCTGAACACATTCGTCTACTCTCTTTGCGCATCACGTAGTTCCTACACTATACAGTTACATTGAACCTTAACACGAGAGCTAATTGTGTTAGATGCACTCAAGATGCTGACATAAATCCAATAGATGGACGGTCTCCCTTTTTTCAGTGCACCCCCCACCACCAGGGGTGACTGAATGATCCTATTTCAACCCCAATATCCATCCAACACTCAATGTAGAACTACTTACTGCTCCATGGAGCAGGGAGGGCTTAAATGTGACTACTTCTACTGAATCGGGCTGATGCTCCGCCTCCTCCTCTGATTGGCCAACCACCTCAGCGAACGGAAATCAGTTTTTAACAACGAACAGACCCTGAGCGAGCAGAGAGCGACCAGCAGGGCCGAGGCAGAGAGTTGCATCGTCAACGACAACGGCAGCAGCAAGTTGAAATTCAGGAGGAGAAAAGAATGATTCAGTTGGAAGCTGCTTGAAGTCCAGCAGGAGGAGAAATAAAAAATCCTCATGACCAGTTGAGATGGAGCAGCTCCTCCTCTTCACCTCCTCCACCTTCTCATGACGATCCTCCTCCACCTGGCTGATCCTCCTCTTCACCTCCTCATCCCTTCTCATCCTCCTGCTCCTCTGCACCTCCTCCTCCTCCTCCCCAAGGCCTCCTCCTCTTCCTCCTCTTCACATCTTTCTAATTTCCCTCGTTTCTTTTCTTTCCGCTCCTACTTTCTACTTGACTTACTTCCACTCTCTTTCTTCTTTTAGCCTCAAACTTAATTCCTCTCTCGATCACCTGCTACTACCTGTTTCCCCTCTTCCTGTCCTGCGTCTTTTTTTTTTTTTTTCACCCATCAGGATTTAGCTTTGACTTGTACTCCTCCATCGGTGACTGTGGGAGCAGGAGGAGAAAATACTCAATAGCAGGAGCAGGAGGAGCAGTTTGAGGGGGATAGGAGGTGGTGAGAAATGAGAGGAGGTGGCGAGATGAAGAAGAGGAGGTGGAGGAAGAGGAGAACTGGAGGAGGTCCAATTGGTTCTCAGTTGTTTGGATTTTTTTTGTTCCATGATGCTGAAGGACGATCTCCCTCCTCTTAGGCAGGGCCTTTCTTCATCTGTGTGTGTGTGTGTGTGTGTGTGTGTGTGTGTGTGTGGAGGAAGCTCAGTGCCCGTCTCACCCACTTCCTGTCGCAGATTCGGACAAACTTCCTTAAATCAGTAGCAGGTTCCAGGAAAGGAGGAGCAGAAAGAGGAGGAAGAGGAGGAGAGAAAGGAGGAAGAGAAGGAGAAAGAGGAGGAGTGGGAGGAGGAGGAGGAGAAGGAAGAGAAGAAAACAGAGTGAGAGAGGAGGAGGATGTGAAGGTGAAGAAGGAGGGGCAGCTGGAGGAGAAGGATAAAGGAGGAGGACGTGGGATAAAGGAGGTGATAAACGAGAGGAACGGGAGGATGCAGGAGGTGCAGCGTCTGAAAGTAACACCCAGTCATGCAGCTAAAGAGAGAGGGATGAGGAGGAGGATGGATGGAGAGAATGAAGAGGGGAAGCTCATGCATGCAGCGGGGACAGGGGGAGGGGGAGGTGGAGGAGGAGGTGCTGGGGGAGATGATCCGTCAGAAGCAGGCTCTCCTCCCGTCGGGTGATTGATAGGAGCGCTGCCTCCGGAGGCCCCGAGGGGAAAACAAACCCTCCTCGCTCTTTTTCCCTCCATCCTCCTCGCGCCCCCCCCTCCCCCTCCCTCCATCCACAGTTTTCCCTCCTCAGCAGCTGCCCCGAGGCCGACAGTGATGGAGGGAGGAGGCCAACATCACTGACACCAGCAGAAGGAGGGAGGAGAGGAGAAGAGCAGATGTCCCGCCTCTAGGATCCCCTCCACCAATCGCAGCCTTGCTGCTTCCGCACTTTGAATGAAAACATCCAGGTCTTCTTCTCTGAGGGAACAAGGAGGAACTGGACTCCTCCTCGTCTCCGTCCTCCTCCTCTTCAACACGGCTTTCTTCTTCTTCTCATTCACCTCCTCCCTCCTTCTCCTCCTCCCCTTCCTGCCTTCCTTCCTCATCCAATGAACAAAGGGGGCGGAGCAATGTTGACTGAACTCCTCCTCCTCCACTGTCCTCTCCTCCTCCTCCCCCTCATTCCCCTCCTCGTCTTCTCCCTCTTCCTCCTCTCCCTCCTCCTCCTTCTTCTTCCCCGCCCCCTCTTCTAGCCCCTCCCCCTCTGAAGATGTTTGGTCAGCTGACCTCTACAGAACGGCTCCATGCTGCTGTACCTCCAGCGGGAGGCGTCCAGGTTGCTGATTGGCTGAGATGCAATCAGCTGACCTCAAGTAGAGGGCGGCGCCTTCGTCAGTCAATCCGGTCATCGTATCGATCAGCTGGAACGTCCGGAGACGTTCCTTGGTTCTTCACCAGAACCTGGAAGGCAGGAAGTTCTGCAGAATCCTGAAAAAAACACATTATGTGTTTTTTTTTTTTTTTTTTTTTTTTTGTTTGCTTTCCTTTGGGACGTGAGCCGTGCAGCAGCGCCTCCCTCAGGATGTCCTGAACCCTGCACCTCATCGGGCATCTTATCTGATCCCCAGCAGCAGGAATTAGTTCCTGCTATCTGCTGCTGGCTGAGAAGGAAAAGTCTCCACGTGGCCAGGAAGGCGGACATTTCAATCAGGATGAGGGGGCTGAGGCTTGACATGGGGTGTCAGGGTGGAGACAGAAAGCTGCTTCCAGTGGAGGGAGTCTGGAACCTCCCGAGGAAGCCGAGGCAGCAGGAAGTCAGCGCAAAGAAAGAGAAGACTTGAAAATCCATCCGTTCATTTTCAATACCCGCTTCTTCAGGAAGGTTTGATTATCAGCAGCTTCTCCTGATGCCCTCAACGTTTGATTCCAGATTCCACAGCAAAAGTGCTCCTCTTCCTCCTCCTTCTCTTCCCCTCCTCTTCATCCTCCTCACCACCTCCCCCTTCTTCCTTCACCTCCTCCTTGCTCCTACCCCTCTTCCTTCTCCTCCCTCTCTCTCCCTCCCTTCGCCTCCTCCTCCTCCTCCTCTTCCCCACTGCCCCACCTCCTCCTCCCTGCCATCCGGAGGGAAATTAAAATCTGCTCTAATTGAAGCAGTTTGCTGAGCAGCTCCAGTCACATGTTGAAACTCTGTGTAAAATAATAACAATAACAGCTGCAGAGCTGCTGTAAGCCCTCAGGTGAGACTCACACACACACACACACACGCACACACACATAGTGAGACACGCATACACAGTGTGTGTGTGTGTGCGCGTGCACAGTACCGTGTAGTGTACCATTAAATAATTCACTGTGACCTTATTTAACAAATTAAAAAAAAAACAAAAAAACAAACGACACCTCAGACACGGCAAGGTCAAAGGTCAAGTGTCAACATCACCACAGGGGAGCCAACGTCAACAGACAGGTGTGTCGCTTTTTCAGATGTGATGGCGAAGATGTGAGTGAGCGCACACCTGACCAAACAGCAGACAGGAAGTGGCAACAGAAGACAGAAAGTGCAGCCATCTATGGAAGATAAACAGTGCCATCTGACTTTGAATCTGAATTTCTAATGATGGCAGCTGTTGTCAAACAACTTTAAACTGCTCACCACCCAGAAGATGCATTCATCAGCTCCTCTTTGACTTGACGGTCCAAGTTTCAATATGTCTGCATATTCCTTACTAAAATGGAACATATTACAGTGGCACCTGCTTCTGCGTGTCCCGGTGGAGAATTTCCCATTAGTCCGATGTCCCATTAGCCCGACAAATTTCCCTTTGGTTCGACATCCCATTAGTTCGACAAAATCGACCACAAATCGGATCAGTATGATGTCAGGCCAGTGGGACGTCCCATTAGTTCTGTCATTGTAACCGAGTAGGAATTTGTCCTCTTTAAATAAAAAAATAAAGATGAGACTAAATTTTCATGTACTCAAGAAACAAGGAATTTATTGCGGGTCTAGCAGTAGTATGCTGCCTATGCAAATGTATTTTGAGTGTGTGTGTGTGTGTGTGTGTGTGTGTGTGTGTGTGTGTTATCAAAAATAAATCAGTCCTTTCATTCTTGGAAAAAAACCCCCCCAAAAAACAGTAAACATATTTATACATATATATATATATATATATATATATATATATATATATATATATATATATATATATATATAGGAATATATAGGAATATATATATATATATATATATATACAGCGCTATATAAAGTGAAAAGAAAAATTTATCCAGTATATAAAGTATATGGATGATGATATACATATATATGTATATGGCACTAACTGGCTCCGGTCCACACCCATCGACTAGCAGGAAACATCAAAAGCCGTGGTGACTTGAAATATAAGACGGCCAGGGAGACCAGCTATAGCTCGCAGTGTCTTCTCTCATCTCATCGTAGATCAAGTGAAGCACATTTAAGCTAGCGATTTTTTTTTTTTTTTTAACATTGAAAAATACACATTTATACAGAAACCAGCAAATAATCTTTCTTTTTCACAACACAAGCAAAACCACACAGTCAATACATATATGTGCTCACCTAGGAGGAGATATCAAAAGCCGTGGTGGCTTGAAATATAAGCCGGCTAGAGAGACTTGGCTCTAGCTCGCAGTGTCTTCTCTCCTCTCAGCATAAATCTGTCACACTGCGGTGAGGTTGCGTCTTGTCTTGGTGTTGTCTCGTCATTTCCTGTTTTATTTTGACATCTTTACTAACCTTCCTCTCGTTTCAGATCACTTCCTCCTACTCATGTGCCACCTTTGCGTCCGACCCAATTACCCATTGTCTCCACCTGTGCCTCACCACCTCATGTGTTTAAATAGTCTGTGTCTCCCTTGTCTTGTGCCAGAGTGACTTTTGAAAACTCACACTAAGCCGGTTCATCCTCGAGTGAGACGAGTGAAATTTTGTTTTGGATAATTTTTTGTTCTTCGTCAAAGTTTAGTTAATTGTTTCTGAGATCCTGTTATTTTTGCCCCTCTTAGAGAGTGATTTTTAGTTTCTGCTTTATTAGCCCTTTTGCATTCCTCCTAGTGAGCGCTTTTGGTTTCGATCTGTTTTAGTCTAGGTTTATTCTTTAGTTATATGTAGCTTGCCCCATTTTCCTCTTTTGGAGTGATTTTTAGTTTATCCCTTGCTTTCCCCCATCCTCGGTCCTTTATCCCTTGAGCAACTTACATCTTGCCCGTTTTCATAGATTAGGGACTCCAGGAGTCTCACAGCCTGGTTATTTTGATCATTTGGTCTAGAGGTGTATCGCGTGTTGGGTACAATAAAAATCTTTGCCTCTCACTACCCTCTGCGTCTGAGTCGTGCCTTGAGTCCCAGCCTGACAAAATATGTAGATGACAAAAAATAGATGATAGCAAAGATTCGTAAGGAAGTGACGTTGGTTCTAAGACAGTCTCGAAAAATCCCGTTAAAGACCAAGCTGACATCCAAGGGCGTGTTCTGATAGCCTCGCCGCACCTCGCCTCGCCTCGCCACGGTTCGATTGTGTTCTCATTGGCCCTAGGTTCACGAGACCATGGGCGGAGTCGACGCGGTAAAGCGGGACAATGTTTTCGACGGCATTATTTCTGTGAGATACACAACAGCGCAGCGATGGACAAAGTAGAGGTTGTTTTATACCTGCTGCTCGGTCTGTGGTTGCTTTTCTGTTAAAGAAAGAACAGTTTTCCTCACTGAAGTCACAGTTGATCATTTATGCAGGCAACATTTATAATTTATTGTTTTGTTTTCTGGGAGAGTAAAGGTGTAGTTCAACGTTTATATTTTCACCAAAAGTAAACACAAGACAGATACAATGGGAAATAGCATTTATTTAAAACAAACAAACAGAAAAACAGACACTAAACACGCCTCCTTATTTGAAATAGCTGCCCTAGCGAGCCAAGGACGACTTTTAAATGCCGCAGTGTTCGAGGCTTCCTCGCGGCGAAGAGCCACGTCCTCTCGACGAATCCGTATTTCCTCTCGTCTCAAGACTCCTCGGATTCCCTAACTTAAAGCGCCTGACGCAGGAGCAACTCGATTTCTTCCGAGCGCTTCGCCGTTTGCCGCTCGTCGTTTTCGCGAATATGGTTGAACACACTCGCGAACACGGAAGTTCCGTGTCGAAGGAGTTGGCGTCGATGTCCGCTCCGACAGGGAAAATCGACGAGGACACTGAAACAATCCAGTGCCCTGCTCGTCGCTACGTCACGACTGAAACTCGCCTCGTCTCGCTTGGACCCTGAGCGCTTGAGGTACCAAAACGGCACCCCCTACAACCGTGGAGCGGCCAGTGTGAACGCCCTACAACCGCACCGTGGCGAGGCAAGGCTATGAGAACGCCCCCAAAGAGGGTGGCAAATATTGATAGAGATAGGCAATGATTTTACCCTATGTAACATCCTTAGCCTTCAAAACTGTATTCTTGACCGGTACCGTAACTTGAATTCTGATCCTAACTGCGACTCGGACCCCAATCCTAAACCTAACCGTCACCCGAGTCCTGTTCCTAAACCTAACTGTTGATTGATTTTATTTAATTCATGCTTCCAGTGGAGCCTGGGCTACTCGGACCCTCCATCTCTTCCGACGAGAGTTGGAAAGAATCTACGAGACTTTGTTAGAATCTACGACACTTCCTTACGAATTTACGTCACTTCCTTACGAATCTTTGATACCATCTAGCCATTACCATCACCTGCTCTGAGATCAGCACTCTAAAGCCGTAAAGCAGAGCTTAATGTTGCCACTCTTATCGAGACAGTGTGCCTATTACCACTGAATACCCAGACTGGCTAAATAACCACTGGGTTACATCACCACTACTTTCCAACAAGCTCTCTCTCTCTCTCTCTCTCTAGCTAGCGCAGCAGTGCGTAAAAGTCGTGTGTAATGACAGCTGCTCGCTGGTGAAGCATAATTAACTGCACCTCTTCTTTCACGTGTCTTTTTGACAGGTGAAGCCTGTATGAAAAATTCTAGAAATAAATATACAAGGTCGGGTTTTTCATTGCTCAGCAGCCTCGGTGAGTGGAGAGAGAGAAACACAACATTATAAAGCCGAAAAGTTGAAGACTCATTTCTCACAACTTCTCTGAGATCTGATGATATGTCTCTCCATTCAGGAACATATCATTAATAATAGAGATGTATGGCTTGAGTGAGCGGCGACGGGTGCAGGAGAAGGGGCGCTGAAAATCTCGGAGCCTCGAGCCATTCCAATCTGACCCGGATTGAATTAATGATCAAATAAATTTTGTTCTTTTAAATTATTTTAAACTGTTTATATTACAGATGTATTGGCAGAATTTGTGTGCGGTGAACGGTAGGAATGGTGAGTTGGACTAATGCTAACTAGTCCAGTTCGAACTAATGAGGACATCCCATTAGTCCTACGTGGTATTACTCCGAATGACGAACTAATGGGACGTCGGACCAATGCCATTTGCTCAGGTCTTGGTGTGGCTGCAGTCGAGCTCGCAAGTTTTTCCAAATGCTCTGTGCGCGCTACAAATTTAACATTGTTGTATAACAGGAATTATTGTGCCGCCATTATAATCAGATTTTTTTTAATTTTTATTCTTGCATCTGAAGCTGTCGCTATTACAAATTGCACCTTTCAAACATCAGCTGTCGCAGTGATGGATTTGCTTTTCCATTTTTAATTTTTTATTTATTTATTTTTTTCTCCTAGGAAAATATACTGAATCATCTTTTTGAGCGTCTTCTCTCTAGATTAGAGCATATTCTAGATCAGGGGTGTCAGACTCAATTGTCGAGGGGGCCAAAATTCAAAACACACTTTAGGTCGCGGGCCAAACAAGATAAACCTTTATTTAACACACTAAAACTAAACATTTTTTTTTTTCATCCAACATAAATATGGATAAAAACAGACAGGGATATTATTCCAGAACAACAAATTTTAACTTTAAATAATAAAATATTTTGCTCTCCGTAAAAATATCTCCAGTCAAAATTATGCAAGTTAGAAATAGGAACATGCTGCAAAAAACACCTGAAAAAATAAATAAAAATTGTGACGGTGCTTGTGTTTTTAAATTAACGTTAAAACAAGAAATCAAAACATTCAAGTTTCGTTGCTCTTATGTCATTTTAGAAAAAATGAACTTAAACTTAAAACATCTCAAAAGATTTGTCTCTCCATAAAAATATCTCCTGACAGAATTATGCAAATTCAAAATATGGACAAAAACTGGAAGTATAAATAAAATGTGTGCCGAGCAGCAACCGTATTTCTACTCAGGCTTACAGTTTCCAGCCTCTGCTTTTTGTCTGGACATAAGACGTCGCACAGCTAGATCATGCAGCTCTTCAGAAATTCCCCCCCGGTAAATGGCCGGGCTGATTTGGCGATCTCCCCTGCCACGATAAAACTTGCTTTCACAGCAGCTTCACTTTGTGATTTGGCTCTGGTGGAAAAACGTCTGGTGGAAAAACGTCTGCTGAAATGTCAGATTCTTCTTTAACTCTTCGACTTTCTGTATCTTCTGCTCTGCATTCAAGTCTTTCAGGTTACCCTGGTGTTTTGTCTCATAGTGCCGTCTTCGATTAAATTCTTTCATTACAGCCGCATTAGCTCCACAAATGAGACCCACGGGTTTACCGGCAATTTCAGTCAACGTGTACTCAGCCTCCCATCGGTTTTTGAAAGGCTCTGTTTTCAGAATCAACTTTTCTCTTCGGCATTGTGAGGGGCCAGCTTCGCAACAGCTTTACAATCGGGTTTGAGCAACAGAAGCTTGACTTGATTCAGCGGGCCGGATATAATTGCATGCCGGGCCGAACGTGGCCCGCGGGCCTTGAGTTTGACACATATGTTCTAGAACGTATGCCTCTGGACCTGGACTTTTTTAGAGTTCACCTGTACACAAGAACTTATTGCTACACTCTTAGGGGTGTCTAGACGTACAGTATTGAGACACATGGCTGAGTCTGATCTCTCAGTAAAGGCCCCCTACAACCCAATGACAGATGAAGAGTTAGATCAGTGTGTGAGAGAGATCACATCTAGGCAGTCTAACTCTGGATATCAAATAATGAAGGCCCACCTGAGGACATAGGGTGAAATATGAGCGTGTCAGAGCCTCCATGCATTGTGTTGACACCATAGGCCTCATTAACCAAGTGGTCAATGTTGGGTGTCTAGCGAGACGGACCTATTCAGTACCAGGACCCCAGGCTGCACGTTGATACAAACCATAAATTGATTCGGTAAATTCATATTAAAATAGCAATCTTTTTGACAAAATGAGTTTAATGTGTGTTTATATCAAGTTGTTATTAGGGCTACAAGAAAGGATTAGTTTCATTATAAGTTAACCTGTGGTTATTTAAACAAATAATTGTTTGGTGAATCTCATCATCTTAAACTTAAAAAAAAAAAAAAAAGTGTTTCCCAAAAACATTATCATAACCAAACAAACAGACAATTTTTGGAATCACAGACTTTGGACTTTTTATTTCTTAAACTACTCAAACCAATAATTTGATTATTGAAATGGTTGACTATTAATTTAATAATCATTATTGATTCATTAATTGGGACATTGTTGTAACACTGCTTCTATTCACAGTATATGCATCACATCAATTCAGCAACTGGTTTTTTTACTCTCGTAAGTTGTTTTGGCACAGGTTTTCTCAAAGTGCGCATATTTCTAGGAGTATTAAATACTTGAGTGACTCATAGAAATGTCATTGTATTTGTGCTGCAGATAATGTATCTTGGTGCAGCCTCAAACAACATGGCCTTAACCACCCTGGCATTTTTCCAGGAATCTGTTGACAAGTTTGCTGTTCCTCTCAGGTGAATGAATATCATAAACCTGGAGATTTTTGAAAAGAGAAATAGTATGATGAAATTCCTACAATTTTTACAGCCATTTTTTGTTTTTTTCAATTAAAATTTAGGAATGAGCGGCTGTGGCCAGACCTGCGCGTGGACAGCCGTTAATTGCGTCTATTATGATGTCCTGCACTACCTTCAACAAGAGGGGTTCCTGAGTGTTGCCAATCCGACACACCTCTTCTGCTGCCACTTCGTTTTTACTCCATGCTTGCAGGATGACATGGATACATTTCAAAATGGTTGGGACAACCATCCGCTAAGAACAGAGAGCAACATGACCCCGAACCAGCTGCAGTGGGAACTGGGTCGTAGACATCACCCAGTTCAAAGACCAGATAATGCAGAAGCGCATACAAATATGGATTTTAATGAATCGCTTTTTATGTTTATTGATTAATGGTTATTGGATTTTAAGCTAAGAACATAGTGTTTCTGCTGTCCATGCATCATTTTTTTTTCTATTTGTAGGGCATGGAAATTCCTGACATTGAGTGGGAAAGCAGTGGACTTCCTTATGATGACCACTTCAGTGTCGTCGTTCCACATACACAACAAACACCTTTAAGACCTGCAGTTCAGCCAAAAGCTGCAGCCAAGTCCTGCAGCAATATTTACTTTGCTGTAGTTTTGTGAGCAACTTCTTGATTGCTGATAAGAACTGATTAGTTTTGAGCTGTCATGACATTTTGTTTTTGCAAACTTCTAAAAAAAGGAATGTTTCAGTTCAGATAAATGAGTTAAAGTGCACTTTAAACTCCTGCATTAATGGTTTATTATTAAAGTACAGGAATTGTTACTTGGAAAACATCAAGCTGCCAATCATGATGCATGCATTGTAACCCAACATTACACATTTTCCCATGAATGTAATTATGCAAATTTCAGCTAAGATGAGTGTAAGATATGTCAAGCCACAGTAAAGACGACCAGGAATCTCCCATTAGAAGGTCTGCAATCTGCAGGTTACAGTTTTATTACCACAACAACTCCATACTGTCAGATGACTCTTAACACTAAAGGGCTAACAAGCTGACAACATTTTACTAAAACAGTCTTACCTGACAAGTGTAAATATAAACAGAAAAGTCACTTGGACGACACCAAAAAAACACCTTTGCATTTTCTATGGACACAGCGCTTGAGTTAATGCAAAGAAATGTCAACTGTGCAACGCTGAAAACAAAATTCAAAGACATTAATCTTATCTAATCAGTCAAAAATACGCGTACGGATGTCACTCAAATATAAGACCAAATTCTATATGACAAGAGCAAAGACATGCCAGGATGTCACGTTTAAATGATGTGTAGTCCTTGTAATGCCCTGGGATGCGCAATGTCTCAAAACAGGCGGAGGCTGTGGGGTATCTGTCCTCGACGACTTCGACGAGAGAGTCAGTGGTAGAACCTCCCATCTGGTCCAGAATTTGACCAGGTCGGTCAGTTCAGTTGATGTTGCTATGAAGTAGATTCAAATAGATGGCAATTAGTCAACAAAATAGATAACCAACTATGGCACAAATAGTTTACATTGAATAGACGATTCGTTCAACACTTGAAAGAAGTAACCCTACCTTCATCCATGAAGTGGCGTAGATACCCTGACATGCGGCCTTCGGTTTCACTACAACAGTCGTCATCATCACTGTCATCCTTCCGAGGCCATGTAATATGCTGAAGAAGTACCTGCATGGAAGAAAAAAAAATGCATGAGAAAAACTTTGATTGGACTGCAGATAGTAAAAGATGCTGACCGGGTATGAACCATAATATTTCCAGCAGAAGTGACGTTACAAGAAAAGAGTAGTTAAGATGAACCTCAGCGCTGACAATCCCCACTGTGTCTTTTAGGAAAAAGCAAGGCCACTGCGTCAGGTCTTTGAGTCACCAGTGTCCACAATTGGGTTTCTTTAATGCCTCACCTCAGCTGCTTAACTTGCCTCATGACACGTCCTATTCCCTGTTAACAGTAATAACACTTTGGAAAGAACCCATAACATTTCTTAAAGCAGGCCTGAAGAGTAAAATATGCAAACAAATAATTTCAATTGATTACACTTAGAATGCTGTATTCCACTAGTGAATGACAAAATAATCCTACTTGTGTTTTTAGACGTATTTTTACTCAACAGCTTTTCAAAAAGCCACCCTCCTGTTGTTGTCAGTTAGCAAAGGGAGATCCCAGGAATAGGCCAAGTCCTGGACACTTTGTTTCTCCTTATCAGACAGTATGGCTCCCCCTTCAAGCTTCATGACAATAAGCCATATACATTTCATTCATCAAGGACCATGGATAAACATTAAAAGGGAACCCAAATTGTACATAACATAGAGAATTACTGAAAGAAAAAAAAACAAAAATCAAACATACAAGCTTGATGGTTTCCCCCATGCCAAGATTTGGACCAGTCCTCGAGTGTCACTGTTGCAGTTGCAGGACTTCCGCCAAGCAAGACATGAGTAACAGCAGGGCTGAACACCTGCAGGCTGGGTCCTCCGTGAAGAAAGGAGTGGCCTATCATTCTACCCGCCACCATGAATGAACATGTCACTTCCCACAAGAAAGTGAGAGGCTGAGGGAACTGAATGGCCAGGCTCTCCTTCATAAAGCTGTGGAAGACGTGAATTTGCTGTCTGTCAAGATATCAAAAAAATATAAATTCAGAACAACAAAGCAAAAGGCCTCCTTCCAGAGTAAAACGGTGAGTGAGAGAGTAAATAATTGTCAGAAAATGCATTTCAGTATTGTGAAGGGCAGGAAATCCTGGATATAATCAAATCCAGGCATGATACATTTAGGAGAACCCTTTGAACTTTGCAGCTCAAGAGAACCCTCAAAACCATCAAAATACAATCAATCTTTATGGAAACAAATAATAACACTAACTGGTTATATACAGCTTGCATTTGGAAGGATAATATATTCCATTTATACATACCAAAATCGATGCAGAAGCCCGATATCAGTTTCTCCATGCATGTGGAGAAAAAGAAAGAAGTCGCACCATTTCCAATCGCAGTATCTCCTGCAAGACAACGTAAAGTAAAGACAGACATTCATTGTGGACAACTGTAAAATTGTAATTTGAGTTACCTTCAAGTCTGCAACTCAGGGGTCAAACCCATTCCACACATTAGGTTGCTTATAGAAGGAGAGAAGTGTCAGGTCCTGCTCAGCAGGGACTGTTCTGATGTCCATAGAGAGAAGTAAGGGACCTTTTGTTTCATGACGTCGTATAAAACTGTCAGCACACTGAGATCTAGCCTCGGAGGGGACACTGACAGTTAACCAGCCTAATATGAATAAAAATAGTAATATGGTGGTTTAATTGTTTATGTCTCACTGTAAAGATTGAAACAGAGTATTTTTCCCCACACCACTGCTAAGCTTGAAGTGCACCAACCATCTTGCAGAACCTGTGGATGGTCCAGGCACTGCTGCCTGCTCTTCCCTAATTGCAATGCTTTCCTGCATCACATTGTTGTCTACCCTATTTGTGTTAAACATTGCAGACAACAAAAACCATCGCTGATTGGGGAAAAAGTATGAACAATAACAAGTTTACGGATACCTTTCGACACACGGCAAAGCATGTAACTCGATGATGTCACTGGGAAACGTATTTGTGCAGACGGGACATTCCTGCATGTCAGCTGTTGAGAAGTTACAGGTACAGTGTTATTTTAAAAATAACATAATATAATGACATAAATACACAATATTATTACAAAAGTAGAACATTACATTATATGATATGAGGCTTCATTCATTCACAGTCCCACAAGTTACAGACTTCAACAGAATGCCAGTATAGCCAGCATCATCAGGTGCCACAGGAGACAGTTGTAGGCTACCCCATCCTCCGATAGAAAAGAGGAGAGGAAATGAGAGCTTCCAACAGTTTATTAGTTGGATTATACAAACCTGACCCACACAGTAACAGTGTTATGCATAACACAGTGTGAAGTTAACTGCTGCATATGTACTGATTTTATTTATTTTAATGGCAGAGTAACAGTAACACACAAACTTGTGTTTGCCAGCCTGAAGATTTGTACAGAAGCCAACCCCCATGAACTGTTTCCAATTTTTGGAGTAAAACTTTGAGGGCATCACATAACTGTGAGGGAAAGACTGATACAACTGTAAACTTTTACAAAAATAGTGTCAGAACTCATCGTTAAAATCAGAAATGCAGCATTACAAACGAGCAAATCCTTATGAATTCATAGCTTCAATACAATACAATACAATACAAATGGCCAAAATAGCTAATTGCATGCTATCCCCTCTGGTAACACTTTATAATAAGTACACACTATTAAGCATTAGTTGAGCATTAATAAATACTAAATGTTTCATTTATAAATCATGTTTCTGACATGAATACTGATTAGTATGTTGTTTATAAATACTGTTATAAATGCTTTACTCATCATTAATAAGCTCATCTGTCGCATGTTTCATGGTTAGAAATTGTGTTCATAAATGTTTTATAAAAAACTTACAATTTTATTTTCCAATAGAGGGCCTATAAACAGTTATTAAATTAGCTATTCATTATATCTGGTACTTGCGAAGCAATTACTACCCGTTAATTGAGTATTTTGTGTGAGCTCATCTAAAGTGAGCACGATCTTGTAAAGCGTTTGCAAATGAGATTTAAAGGCTGGCAATGCCTCAAGACTCACCAAAGTCTCAGTTGTCTTCCCAGACAAAGAAAAGACACAAAATAAAGGAATACAGAACATATTGCACTTATTTTATTGCAACTTCTCAACATTTGGTAACTGTTCAACTGTTCAAAATCAATATCAAAAAATAAAGTCAGTGTCATAATTAAAATTAAATATGAAATATTATCTCAAAGAATGTTTTCAAAACTTTTTCAGACAGATAAAATGAATATACTAAACACAAGATGAAATAATGGTACAAAATAAATCTTCATGAAAGATTGTAGGAAAAATCTTCTATATCAAAATTCAACAATAAACTTTTTCGTCTTCCATCTTTTCCATCTTCCACCAAGCATTTAGGAATCACTGTGTTTATTTAGCACTATGGCTTACTTTGCTTTTAGGGGAAGCAGCATTCCAGAAGCTTTATAGGCTTTAACTGTGTCCGCAATTCGTGGATCCTCCTGAATTGGTGTGGCACACCGTGTGGAAAAACACACTGAGTTTCAAATGACACATTTGTTGGGCGCAGCAATGAACAGCTCGGCAATTGGAACAGTGACAACAATAGTGTTCCGGTCCACCCCAGCACGCTTGAAAGCAGCAGACATGGTCCCACCTCCACTGAACAGCCTGAGAATTCTTTTGTATCGGGACACCACCTGATCCGGAGTTTGGGCTGCAATTCAGAGGATAAAGAATTTGTGTTATCCACAGAAGCACGTTTGCGCACATTTGCTTGCACTCACTCTTTCAACCTACGATATAAAACTTAAGATCAGAGCAAGTGCAAATAAGAGACTTATGACGTGAAAGTACATGTAGCAATTTCTCTTACAAATCTTTAGTTCCATTTTCTTTGACTTCTCAGACTTTTTCCCTTTCGCCTTCTTCTTCCTTTTCTTACTCCTCTTCTTGTCATCCTCTGATGACGATGTATTAAAGGAGGAGTCAGACTCTTCCTCTGAGCTGTCACGAGAGGAAGATGAAGACAAGCAGATTGCCTGGGTGGAAACTGCGTCCTCTTTTTTTAAGAGCTGTTAAAATAGGTTCAAATACAAACATTAGGCTGGCATGGCACAAAGAGACACACGCATACTCTAGAATCAAATATAATAAGACCCAACTGCACTAGAATGTCTCTTCATACTGTGTGTAGGGACACTTGCCTGATGCCAGCTGTTGTTTTAGATAGTCTCTCTCCTTGATAAGCTCATCTATCTTCTCCTTTTGCAACTCTGACTTCAGGTGACACATCTCCAGTTCATGGGATTTTCTTCTGTCTGCGAGCTGTGCAGTCGGGGCCATGGAAAGACCTCAAAGAAAAAAAAAAGAAAAAAGATCATTATAAAACGCATGTGAAAAATGATATACCAACTGGATATATTTTCAGACACTGGTGATTTTGTCATGGCTTGACATTTAAGTGACTTTAAGTTGTGCTTCTCAAGTGAAATTCATTTATTTCTATTCACTTTATGTTCAAATACAATAATTTGTCACTGTGTGTGTGTCCTATCCGTTTTTTTGTATATAAATGCAAATAGTTAACAGTACTTTCTTTCTACTTTGTGTGAAGCACTGATGTAATTATAAATGACATGCAATTTATTGTATGTAATAAAGCATTTGGGATGCATTTACAATCATTATTATTAAAACGTCTATCAAATATTTTCTTTTCTTTTTTTTTTTAAACTTGTAACTTGTTAGTGGTATTAACGTTGTGCTAAAGGTGTCGTTAAAAGTCAACCATTTACGTCACTACAGACAGGCAAGTGTCCAGAACAACCAAGACAGAAGGCTGTTAACAAAAAAAAAAGGAGATTTATTTCAGATTAAAATCCACACAAACTAAAGATAAACCCCTGCAGCTACACAGTAGCAATTCTATGTACAGTCAATTAATTACACAGAGAGCATGCCTTGATTAAAATGGAAACTTAACAAATGGATTCAGCTAGCATGTTAGAACCAATACACTCCTTTATGTTGAAAGATAAAGTGTGTCTAAAATGTATTTACTCTGTGCCTTGGGCCCATCGGCTACTAACAAGCTAGCTCTCATCCATAATGTGTTGTCACCAAACAAACATACTTACCTCGAGTGTCGCTGGCGGCCGACGATGTGTCACCCCCACGCCGGCTTTCCCTTGAGCTCGCGTCCGTCTAACTCTTCGAGTTTGATCGGAGTTCTCCACAATCTTAGCTGCACTCAGCGCAGCGTCTTCTCTACGTAGAGCAGCTCCACGTTCAATGTTGCCGCCAGGTTTCTCCCTCCCACCGTCACGTTGATGACGTAGGGGACGCAACTAGTCCTTTGTCTATACATTTGTCTTACACTATGTGCCATCGGGATATGAAACTGAAAAGGAGGACGAACAGTGGAGATCTATATGCTTGGTAAGAAATACATAGTTAACTAGGTAATTTTAAACTAATTTGCAACTATGTGTTTGGTTTGAGTCAGATTTTTTTTTTGCCATGTATTCAGACTACTGAATCCAAATTCAATGCAATGTGTGTAATTAATGTTATCTACTGGATAGCATTGATTCATTCATTCATTTTTTTTATTCGAATAGCTTCTGTGCACATCAACAAAACAACTTATACAAATTATCAAAAACAACAACAACACCCAAGAAATAATAATCATAATAAATAATTTTGACAAATATCCCAAAAGGAGTGAGACAAAGCAAAACTTATTAAATCTCACCCCCTTTCCCTCAGGTAAAAAAAAAGGTAAATCAGTGCAAAGTTGTGCAACAATAAGGACAAAGTTAATTAATCATTCATACTGAGAAAAAAAAAAAAAAGAAACACAACCAATCTGATTGAATTAATAACACTGACTATTGTGTAATGATGAAAATAATAATTAATAACAACACAAAAATAATAGTCATAATAATAACAAACACTCCACAACAAGTTGGACAGCGTTGATTCGAAGCAAATTTCCATTCCACTGCTTCACCCCACAAACTGAAATACAAAATTCTTTCTTATTTGTACGAACTCTTCTCTGCTTGAATTTAAATGATCCCCTTAAACAATAATTCCCTTCAGCTAACATAAACATTTTCTGTATATTACGAGGTAACTGGTTATGTTTTGCCTGAAACAGTATTTGCACAGTTTTGAAGTTGACCAGGTCAATAAAAAATGTAAAAATTTTGGACTGTAAAAATAACACATTAAATTACATACATTGTAATTGTGATACAAAAAAAGTAATCAAATCTTAATCTTTTTGGATCAAACATTGACCCCAACCTAACAGTCCCAGGGCGGACACTCTTACCAGTGCAGTTGCTCTGACATTGACAGTTGACTCAGCATCCGCTGATACAGATACCAAGTGGTTTTAAGTTTATCATAGGAGTCAAAGTGCCAAATGTAATTGGTGCCCTTTAGCAAAGTAGCTGCGGCGATGGAGCCGTCTCCTCCTTCGAAGTTCGACCCCCCTCGGGTCAAAGTCTTTCAGAATTAAGCGCACCTCTTCTTTCTTGACAGGCGATCCTGCCTCTTTACATTTTGTGTCCATCCACCTGTAGCTGCAGAGCCGGCCAGATGTTTGAAGTTGTTCCTCTATGAAATCAAATGCATGATCCAAAGCGCTTGTATCCGTTACGCCGAAACAGACCACAGGACTTCAGAATTGTCTTCAAGTTTCTCTCGGACATAACGTAACCATGGCGACTTGTCCTTATAATGAAGTCCCAGGTCAAAATACACACGCACTAACTCCTGTACTGTCATTTTGTAAAGAAGAAAACTACCAGGTGAGCACCAGAAACTTTCAGGTGCGCACCTGAAATGTATTTTTTTTTCTCCATGTCCCTTTAGGGGCTCTGTAAATTATCCATAATTCATTAAACCAAAAATATATATTAATAAAGTCATAATTTAAAAAGCTAGCAACCTGGGAGGAGTAAGTTACTTACTATACATAGGCTACAGTAGAACATATACAACATTTTGAACTGGTCAAATTGCCCTCACAAATACATACTGGCAAGAACGTTTACAGCGGCACTATAGAGATTTGTAATTTTAATAATTTCCACGTTTTAAATATGTTAACACAAATCTAAACCAGTAATCATTGTAACTGACTGCAATCTAATTACACGTTTTCAAATGTGCTTTGTGCTGAGTGTAGTTACTGACTTTTTTGTGACCTGATTATGTGATCATGACTAAATTTACTATTGACCACTACTACCCAAACGTGTGTGTGTGTGTGTGTTTGGGGGGTGTAAGTGAGTGAGATAGTGGTGGAGCATAATCTCTCTCACCCTTGAAAGACTATTTTATGTTACTGTTCTTTTTAAATAGGACCTGTCGCCAAGCAGCACATATGGGAAAGGAAAAACAAAAATCTGTCAGGCACAAGTCAATCTTCAGTCATTCAAAAATATCCCTCAGTTACTGGTTTCAGTTTATGTACAGGTGGGCAAGTAATAACAATAATAACCAACACACACATTCCAGACTCACAATATCGTTCTCTGAGTTATTGCATGAAACACGCAATACGCAAAATGATGCATTGCATGTTTTGTCGATGATTTTAGAAACACATAACCATTCCTTTCTTCTATTTGTCTTTGAAGGTTTTCCCAGGGTCGCAGATTACGACAGATTGATATGATGGATGACACAATTGCAGCCAGTTCAACAACTCTGACTAAAATGGCTAAAAAAGTAAGGGAGGCCTGTGTCCCAGCAGTTGAAAGGATGAGAAGGCGTACAGCAGACCAGCAGGTTGGTGGAAGAGGGGAGCTTGTTGTGGTTGATGAGAGCCATTTGTCGGCACAAAAGTAAGGTACGTTACAGTAATTGTGACTTTAAATAAGTGTCAAATAGAGTGGCATAAGTTAATAATAATATAATGTAATTGTTCACGTCTGCTTATTGTGTCGTTTCTGCATTAGTATGGGAGAGGAAGAATGGCTGGTGGGTGGAAAAGAGAAGTGGGTCTTTGGGATGATAGGTGTGAGGTATCATCAAGGAAGACGAAAGCCTGTTCTACGACTCGTGGAGAGAAGATCTCGAAGACACCTCGTCCCCTTGATTGCCCATCATGTGAGGCTCGGATCTTCAGCCATCAGTGATGAGTGGCGTGCCTCTCGTGTACTCTCTGTGTAACAGGTGTGTTCAGTTACTGTTTAGATTTCACCCAAAATCTGTTGTTTGTCTTTATTTAGCCAATAGTTATTTGAGTTGTGTTTTTTTTTTTTTTTTTGCAGCAGATTTTTTAGTTATTGTGATATTTATTTGGTTTGATAAATTTTCATGACCTATGACCGTAGCAACGTCACTTCCCCTGGGTTCCGCGGTGTTTTCTTCACTTGCCGCAAGCCCTGGGGGAGAGAGGTAATGTGTTGTGATGGTTATGTCGAGTCGGTGAAAATGTGGGATTATCAACTGTATCATATATGTATATATATATATATATTGTATATGTAATGTGTTGGTTTTTGTTAATATAACGCTTGTTGTAGTTTTTTGTGTGGGGGAAGTTTTTTTTTGTGTTCGCTCGGAGGGTCGGAGTTGCAGCGCTCGGGCCGGTGTTCTGACGCGGTTTGTGTATCTCTTTTGAAGGTGTGCGCCG
Source organism: Thamnaconus septentrionalis (assembly GCA_009823395.1). NCBI lineage: Eukaryota > Metazoa > Chordata > Actinopteri > Tetraodontiformes > Monacanthidae > Thamnaconus > Thamnaconus septentrionalis. Next base: position 20,830,495 of record CM020509.1, on the reverse strand, counting down.
CAGAGACGGACGAACGTGTTACTTTTTTTTATTTTCTGTTTCACAGGTATGTGAGCTCCCTTTTTCTTTTGCAGCGGTTCACCTTAAATTAGAAAATGTTGTAACGTTGACTTGCCGCAAGCCCTGGGGGAGAGAGGTGTGCGCCGCAGAGACGGACGAGCGTGTTACTTTTTTATTTTCTGTTTCACAGAAAATAAACACCAGTTGAAGCAGTTCCACAGCGTTCTGTCATCACTCTCGCGAGGTCATAGCGCGGAGGTTGAAGGCGAAGTGGTGTGCAGCAAGACCGGTTATATCTGCACTAGGGTAAAACCATCACACTGTCAACCATAGTAGGTGGTATGTAGATCCCCAAACTGGTGCCCGTACTCAGCATCTTGAGAGGGCCTGCAGATCCTACAAGGAACAGATCTTGGAGGCTTAGGGGAAATCGCACTGACAGTTTACTTTACCTTACGAGCAGAGCCACCTGCCCGGGAAGCATAAAGTGTGGTGCTACCAGCACACTCTTGACCAGCGGGTGATGTGGCCGCTAAAGATCAGCGAGATTCCCATAACATCGGTTAGCAGGATGGACAGCCTTGCCAACAGCTAAATCCGCAAATGGCTGGGACTACCCCGCTGCTTGGCCTCTTTGGCCGGAACATGGTGAGGCTCCCGCTCAAGCCCAATCTCCCTAGGGTACAAGCAAGAGAAGGCAAGGCTCGTACTGGAGCTGAAAGACTCAGCGGACCCCCTCATACGGAGTGCAAAAGTTACCATCAGCACAGTCCGTAAATGGAAGGCGCAGGCTGAGGTAGACCACGCCGTCTCAACGCTGAGACACAGAGAGGTGATTGGGGGCAGTACAGACCAGTCGTGCCGGCCTAGGCTGGGGAGAGCCGCAGCAGTTCTGGTCAAAAGCGAGCAAGAGGCAGCAAAAAGGCGATATCCCAGGGCAACCAAGGGGCGTGGACACGATGGGAAGCCGCTGTAGACAGGCACATCACCTAGGCAGACATCTGGAGGATGCCACAAGCCAGGCTTAGCTTCCTGTTTAAAGTGACCTATGATACTCTTCCATACCCCCGGAACCTCTCCCAATGGTTTGGAGAGGAAGTAAGCTGTCCTCTGTGTGGCGCTAAGGTGGCGCTGACCCAGGGACGCTTTAGGTGGCACGACCAAGTCTTGTCCAAGCTGGCTGAGGTCCTGGAGAGCGGGAGGGTAGCAGCAAACCGTGCCCCTGCAGTGACAAAGCCAGCCGTGACCGGGTTTGTGAAGCCTGGCAGCACACCCTCACCCCGGGGAAAGAATGGCAGATGATGGTAGACCTCAAAAAGCAGCTGGTCTTCCCAAGAGAGATCCTAACAACTACTCTCCGGCCAGACATCGTCATGTGGTCGTCGGTGGAAAAAAGGGTCCTCCGGATCGAGCTCACCATCCCCTGGGAAGAGGGCATGACCACAGCGCATGAGAGGAAGTACCTCAAGTACACCGAGCTGGCAGCGGAGTGCCAAGAGTCTGGGTGGAAAGCCAGGATTCACCCCGTGGAAGTTGGGTGCCGGGGCTTCGTCGGCAGATCAGCAGTCCAGCTGCTCAGGGATGTAGGCGTAGCAGGAGCAAACCTGCGAAGAGCCGTGAAGGAGCTGGGAGAAGAGGCAGACAGATCGAGCCATTGGCTATGGCTCCGGAGGAGGGATAGCGGTTCGGGATCAACACCACTGTAAAGGCAGCTGCAGGGGGTGGCGGGGAGACGTCCCCAACAAGCCACCGGCCCCCCCGCCGGGAGGTGTACTGGTATAGGGGGCGAAACATCAGTGAACAGCGGTCTCCAGCTGACGACCCTGCAGCTGACCCAATGGCACCGGCAGAAGTTCGTCAGGCAGTGATGCCACAGCAGGAAGAACATCTCCCCTGTACAATCATCTGACCACCTTTCAGTTATTGAGTGGAACCACAAAAAAACACCGCAATGGTGCATTTGGCAGACTGATTCATGACATTTCCAAAAAGTACAACTAGTCATATGCAATCAGTGTTACCGTTCTTAGCAAGAATTTATCTTTCTGTGGGAGATGGCTGAGACAGATTCAAAGGAATCAGTGTACTTTGTTTTTGTAGCATCATGAAGTTATATTTCCTGTATTATTTTATCTTGTGTTTAGTATATTTATTTTATCTGTCTGAAAAAGTTTTGAAAATGTTCTTTGAGATAATATTTCATATTTCTTTTGAATTATGACACTGACTTTATTTTTTTGATAATGATTTTGAACATTTGAACAGTTGAGAAGTTGCAATAAAATAAGTGCAATATGTTCTGTATTCCTTTATTTTGTGTCTTTTCTTTGTCTGGGAAGACAACTGAGACTTTGGTGAGTCTTGAGGCATTGCCAGCCTTTAAATCTCATTTGCAAACGCTTGATAAGGCATAGATCGTGCTCACTTTAGATGAGCTCACACAAAATACTCAATTAACGGGTACTAATTGCTTTGCAAGTACCAGATTTAATAAATAGCTAATTTAATAACTGTTTATAGGCCCTCTATTGGAAAATAGAATTGTAAGTTTTTTATAAAAACATTTATGAACACAATTTCTAACCATTGAGCATGCTACAGATGAGCTTATTAATGATGAGTAAAACATTTATAACAGTATTTATAAACTACATACTAATCAGTATTCATGTCAGAAACATGATTTATAAATGAAACATTTAGTATTTGCGAAAACACAATTAGTTTGCTTGTTATTGATGAGTTAAACATGTTATAAACTACATACTAATGAGAACTTATGTCAGAAACATGATTTATAAATGATGCATTCTGTATTTATTAATGCTCAACTAATGCTGAACTAATGCTTAATAGTGTGTACTTATTATAAAGTGTTACCTCACCTCTTCATTTGTTGTGCTTTCATCCACATGAGCAGTTCTACGTCCCAGTCCTGCACGCATATGGACTAATTGCTCTTGCGCTTTTGGGGTCTTTTCACATTGCTTTGGGAGCAAATTAAACAGCCACATCAAATGGCTTCACCCTCTTGGCAGGAACTGGTATTGAATTTTTTAAAAGTTGAATATTTTTTTCACAGAATTTTTGAAGATGTTGAATTTTTTGTGTGCAAATTTTCAAAATCTGAACATTGAGAGACATCAAATTTGTATTACACTGAATTTATTTCAAAATATGCATTACAAAATTCAGTGCTACAGATTTGATGGTTCTCAAAATTCAAGGTCTGGTTTTGATGCTGGAAAAATTTAGTATTAGAAATTCAGATTCAAAACCAGATGGCACTGATTATCTTCCATAGGCAACAGACTGGAAGTAGCGACAGCAGAGAGGGAGTGGCTGCCACAAACAGGTAGTGGCTTCCACAGACAGGAAGTGACTGCCACAGACAGGAAGTGGTGACAACAGACAGGAAGTGGTGACAGCAGACAGGGAGTGGCTGCCACAGACAGGAAGTGGCAAAAACAGACAGGAAGTAGTTGCCACAGACAGGAAGTAGAAGGCGTGGTGGGTGAAAAACAGGTGTCGACCAGGGGTAGAATGACGAGCTAACGAGCGCAACTTCCTACCGATAATGCTAACAGACTCGGTGGCTAATCAGATGTAGTGTGCTGCGTCATGCTACAACTAACACAGGAGTGGGGGGAGTCATCGGCTGCTCCGAAGCCTCATGCTAACAGACAGACGGCGGAGTCACAATTTTAGCGACTGATGCTAACAGCGTCTGAAGTTGTTCACAAATGTGAAACGTTCCAGTGTAACACCGTGAAGCTACTTCCTCGTCTGCAGAGGAAGTGGCACACACACACACACACACACACACACACACACACACACACACACACAGCAGCAGCAGCACCTGAGCGCAGAAAAACTAAATCCAGTATGTCTTCACAATACAGACACCGGTCTCTGTCATCCTCTTTAACGGGGGAGTATAGCACCTTCGCCCCATACGAACAGCAACACAAAGATTAAGAAACAGTGGAACACATACAAAACTGAACACATGTCAGGAATGTTGCAATATGAATACCAGTGTGGTTTATTTTGCGGCAAGAACGAACCCGAACCTTCAGTTAATTTTAAGTAGTCTGATTTCACAAAGAGAAACTCTGGCGCTCCAGGAATTACGGCCGCAGTCATGATTGGAAGGTGGTCAAGGCGCGTCAGTATATTTATATATATTTCATTGTGTTATATATTTTACAGTAACTACCCCCTGAGTGTGATTTTTAGCTATCTAGTTTCTGATCTGATCGAGTAAGTGCAGGTTTTAAGTGTAAGTCAACTTGTAACTTATCAATGTTTGCATTCTTAATAAATAAATAAATAGATTTTATATTTGATAAGATGTGTGTGTGTGAGTGTATGTGTGATATTTTTCTATATACACCCACCTCATGATCAGAGAGTCGTTCTGACGCCAGAAACACTTGACAGATGTAAACTGCGCTTGGTTTTGGCTGGCGGTTTTCATGTCTGTCAAATCACGTGCGGATGTGAGTGCAATGAATGAGGCATATTTGCATAGAAGGGGGTGTCATTTTGCGCGTAATGACTAATTTAAATACATTCAAATGAGTCTGGCGCAGCCCTGCCGCTAGCTAGTATTATAGTATTATAATATTTTTTTTTCCTGAAGGAAAAACAAAAAGAAGAGAGTCAGGATCAAAGCTACATTGTTAGCCTGATGCTAATTCCGGCTTTTTACCTTCCACACACACAAACCAAAAATAGAGTTTATGAACACGAACCCGTTCAGAACAAAAACGTGAGTCACAATTTAGCAGCGGAGTTCTGTAGCATCCAACTTCCAGAGAAAACCCGGCACGTCCGACACACTGCAATAGTTTGTGTAAAAACGTATCAAACAAAAAAACTCAGGCTGTATGAAATGACTCATTGATTCGTTTCGCCCTGACAAATCAGTTTTCCAACTTCTCACGGCGACACCACAACAGAAAGTGTGTCTGCCACACCACCTGTGTGTGTCTGTGTGTGTGTGCGTGTGAGCTGATGAGTTGTTTTGTTCACAGTGCAATTCAGTCGCACAATTTGCTGCAGGCTTCGTGTGCCGAGGTTTCGCTCAGAGGAAAAGAGTCTGCAAAGATCGTTTTTCTCTCTCTCTGTCTTTTCTTTTATTTCCTGTTGTGTGTTTTAAATAATGGATGCTGTGCTGTGGAAGGTGGCAATGTGAAGAGGACAGGAAGTGGAGTGGAGTGGAGGCTCAGCGGTTCGTTCACAAAAAGACGACTCACCTGAAAATCCACCTGGTTGAGTCAGGATCCAAGTCCTGCTGATGGAAGACAGAAAAAAAAAATGGTATTATCTTATATATATATATATATATATATATATACACACACATGTGCGTGCGCGTACACACACATCTGTGTCTCTACATAAACAGTGGGGCAAAGAAGTTTTTGGCAGCCACCAATTCTGCAAGTTGTCCCACTTCAAAAGTTGAGAGAGGTCTGGAATGTTCACCATCAGTACACTTCAACTGTGAGAGACAGGATGCAAAAAAAAAAAAAAATCCAGGAAATTATATTGTATGATTTATAAAGAATTCATTTGTATAATGATGGAGAAAATAAGAATTTGATCAATAACAAAAGTTCCCCTCAGTACTTCGTAATGTAACCCTTGTTGGCAATGACAGAGGTCAACATTTTCTGTCGGTCAGGTTTGCACACACTGTAGCCGGTATTTCGGCCTATTCTTTCATGCAGATCTTCTCAAGAGCTGTGATGTTTTGGGGCTGTCACAGGGCAGCACCGACTTTCAACTCCCTCCACATATCCTCTATTGGATTGAGGTCCGGAGACTGGCTTACGCCACTCCAGAACCTTGAAATGCTTTTTACGTAGCCACTCCTTCGTTGCCTGGGCGGCGTGTTTGGGATCATTGTCATGCTGGAAGATCCAGCCACGTTTCATCCTCAATGCTCTCAATGATGGTAGGAGGTGTTTGCCCAGAATCTGAATCTCACGACACATCCATTCATCCTTTCCTTAATGCGGATTACTCGGTCCGTCCCCTTCGCAGAAAAGCAGCCCCAAAGCATAATGTTTCCAACTCCCATGCTGCACAGTGGGTATGCTGTTGTTGGGATGCGACTCGGTGTTCTTCACCCCTCCAAACAGGTCGAGTGGCGTTTATACTAAAAAGTTCCATTTCGGTCTCTGACCACATGACATTCTCCCAGTCTTCCTCTGGATCATCCAGATGGTCTCTGGCAAGCTTTACATGGGCCCTGGACATGTGCTGGCTTAAGCAGGGAGACTTTTCAAGCACTGCAGGATTTTAATCCATGACGATGCAGTGTGTTACTAATCATAATCTTTGTTACTGTGGTCCCAGCTCTCTGAACTGGTCATTGCACCCCCTGTGTAATTTTGGGCTGTTTCTTCACCGTTTTCAAGATCACTTGTACCACACGAGTTGAGATCTTGCATGGAGCCCCAGGTCAAGGGAGATTGTCAGTGATTTTGTATTTATTCTATTTTCTAATAATTACGACAACAGTTAATCTCTTCTCGCCAAGCTGCTTGCCTATTGTAGCTTGGCTCATCCCAGTCTTGCAGTGGTACAATCTTGTCCCTGGTTTCCTTAGACAGCTGTTTGGTCTTGACCATTGCTGCTTTTTTTGCCCCACTGTGTGTGTATATGGGTCAGAACGTTATTGCATTAATTTGATAATTAACTCGTAAAAAAAATGACAGCGTTAAAAAATATATCGCATTTTATTTTATACTCTAGACCAGGGGTCACCAACGCCGTGCCCGCAGGCACCAGGCAGCCCGAAAGGACTCCATGAGTCGCCTGCACGCCTATTCTAAAAATAGCACAAGTTGCCCCGGTTATAAAACGTAGAAATATTAAGTCGGTTCAACATTGCGTTTACACAAAGCCGGCGTTTTCACTGAAACTACAAAAACCGAAACCACACATTTTCAAAAACGCTCCTCAGGGTGGATAAGTTTAAATAACGCCACCTTGCCCGCATTTGTCCAAACGCCGAAACTGATCTTTTTTGGAAACGCTGATGTCACAGCTCTAAACCCCACCCCTACCCTGCAACCTGAACGACCGCGAGGTGCATACGACGACTCACAACAGCGACGTCAGGCAACGGACTTGTTACTGCTACTAATGATCAGCCTGCAGTCTCCCCATTAAACTCCACTACAACAAACTGCAAACAATAGTGAACAATAGCACACGGTGCTCGTGGATCGATCGTGGATTGTGTGTAAAGTGAAAACTAAAACAACGGAAGCGATTTGCAAACCTCCTGTCCCTTTATTGATTTTCTTTTGGCTCGGCGGACTGGGATATTGAGGCAGGAAACCCAAATTACAAAAATGTTACTGAACTTTTACTGGCACGACTCCCAGTCAACCTTAACATGGAACATTTAAGGCTCCGTGTTCTAAAGTAACTCCAAGTAAAAGTTCAAGTCAGTTGCTTATTCACAGAGTCTTTTCATGACTGAACTTTCTTTTTGTTCTGAGTGGCGCTAATGTTAGCAAGGCGAGCTACTGCTTCTTGAAACACGGCATGCCCCAGGCGTTCTTTTTCTTATTAATAATTATTAATAAGAAAATAATATTAATAATTAAACTTAACTGCGGCACCACACCAGGCCAGGCTTAGGTACTACATTGTTTTCAGTCATTTCCAGTGTTTCCGTGTAAACTGGAAAATTTTTGAAGACGGCTTCATGTAAACAGGTTTTTTTTTAAGAGCGTTTTCGAAAATGTGCAGTTTTGAGAAAATATCTGTCTCCGTATAAAAAGCCCCTTAGTGAGCTGCATCCAAAATGTTATTTTTTGCTGTTGCTATTCTTTTGTAATCACACTTCCATTTATATAGATTAGAAAATGTCAATATCTTGAAAATCAAATGATTAAAAATATTTTATTATACATGAAGTATTTGCAAATAATTATTGTGAGAATTTAACATAATTAGTGTCTTCATATAGATGAGTATCATTAATAATATTATATAACTAAAGGCTGAGAAAACATGTTATTTCAACAGAGTTTAGCAAACTGGTAGCCCTTTGTATGAAAAAGTACCCATGAGGTAGTTTTCATGTTCAAAAAGGTTGATGACCCCTGCTCTACACAACATGGAACAATTGCACAAGTTTCCGGCAATATGGATTATAGTGACGCACTGAGTGGTGTCAGACAAGTGGAAGTCCGGGTAGTAGTAGTAGTAGTAGTAGTAGTAGTAGTAGCTTACCGGAGCTAACAAGAACGTCAGAGCGCCGAATAAACCAAGCAGTTGCCAACCAGATGTTGAGGCAAGATTATTCACATTCTCTCTCCACCCTAAAAGTACAGATACTTGTGGTAAAAGTCTGGTAAAAGTACTGATTCAACTCATTTACTCATAGGTTTTGGGCCATTAAAGAAATAATACACTTGTTGATAATTTTGGAAAAATTAAACTAAATTAAAAGTTGTGACCCTACCAGAGTTCTAGCATGAGCATCTGGATCATTTTGATAGGCTTTGCTACTGTCAATAGTACAAATTAGATTTTTATCAACTGCAGCACAACTGAACTGTAATCAGTCATAGTTCTGACCAATGAACCATTATTGGATGTTTACACTTTTATTAACAATAGCCAATGTTATTTTCTACATTTTCATTTTTCTTGTCGTGAAAATGTACTAAACAGTGACCCCAAAGTCCAGGCACTCTCAAATAATCTCCCTCTAAGATATGATCCAGTTTTTTTTTTATTGAAGTACATACCAGCATAGTTCAAATAGCTCCACTTTAAGCAGCAACAACTAGAACTATAAGGCTGGGTTCACACTGGAGGCGGAAGTGCCGCGCCTACGAAAATCGGAAGGAAGCTGCAGCCCTCTGGCTCACCAGATGCGCACGGCTCCGCGACGGTCGACAGGCGCTTCTGCTCAGCTGCTGTTTACTCCCATGCAGACGATCCCATCCATCTACTTCTCCACTTCCAAGATCAATTTTACATCTTGCCCATCTTGACTTCGCAACAAATCCTCTCTGCCTCTTCTCTCTCGATCTTCCCCTGTTTGTTTGTGACACCCAAACCCATCCCGTAGCCAGCCCACCACTCCCTGGCTCACTCTCGCGTTTCATCTCTCTCGCACTCCACTACAAGATACTGACAAATACAACAAACACATATATGATCGTATTTGTCATTCGCGGTATTTTCTTTTGAAATGTCCATTTTGAAAATTAAACAGATTTTTCCGTTTTTCTTTGAGCGACTTCCTTTCCAATTAACGCGGATCGCTCGCGGCTCGCGCACAAAATAGAGCACGATGCGAAACGGATGGCGCGCGCCGCTTCGCGGCGCTTCCGCGTCCAGTGTGAACTGGGCATGACAAGTGAATTCCTTTTAACATAAATTATATTCTGAGACTGCTTTAGTGATCACTCTGCAATTTACTGCGTGTGGAAAATGAAATCTTTGAACCTTCCTCCAAAACTCAGTAGAGTTAGGCAAAGTAAAAACAATAATACTGATAAATTTATACATGACTTTATTACAATTAACTGGGACAGATTTCAACTTATACTTCATACTTAAGATGCCTGGAATTATTTTTATTCTGAAGTTACAAATGTGATTGACAAACACTCCCCCTGGAGGGAAATTAAAGCTAAAGGTAAACATCTTTCCTGGATCAATTCTGACCTGGTAAACCTTTTTAAATGACAGGATAAAATGTGGATGAGTTAAAGGGAAACTAAAGATGCTGCTGATTGGGAAAAATATAGACTTTAAAGAAACGTATGTTAGATGAAAGCACGTAATGCTAAATTAGACTACTGTAAAAATCAACTTTCTGAAAATATGCACAACCCTAAACAGTGCTGAGGTTAATAAACTTCTTAACAAATCAAACAAAAATATCACCACCAAAATTTGCCACAACAATGAAATCATTCAAGATCCACGAACTATCTCCAACATTTTTAATCTGCACTTCCCTTCTGTTGGTAACTCTCTTGTGTTTGATCCATCTGAAGCTCCTATCTCCTCTTCTAGCTCTCCCTGTAGAAACTCTTGTTTCTCTTTCCATAAGATATATCTGGTTGAAGTACAACATGCAATCAATGAACTGAAAGAGGACTGTGTTCCACCGTCATCTGGTGGATTTGGCCCAGATGGCATTGAGACAAAATTCATTAAGCTAGCAGCCCGTATTTTAATGTCGTCCCTCTGTGATCTATACAACCTTCCATTACTAACTTGTTCCCTCCCTTCAGCTTGGAAAAGCGTCATAGTTACTCCATTACGTAAGGGATGTGATCCAAATGACGTTAATAAATACCGCCCAATCTCCATTATTAATCCCATTACAATTTCTTTTGAAAAGCTAATGTTCAAACAATTATCACACTATGTTTACTGAATGCAATATTCTGTCTTCATGCCAGCCCGGTTTCAGACCAAACTTCTCAACCATGACAGCTCTACTTAAGTTCACAAATGATATATTTACAGCTTCTGAAAATGGACAACTCACTGGTGCAATTTTTCTGGATGTTACTAAAGCTTTTGACATTGTTGATCACTATCTACTACTCGACAAACTCTACTCAATTGGTATCTCCTGAAATTCTCTCCTTTGGTTGAACTCATATCTTCATGACAGACGTCAGTGCGTTAACTTCACTGGAAATCAATCAGACTACGTAATTGTAGAGAAAGGAGTACCACAAGGCTCATCCCTTGGACTGCTTCTTTTCTCCATTTTTATTAATGACATCCCAAAAATTAGCTCTAACTGTCAAATACATTTATACGTTGACGACATAGCAATATACGCATCTGGCAATAATACGTCTATAATTGAGGGATCCCTGGAATGTCAGTTTTCCGCTGTTCAGAACTGGTTATTATCAAATAAACTATTACTAAACAAAAAGAAATCCTGTTGAATGTTGTTTAGCTCCAGATTAGGCCTTGGTTATAGCCCAGATCTTACCAATTCTTTTAATGATGGTTCACCCCTTGAACAGGTGACCTCATTCAAACACCTCAGCCGCTGGATCGACCCATTGCTCACTTTCAAGCATCATATTGAGTCCATCACAAATAAATTACACTCCATGAACTGTTTCAATCTACAAACTAGGAAAATGGTCACACAACTGTTATTACCCATTTTAGATTATGCTGATGTTGTCTACCAGAACACCTATGATTCGTATCTTCAACCTTAATAATCTCTGTCAATTTGTCTTAAGGTGCCCATACCGAACTCACCACTGCTCCATGTATAAGACATTAAACTGGTTACCAATCAACTCAAGAGGACAATACCACTGGTATCAATTAATCTTTAAATGTTTTCACTTTAGTTATCCATCTTACTTAAAACAATATCTGATACCTTATACATCTTCATACCCTCTCAGAAACATGCAACAACCCTTTTTTCCCTTTAATTGGCAGATGTGCCTTTAAGTACAAAGTCCCATCAGACTGGAACAATCTACCCATAAATATAAGAGAACGCAAATCATTGCGTCTGTTTAAAAGCTGACTATTCTCACTTCTCAACATACCATGCAGTTGCTTCTAGTGGTATTGCCTTTATGTTGTGATATCCTATATACAATGTATTTACAACCGACTGTGTGTAACACACAAATTGATGATAACAATGACTATTATTATTATTATTATTATTATTATTATTATTATTATTATTATATATATATATATTTTTTTTAAATCAAGTCCCACCACCAGGGCCGGCCCAAGCCTCCATGGGTCCCTAAGCAAAATTTGATTTTGGGGCCCTCTATTTCAGCCAATATTGATTGTTGATCATTCACACACCTACAATGAGTTCAATGCAGCTCTGGCAGTGTTGTTTACATCCTATTGACGGCCTGACATGTCTTTACACATGTATGTATTACACGTTGAAATTATGCTGTTGCTGTATCTCCAAAGGTAAAATAATCAGAAACATAAGTAATACCAGTGCAAACTTAATACGAATAATTTCAATTAATGCATCATGGATCACGTCCAGGGTGCCACATATGGTTTTCAATCTCAAAGGGTAGCACATCCAGCTACAAGAGTGTCCTGGGGTTGATTTACACAACATTCCAAGTGATAAAGCACAAAGTGAGGCATATCATCTAGTCTGACTGAAAGTAACCAAAATAAACAGGTAGACCATTTTATTACTGTAAATGTGTCATCTGGTTTATTATTTTTGGTTTCAAAAAAGTGCAACAGCAAGGTGCAACAATAAGTTGTAGTGCAAGAACAACTTTTTTTTTTTTTTTTCTTGGCAGGAGGCACCGCTGCAGCGAAGCTTTAGCTACAGAGGCATTAAGAATCACTGGGTCTACATCAGCAGCTGCACTCTGTTGAAAGTGTGTTTTTTGTACAATAATATATCTTTGATCATATAGAAATCATAATTTATATATATTTTTTTTTTGATTGCTCTTGGGGGCCCCCTAGTGGCCTTGGGGCCCTAAGCCGTCGCTTACTTCGCTTATGCCTCTGCCCACCACTATGCAAACTGTGGCGCGTTAGTCATCTTAATCCGGCCGGCCGAACTTGCAGAAACGATATTAATGGTAAGTAAGTCATAAAATAGCTGTATTTCATCCATTTCTTCAGTGTTTTAAGAGTCATTTCAATAAAGACCTAAATACAGTGGGGCTTTAAAGACACATTTTGTTGGAACATTACTTTTGTTCATTTTCAATTGACATTGAAAGAACATGTAAAGCCCAAAAGTCTCACCACCACCACTGATCTAATACATGCACACACACACACACACACACACATATATTTACAGGTACTACCTGAAAAATTAGAATATCAAGTAAAAGTTGTTTTATTTTGGCAATTTAACATAAAAGATGAAACCAACAAATTTTATTGAGCCATTACATGCAAATTGACATCTCATGCAGTTCCTCGTTGTAACTTTGCTGATTAAGATATTCAGCTCATTAAAACCACAAACCCATAAAATCAGAAAATTCTTATAAAATTTGAGGTTTTTTTTTTTAAAGCTGCAAGAAAATCCAAAGAAATAAAAACTTGAAATATATTGATTTGCATATTATTTGTTTATATAATATGTCAAATTCACCTTTTGAGTTGAATTGCAGAAATACAACAACCTTTTCAGGATATTCCAATTTTCTGGGTAGTACCTGTATATAGTCAAAAGGAGTGGTCAAGTTTGGTTGGATCAAGGGGGTTTTGGTGCGCTGTATGTTGAACATCTGGGGTGTGATGCTGTTCATCAGGCTGGAATTGCTCTTTCCTGTTTGATCGTGGCCATGGCAACGTCACTGTACTCTCCACCTCTGCCATTGCCACTCGTGGATTTGTACGTGGAGGTGGAGTTTATTACCTGATTTCAAGGAAATCAGGTTGTATTATATATATATATATAATATATATATATATATATATATATATATATATATATATATATATATATATATATATATATATATATATATATATATATATATATATATATATATATACACATATATATATACATATACACATTATTTATGTATATATTCTTACCATTTTTTTCTTTCTGCCATCCAGCTTCTGCTAATTTTGCGAAAAGATAGAAAAAAATCTCATGAGCATGAATTTTTTATCGTCCCCAGATTCAATATTGCTTTGCATATGGCGGCCACACTCCACTGATTACCGTCACCAGCAGGGATTAATCCCCTTAATCTCATTGTTATTCATTCCGATTATTCACAATCAGACCCAAGTGCTTCTCTTGTTGTGTCTGTCTGTCTCTCTCTCTCTCTCTCTCTCTCTCTCTCTCTCTCTCTCTGTGTGTGTGTGTGTGTGTGTGTTCATTTTTTTTCATTCTGATTAATTTCATTTTTCCATCTTTTCCTGCCATGGTCTGGGGGAGGGAGGGGAGGGAGGTGGGCTGAGGGTTAAACGCTTCTCTTTAGTCCTGATCCTGAAATAACAAAAGAGTCTTTATGGTTGTGCAGCATCAGATCAGATCAGTCTGCTGCTGGTTTTTTTTTTTTGTTTTTTTTTTTCCTTTCCTTACAGCAGTGGCAGCAGCAGCAGCAGACTTGACTCTGCGATCTGTGGACTCAAGAGATTATGTGGAATTATCAGCTTTGGCCATTTTGCCAGAGATTTTCCCTTTTTTGCTTTATTCTTTCCCTCATCACACACACACACACACACGCACACACCCAAACACACACACACATGCAAAAAAAAAGCAAGAATCAAAGAGTTGTGTTCTTTCAGGATGGCGGTCGCTCAGTTGGTCGTTGATTCAGTCGGATCAGATCCAGCGTCCTGATGGCGACTAAAGAGGATTTTGCTCCTGACTGCAGTTCACGTGCGTTCGCTGCACAAACGTTGCACATCTCCAAGCAAACAACCAAACAAACATCATGAGGCGGGACGATAACACAGCCGGATTAAACAGATTAAATACCGGGGGAGGGGTCGGAAGCCTGCGCGCTAACGTTCAGGCAGCCAAACCAGCAAACGGGCCAAACAAAACAACGCTGCGGCTGCTGCTGCAGCTAAAGCACTAGTGACTAACGGCTGCGGCGCTAGCGGCTAATTATGCTAAAGTTGTATTTAAATAAAATGGTGGATTTGCTCAGCAAGGCAGGAAATGAACTCGATGCACGGAACGGATTCACTACAGCGGCTGAATACATTTCCAGGGGTTTTGTTTTGTTGTGTTTGTTTTTTTCCAAGCGTCCAATTTGCTGCACACCTTAAAAATGTTGTTTCACAAAAAAATACCGACAAAATAATTGGAGCCCAGTAGTACAAACGCACAAAATCAGCCTTCAAGGTTTGATTTTTTTTTTTTTTTCTCCCACGTAGCTGCCAGCTAAATGCTATGCTAACGACATCACTTTAAACCAGTGCAACCGTCTTCAGCATGAAACGTTTGATTAAATTTGATTGGTTGAATTTCATTTATCACAGTCTGACAGTTTTTATTTTTGTGTAATTATATTAGTAATAAATCTCTGTTTCTGATTTGTCTGTCAAACATTCACTTCCTTCTTGTTTTGATCAGAAATTAGACTAAAATCCAAATAAAAAGAAGGAAAATTTAAACAAGGATATTAAAAGAAAAAATATTTATGAATAATTTATATATTGCTATGAATAAACTAAAAATCAAGGACAGTCATTTTTTGTGCTGCAGTTTGAAACCCTACAGATATGACTGTGAGCATCCCTGACTGGGACATCTGGACTGGGTGTCTGGGACTTGGGACCACACTGGGAACTGGACTGGGAGGTGAACTGGATCCAGACTGGGACCAGATTGGGACCAGATGGGGACAAGACCTTAGACCGGACTGAGAGAGTGGGACCAGACTGGAACAAGACTGGGACCAGACAGGGTGTCAGACTTGGAACTGACTGGACTGACTGACTGGGACAGATCTTCTTGGAACAAGACTGGGACTGGACTTCTTCTTCTTCTTCTTCTTCTTCTTCTTCTTCTTCTTCCTGTCTTAACCTGAAACCCTGGCTTGTAGCTCGGCCCTTATTCTCCTCAGAGGCTGCTGATTGGTCCAGCCACATCCTAACAAGATGATGAAGCTTCCGGGGACGGAGGTCTCTGATTGGTCGGGAAACTTTCAGTCTGTCTGTCTGCTGAAAACTTCCTGGTTTCGATTGCGTTGCTTTGCTGATTTTTTTTGTGGTTGTTGTCGTTTTCTTTTTTCCCTGTTTTTTTTTATCTTTGTTGTTTTCAAAGGGACTCCAAGTGTCCAGGTGTTGTTCTGACTCTTCTGCCCTACCGCACCTGTCCACCAGGTGGGCAGACAGACAGTGGAGGAGGAAGAAGAGAAAGAGGAAGAGGCTCCTCGGTCTCATTAAAACTTCTCGTGGAAACTTCAGTGGACTGAAGCAAATTTCTCCAAGAAAAC
Source organism: Thamnaconus septentrionalis (assembly GCA_009823395.1). NCBI lineage: Eukaryota > Metazoa > Chordata > Actinopteri > Tetraodontiformes > Monacanthidae > Thamnaconus > Thamnaconus septentrionalis. The sequence continues at coordinate 20,814,515 of CM020509.1, read as the reverse complement.
GCCACAACTTTTCCCCGACCGAAAAACTGACATTTTTGTTTTGATGTTTTTATTATTCTTATTTTCCAAAAATAGAAACCCAGGATTTCTTTTTAATTAATATTTTCCATTATTTTCCCTCTCACACTGTGTTTTCACAGCTAGCCTAGTTGGACATGTAGCATAGTGTGTGTGTGTGTGTGTGTGTGTGTGCGCGTGGTTGGCTGGATCGCCCTGGGCGCTGCCTGCAGGGTTGGAAGACAGAGGTGTCTCTACAGATCTCTCCCCCTCCCTCACACACACACACACACACACACACACACACACACACACACAGATACGCACACACAGTTGCTGGCCGCTATGCTAACAATCACTCTACTTAAATCAACTTTTTTTGTGTTTTTTAAAAGAGTGATTTTTTTTTCTCTCATTAAAGGCGTTATTTTGAATAATAATAATAAAAATATTTTGAGTGTCGCCCTTTTGCAAGCAGAGAGGAGCATGACGTCACCAAGTAGCAGCAGAAGCAGTGGCGGCAGCAGCAGCAGCAATGAGATTTCTCCCACATCCTTTTTCAAGACAACAAAAAAAAAAAATAGAGTCGTTGATCAGTGAGTCTGTGCGACCAATCGGCTTCCTCCCGAGGGGAAGGAGGCGGAGCTACAGCGGGACAGGGGTCACAGCTTTTGAAGAAGTTTCTTCGGATTCTCGACGGGCTGCTGCTTCGAGACATCCTTCAGGGGTTACACAACAACCTGAGGCCAAGGCACGCACGCACACACACACACACGCAGTTGTTGGCTGCTATGCTAACAATCACTCTACTTGCATCACCTCTTTTTGTGTTTTTTAAAGTTAACAGAGAGATTTTTTTTCTCTCATTAAAGGCGTTATTTTGAACCTGATTGTCGCCCCCTGCAGGCAGACAGGAGTATGACGTCACCGAGTAGCAGTAGCAGCAGCAGCAAAAACATTGTGATTTATAGTCTGATTTCTCCCACATCCTCCTTCAAGTGACCCCACCTCCTGACTCCTCCTCTTCCTGAACCACCCACCTGACTCCTCCTACTCCTCCTGACCCCACCTCCCTACTCCTATTTCTCCTACTGACCCCACCTCCTGACTCCTCCTCTTCCTGAACCCACCACCTGACTCCTCCTCCTCCTGACTCCTACTCCTCCTGACCCCACCTCCCTACTCCTATTTCTCCTCCTGACTCCTCCTCCGACTGACTCCTCCTCCTGGCGCCTCCTTCTGAATCCTACTCTTCCTCCCCCTCCTCTTCCTCCTAAATCCTCTTACTTGCTGTTGACTTACTGAGACAGAGAGAAAGAAAATGCCGCTAAACAATGAAAGTGAAAAAATAAATAATGCAGGAAAACAAAAACAGCCACAGTCTTAAAAAGAAAAAAATGGTTTCCCCACAGAAGACAAGCTGGAAGCACAAATTGACTGAAAACTGCTTTTTCTTTTTTTCAAAAATCGTTTCAAGTGTTTTTATTTTTTGTTTTGTTTTTTTGTCTGTTTTTTTATATATATATATTTTTTTCCATCAGGAGACAGAAACTGGGCCGCTGGTGTGTTTCACTGCCGTCAGATTGAGAGTCGAGGAAACTCGCAGATCCTCCATCACCATCAATTTCAGGATCTTTTTTTTATATTTGCGAATAGCGAACCCAACCCAAATTTCAAATTGTCTTTTCACTGGAGCAACTAAAAAAAATTGGGCCGACAATGGATAAAATATTTAAGCTATTCCTGGGATAATATTTCACATCTTTCAAGCTGTCGAGGATCCGGAAGATCATGGAAATGAACTAGAAATTATTGTTGGTCACAAGGGAGAAACTTCTTCTTATTTTATTTTTTTTTTTTTTCCATTTTATTGTCTTTAACTCTCACAATGTCAATCAGCATTTCAGTCCAAGACTGAAATTATATCACAAAAATCCAACAATAATAATAATAATAATAATAATAATAATAATAATAATAATAATAATTTCATTAATGAGCAACCCCACAATCACAATCTTTCCAACAGTTCTGATGGAAATCCAGGCAGGAAGAGGCGTGGCCTGATGATCCGCATCACTTCCTGGTTCACCAACTGAACTGGGGCTCAAACTCCTTGAAATAGAATAAAAACAACAACAAGGTGAGAATCAGCAGAAAGAGGAAGTTGTGCAGGAGAAACAACACAACACCTCCACAACCTGAGCGATGCTAATGGACTGTTTTGGGGCTCCGGACACAACCTCCCATCCCGGAACGTCCTGGAACGGCCCTGCAGCTGATTAGCTTGTCAGGCTAACACCGCCCAGAACATTCGATTACTGAAGTCCCCGCCCCCATTTTTTTTACATATACAGTATATAAATGTCTCTTCACAAACCAATCATTTTTTACTTCCTGCAACAGCAGTTTATGTAGTTATCCATATTTTTGTTCATATATGGATCGCCTTATTTTATAATGTCGTGCTGACGATCCGCGTGTTAGTTGAATGAAGAATCTTAGGAGAATGATGCTGATTTCAATGTGTCTTTAGTCAACAAATTAATTCAGAATGCAAGTTTGCAGAGCGCTGGGTCGAGCTCAAGCCTGACATCAACAAGTGCTATCAGGTCCTGAAGTGACTGACTGACTCTTTGTCCCCTGATGAGTCTTCATAGATAGAGAAGATCCGGTTGTTCTTGCAGGGCTCGCTCAGCTTACGTCCTCCTCTGATTGGCTCTCTGGTCTCCGCATCTTAAGATCACTGTTTTACGATGGGCGCATTCCTATGTCCTCTCTTAGGTATCATGTTACTCTGCACAAAGCTTACAAGGCACGCTGTGCATACATTGCCCATCTTATAAATGGGTTAACTGACTGGATTACACATATTCATATCAATGATTATATGATTATGCATATTTATATCAGTGAGTATATAATTAGGCACGAGCATCAAGATTAAATGTAATATTACCTTCTCGTGCCAGCTATTAATTTTCCAAACCGTAGAGTGGAAGAGTGACATCCTGTTGACTGATGACTGCGTGACGAGATGCTCAAGATTAGCGGAGCAACATCAGAGCCCTGAGGGACACCGGCAGTCAGGACCGAACGTCCATAAACCTGGTCAATAATTTAACCTCAAGTCACCATAAAACAGTAAAAGTGGACAGTCCAGGATGATGAAGGGGTGTCCGAGTGTGAGCAGGTGCGTTGTGTGTTCAGGTGCGTGTTGTGTTGAGGCACTTTGACCATCAAGGCGGCAACAGGAAGTGAATCAGGACGCCGACGACTAGTGTTTACCTGCGTCGCTGTCTGTCCATCCATCTCCTCACTTTGTTCTGAAACTGGAGGAGCAAAAAAAAAAAGTTAATTAAAAATAATGAAGGGAGCTGAAAGGTGAATGTTAAAGGAGCGGGCGGGGAAGAAGGGGCGGGGGGTGGAGGTTGAGGGGTGGGGGATAATGAAAATCCTCTCTGAACCTGATTTCCTTAATCACTGCATGTCCCTCTTTCTGTTAATTGGAGATAATTATAGGATGTTAATTTCCTTTATGTAGGTTAAAGAGAAGAGTGAGAAGTCAGGCCCGGCGAGTCCATCAGTCAGAACTCTGCTGCTGCAGCTGCTGCTGCTGTTAAAACGGCTGCTGCTGCTGCTGCTGCTGCTGCTGTACTTGGGAAACATTTGCAGTGGATCTGCAAATCGCTCGGATCAAGAAACACAATCGCAAAGACACGCAACAAACGCACAAAACAAACAAAGAAATACCCCTTGGTTGTTGCCCCACACTGGACCTTTAGAATCGCAGCAAGTCAGAGGCAGGATCGCACTTCCTGTGCAAGGAAAAATGAAAAATGCATGAGAGAGAGAGAGAGAGAGAGAGAGAGAGAAGAAAAACTGTGCCAAGAAATAAGATGTGATGATTGTGCGACTAAGACTGAAGGCAAATATTGGAAGTAAAGAAGAATCACGCTAATAAATAATGATGACAGAAAGATCAAACAGGCCAATTAAAATAAAAAGGAGGGGAAAAATGTTTTTAAAAAAAATCATGTGTTTAATATTTTAAAATCCAAACTGATGTGAGAAACACTGAAGGATCATATTCACACCATAATAAATACACAAGATTATATATATATATTTATACATGTATATACATATATATATATATATACATGTATATACATACATATATATATTCATTCATCTTCTATACCCGCTTATTCCAATTCAGGGTCACGGGGGTCTGCTGGAGCCTATCCCAGCTGTCTTAGGGCGAAGGCAGGGTGACACCCTGGACAAGTCGCCAGTTCATCGCAGGGCCACATAGAGACAAACAACCATTCACACTCACATGCACACCTACGGACAATTTAGAATATTCATTTGACCTCACATGCATGTTTTTGGACTGTGGGAGGAAGCCGGGTTCAATGGCGTCGTTCATGTCAAACTCGAAGCGGTGCGCACCTCCGCGGCTGGCTCGCGCCTTGCAGCGATTGTTTCGGCGTCCGGTCTATTTTGTGCGCGAGCTGCGTCAAGCTGGACAGGAAATAACTCAAAGAAACGTGAGATAAAATAAAATACCGCGATTGACAAACGGCACCGTGGCTTGAGAATACTTCAAAGTTTGAGTTGTTTATGTGTATATGTATATATATGTATAAATATATATATATATATACATATATATATATATATATATATATATATTATTTATTTATTTTTTAAGAGTATCTGGATAGTATGTAATCATTTGGAATGTTCCAATTAAAGCAAAAATATAATTTTTCCACAAAGGAAAAATTTATATTTATATATATATATATATATATATATATATATATATATATATATATATATACTGTATATTAGGGGTGGTGATGATACGCTTAGCTCAAAAGATGAGACGATTATGAAAGATTTTCACATTACTTTTAAGAAAACTAAAGGCGTTTTTCCTATTGTGCTACTCGGTTGGGGCCGGCTCAGCTCTGCACGGTACAGCTCGGCATGGGTGTGTTTCCAACTTGGTCCCAGCTCAGCGTTGCCACCCACACTGAGCTGGGACTGAGTTACCGCTGCAAGGCGGACCGAAGGTCCCTCGACGCTTGTTATGCCTTCCGTGTCCCTGGATTCATAGGTTTTACTTTTTATATTGATCGTGTTTTTGCTTTGTTATTTTAAAAGACATTCTAGTAGGGCTTAGAATGATTTTGTTTAATACTGTTGACTTGTGTCAAAACACTGTCCTCGCAGAGAAAATGGTGACGCTGAAACGATCACTTGAGTCACAGAGTCGTTTATTATTTGACAAGAATATCCACGCGAGGCCACACAAAGCCAGCAAACACAAAACACAAAGAGAACATGGAGTTAGCGGTGGTGGCTAACAGTTTGTCGACATGGCACACTGGTTGTACTTTGCAAATAACCTTCAAACTAAAGCTGCTTTTGGCCACAATACATTCACAGTCCTCATACATGTTCTTAAATATTGCCGTGGCTGACTATTCTCTCGTCGCCGCCACCAAGCCGGTGGTCCATTGCATCCATGTGGCAAAACAAACCTGTTTGGGTCCTTGATGCTTCAGTAGTCACTCAGTATGTTTTTTTGTTTTTGTTTTTTCTTTCAATTTCCCCCGACACTGTTTTGCTGTGCTACGGCCACCAACTGCGAAACCAGGAAGACTTTTTCGTCGCGTGGCCGTGTCGCTCTGTCTGTCTGCACCTCTTTGTTCGCCAATGGCACAGTTTCATCAGCATTTAAAACGTGAAAATGCAAAAATCTCCACGCAGGCCATTTAAAAATGGCGGTTATAGTTTTCGAAAGTCTCGCACTCGTCTTTTGTGAAAATTCTTACCCAGTCAGTGCCCTGCGTGCTGCTACGTCACCATTATGGTCCCCGCTTGGCCCACTTGGAACCCAAAGGGAGCAGGGAAATGGTAACGGCTGGAACCGTGTTGCCTCAAGCGGAAACGCAGCAACTGATGACGATGTCAAAAGTATTTCATTTGATGTAAATGTTTCCTAGTAAATCGGCAAGAATGAATGTTCACCAGTTTTTTGTTTTTTTTTTCTCTTCCTGCTCAGACAAGCAGTTGGCAGAGACCTCCAGTTCCTGGTCCTCTGTGTCCGCTGAGCCTTCACGCAAGAAGCAGCTGACTGGATGCATGAGGAGGAGGCGGAGCCCTCCCCCCCCCAATCATTACGGCCGAGACAAGCGGGAAGTGCAGGGATTTGACTTCCTGTCGCAGAGGAAAATGAGGTGATTAGGGGAGAAAACGGAGCGTCTTCTTCTGATTGGAGCTGGTTCATGCCGAACGGGAGGCGCTGATTGATCTTTCAGGACCAATCAGGGGGAGCAGCCGGCAGAAAATAGACCCCCCACCCCCGACCCCATCACCCCGAACCCACCCTCCCCTGAGGGTCTTCAACCGGCCATGTAAATAAACACCATGTTGCACAATATACCATCGCAAATTTATCCATTTTCATCCAATTTTTTTTCTACAGTTTTCACACTGACGAGCCGGCCGAGATGAAAGCAGTCAGGTTGAAAAGAGAAGGTCCTGAACGTCCCGAAGAGCATAAAGTCCAAAACAACCTCACATAAGGGAAGAAAACAAGCTCCAGCATTCCAAGATAATATTTTTCCAACTGCTGTTTTAACAATGTCTCTTTTCACTCGTCTTTCTTTGTGATTATATGTACGTAAAAAGAAAAAAAAATGTTTTCAGTACAGTTTATGACCACCAGGTGGCTTTACATCAAGGTGAGCAGTCAGTCAAGTCGTGAAACTATTGTCATCTTGACTTTGACGGTACAGAACAACAACGACAAAGACTCAAACACCAAAAATAGCTAGAAATACACAACACGAAATAAAACAGTGCTGAAGGAGGAGGAGAGGGGGCGGGGCAAAGAACGAGACGCAGACGACCAATCACACAGTGGGAGGAATTCAGAGAGGAGGAAGGAAGTAAGGAAATAAAACAGGAAGTGAGGACGAGAGCAGACATCAATTAAATTTATTGAAATTTTAAATAAAAACAAAGCAAGTTTTTGAATTTTAGATTTTTAGTTTGGGGAGAAAATATGCTTATTTCAATAATAATAATGATGGTAAAGATCTGGAGCAGGAAGTCCTTCCCTTCCTGACACATTGACACTTTTCCTGTGGTTTATTATTATTCGACTGTTTATCAGCACAGCAGATAAAATATTAAAATAATAAAACAATGTTCCTCCGTGCCAGTGAAAAAGTCATGAGGACACAAAGTTCCAACACTGAGGAGATGAGACGCTGTCACACTACAGCTGCAGCAAGGCATTCTGGGACACACACACACACACACACACACACACACACACACAGTGTTAATTTATGTTACTTTTAATGTATATTTGATGTCATATTTCTCCTCATTACATGTTTATTTTCCTGCTTGTGGGGCGGCAAGGCTTGTTAACGACGTGTTAACCCACTTCCTGTGTTGGCTGCTGGTTTTCTCCTAATAATAATAATAATAATAATAGATAGATAGATAGATTTTATAAACAGACTCACGGTCCAGATCAAAAGATAAAAAGCAGACATACACACTTATTACAGACAAACAAGCAACCAACGCAAGAAAACAAAAAAAAAACAAACAAACAACAAAAAACAAGATACAGATTTTTGGGCCACGCCTCCCGCTGTTCTGTTACGTACCAAGCTCGTGAGGGGATTGGTGGAATCAGATTGCAAATAATGAGGATAATGGATATTTATTAATGACCATTTTCAATGTAAACAAGTAATAGTGTCAAACAGAAAGGGCCAGCGTGAGTGCCATCAAATCAATAAATTATCAAAACCAAAAGAGGACTCTGAAAAAAAAAAAGGAGCTACGACTAAGGATGGCGATACGGCCTACTAACAAACAAGAAAAGCAACGTCCACTGTAGAAATCTAACAACTAAGGTTGTCGTTATAATAAGACAGAGTGGTGTTCTGAGGGTGTCTGCCATCGCTCTCAGGGAGCTCCAGCCTTTTATACCGGAGCTTGCGGCAGGTGTGCTCTGATTGGCTGGTTGCTGCCCAGTCCTCCTCCGTGGACTGCGCACGTGATCCCCAGGGCCAATCGACGGAGCCTGCAGACACACACCAGGGAATGCACGATGCACTAGCGGCTCAAGGCCGTAACACATTCGTTCGCCGCTCCAGGTTTAAGAGAGCATGTACGCTCCTTCGTCCCGGTTAATGGTCCCCGAGCCTCGTCTTCTGATCTCCATTGCTTCCCTAATCCAACTCTAAATAATTCAAACAGCAATATCAACTCTGCCGTGTCTTTTCACGAGTGATCTTTCCTTCTATTCTCAGTGGTGCTAATGTTGTTAGCGAGCTGCTGCTTATTTAAACACGTCATGCTTCAGGTCTTCTTCTTCTTCTTCTTCCACCTTCAGGGAGTAAACTTGCGGCGCTGCACCATCACACCATGTGTGATTTTAAAGAAACGGTCCTTTAGAGAAAAGTTAATGTGTATGAATATGTGATAACACATACACACTGCTGTGTAACTACGGAGAAAATAACGTCGTTTGAATTATTATTTCTATTTATAATGTTAATCATATCTTGGAATTATTTCGATACAATTATTTTAATACTTAATGAATGATAAATACCTCCTGATTAAGCTTGTGTGCATGTAAACTGTGGGGAAGGTTGTTCTGAGCTGGTGGCAGTCAGGGCCCAGAAGCAGACGCCCAGGTTATACTGCCTTGGCATCAGGAGGGGGGGCACAAAAATCAGCCAACTGAGGAGGAGATGGAGGAAGAACTTATTTTGCTTGAGTGATGCACTGTTGGAATAAGTGTACTTACGCTTTTGATTTATGTATTTGCACATTTTTGCTACACTTTTGTAAACCTACCTCAAAAAAAGAAATGTTTTTAATCCGGAGGCCCGGTGACAATTTCCCTTATCGTCTACCCCTGTAATCCTTAAAACAGATTGGAGAGTGTTCACTCGAGCAGCAACAATAACAAATAAAGTTGTTATTGTGCACACGGACACACACAAACACATATTTGCATGCTCATTCTTAAGGAAAGGTGTGTTTTATTTTTATTATTATTTTGATTTGATTTTGAAAACAGGCAAGGGGTGTGTGTGTGCAGGGACGTGCACAAATAGACAAGAGGTGGTACTGGAGCACCTGCCCTTTTTCCCTCTGGAGCAATGTTCCCTTTTTTGAAAGTTCTTTTTTTTTTGCAGAGTAGTGGCCTATCGTGTCATCGCTCAATTAAGGATTAATACACATTTATGAACCAAAATGTGAGTGGGTTTGTCAGCGTCTCCCCTTCTCGAGTCGGCGCGGTGCCCCTCCCCCTCCACCCCTTGCCCCTCGCTGCCTTCCCTGAGCTTGATCTCAACATGACTGCGCACACAGCAGCAGCACGCAGCAGCAATCAGTGTGTGAGAGAGAGAGAGAGTGAGTGCGGCAGGCTGCAGCAGCAACACACACCGACATGAATCCTCCACTGCCTGTCGCGCGCAGCGTCGTGCCCGGCCGGCTTTAACTGAATAATAGTCAATCAATCACCGACGTCATTCTCTTAACGTGCCGAAGTGACGACCAGGCGAGCCAGGTAACAAATGAAACGAAACAAGTGTATTGTTTAAACCCCTAGCCCCTAAATAAAACTGCCAAACTATAACTATCATATTATGTTGTGAAGAAGTTAAGTTTTTTAAGAAGTCCTAGCACAGAGATGAAACATGTGGCACAGAGGATGCTCCTCTAAAATAAGACTAGGAGAAAGGCAATGATAACAGGGCCACAATGGAAACCCTTGTATATATGTATTTATTTTATATATGTATTTTTGTGTGATCACTGTTGTATTTTAATTAACTTGCAGTTTACAAACTGTTAAATACAAATTAAATATTCAGTCAATCAATGGTCATTCTCACTCAAGTCATTATTTCGTCAGTTATTGATTTTATAAACACTAAACGATGCATCATGTGGCATTGCAATTTTAATTCTCAATGCTCTGTTGTTCCCTATTTGAATTGTACAGTAATTTAGCAGAAACCAATATGTTAAATATCATTAAACATCGGCATCAGACTGCATATGACTATTGCCAATAGTCATATGCAGTCCTTTTAGAATCAATACATGTGCAATTATGACAGAATTGCATATGTATGAAATGGTAATATAATATACCTGTAATAAATCTCACAGTCGGCTGTTTAACGCACCGCACGAGGTTCCCTCTTTTTTCCACTTGAGCACCATCTCCCTAAAACATCTGTGCATGCCACTGTGTGCGTGAGAGAGAGTGAGTGAGTGAGTGAGTGAGTGAGTGACTCGTCGGATTCCGACTTCGCTCACTTTTATTAGATGCCTATGAGATGCATATTTAGATGATATTTTGGTGATGGGGCCAACTAAGGAATTACATCTCCAGAACCTAGATAAGGTGTTGACCAGACTCGAAGACGCTGGCCTCAGGCTGAAGAGGAGCAAGTGCACCCTGCTGGCCGATGAGGTGCAGTACCTGGGATATAAAGTGGATGCTACAGGAGTTCACCCAGTGGAAGCAAAGATACTACACGTACATATTCTGAAAGAGCACCCTGCTTGTATTCATTCATTCTACATATAACACACTATTCTCGATTTTCACGATAACACGGGACAAAGTGCGTCCCTTGTAAACTCAATACGGGATGCGTGCTTTTGTTTCTGAATACGGGACGATTCCATTTTTCACAGGACGGTTGGCAACCCTAGCCACCAGGCACATATGTACCAGTTAAGTTTAGCTGTCTGTCATGTGGGTTTGCTGAATCTTGTTCCGAGAATGACTTCTTCACTCACCTGTATTCTGCACATCTAAAAGTGAACCATAAAGTCAAGTGCCCTTACAAAGACTGTAAGTTTGAAAGCAGTCTTTCAAAGCACACAAGTGTGAAGTACACAACGGACAAAATTTAATGAGGTTTAAGGTAGAAGTCATTCGTGATGATCATTTTGTCAGCCATGACAATAGGGCTGCACAAGAGCAAATGTCAGACGCAGGTGATATGGAGGACTTAGAAGAAGTGTTTGAAGTAACAAGTGAAAGTGATCTTCATGATTTACATAAACAGCTTGAGCACATCTTAGCATCTCCTTTTCTAAAAATGCAAACGGTTCTACACATACCAGAAAGTGCTGTCCAAGAAGTAATTCAGCAGCTTTGTCAGATCAAAAAGTTGTCACAACCACTCATTCAAACCAAACTAAAGCCCGTACTAGCATGGATGAAACAGTTGTGAAAATAATTATGTGCCAGTGTCAGAAAGCAGCATAATGTATTGTGTCAAAGATGGACCCTTAGGACCTGCTAAAAAGACAGCAGCCTATGTGCGCAGAGTTTCCATTGGTAAGTCCAGAAGCTGCTAAGTAAAGGTGATGTTTTAGACAAAGCTATGTCAGAAAAAGTTCAGATCCCAAAGGAATGCAGATTGGTGTAAGTGTGAAAAGTACAGTTGTGTTAGTTGAAGCTGATAATCTTGGTGCCCACTCCCTTGCCGAACTCCCATGAGCCCTCGAGCACCCGGCGGAGAGTATGGAGCTGGTCCAGTGTTCCACGACCCGGACGGAACCCGCACTGTTCCTCCTGAATCTCCGAGGTTCGACTATCGGCCGTATCCTCCTCTCCAGCACCCTGGAATAGACTTTACCGGGGAGGCTGAGGAGTGTGATCCCTCTATAATTAGAGCACACCCTCCGGTCCCCCTTTTTAAAAAGAGGAACCACCACCCCGGTCTGCCAGTCCAGAGGCACTGTCCCCGACCGCCACGCGATGTTAAAGAGATGTGTCAGCCACAACAGTCCCTGCACATCCAGAGACTTGAGGTACTCAGGGCGGATCTCATCCACCCCCGGAGCCTTGCCACCAAGGAGCTTCTCAATCGCCTCGGTGACTTCGGCTTGGGTAATGGGCAAGTCCTCCCCTGAGGCCCCCGCCTCTTTCTCCTCCGCGGAAGACGTGACGGCAGGATTGAGATGTGGAAGTGGGATTACCGCCACGACAGGCACCGGAGACCTTACGACCACAACTGCGAGCAGCCGCGTTAACATTAGAGGAGGAGATCATGGTCCATTCGGACTCAATGTCTCCAACCTCCCCAGGGATCTGGGAGAAGCTCTCCCGGAGGTGGGAGTTGAAGACCGCACTGACAGAGGGCTCAACCAGACGTTCCCAACAGACCCTCACAATACGTTTGGGTCTACTGGGTCTTTCCGGTCTCCTCCCCCGCCAGCGGATCCAGCTCACCACCAGGTAGTGATCAGTTGACAGCACAGCCCCTCTCTCCTCCCGAGTGTCCAAGACACAGGGACGGAGGTCAGACGACACAACGACAAAGTCGATCATCGACCTCCGCCCCAGGGCATCCTTATGCCAAGTGCACCGGTGGACACCCCTGTGCTCGAACATGGTGTTCGTCACGGACAAACTGTGACTAGCACAGAAGTCCAGCAACAGAACATCATTCGGGTTCAGAACAAGGAGGCAGTTCCTCCCAATCACGCCTCTCCAGGTCGCACTGTCGTTGCCCACATGTGCGTTGAAGTCCCCCAGCAGAACAACGGAGTCCCCAGTCGGAGCACCATCCAGCACCCCTCCCAAGGACTCCAAGAAGGCCGGGTACTCTGCACTGCTATTCGGGCCATAGGCCGAAATCACAGTGAGAGACCTGTCCCCAACCCAAAGGCACAGGGACGCGACCCTCTCGTTCACCGGGGTGAACTCCAACACGTGGCGGCTAAGCTGTGGGGCAATAAGCACGCCCACACCAGCCCGCCGCCGCTCACCGCGGGCAACGCCAGAAAAATGGATTGTCCAGCCCTTCTCGAGGAGCTGGGTTCCATAGCCCATGCTGTGCGTGGAGGTGAGCCCGACTATATCTAGCCGGTACCTCTCAACCTCCCAAGCCCGGGTTGTCGAGGCCCTCCGCCTCGACTGCCGCCCGAACCACACTGCACCCGACCCCTACGGCTTCCTCTGCGGTTGGTGAGCCCACAGGAGAGCTAGAATTGTCGCTAGACGGTTTTTAACAAAGACAACGTCGCTCAGAGGATCTGTAGAGTCTCGGGATCAACTCAAAACACCAGAATGAAAAACTTGAAAACTGCTTCCGCTAATGTTTATACTTAAGATCGCTGATTCGCTCATTTCACTGTCAATCAAAAAGGGATTCACCCTCAAACAGATCCAATCATCACCATCAATTCATCATGCAGAAGCCGAGCGTCCGGGCCAGCCGAGGCCAGCCCACTGCTCCATAGACCCCCAAATACACTGAGCGTCCGATGGGCGGGACAAAGCCCAGCATTTATCCAATGACCGTCGAGTTTTGTTGCAGTGGAACAACCCACTCAATGCTTCCCCATTGAATTCAATAGACGCTCAGCGTCTACACGGTCTAAGCACTGTGACGCTGCGGGGATGAATGAGAAAGATGTCGTGTCAGTTACCTGCGATAAGTTGCTGATTGTGAACAAAAGATGAACGTGTTCTATCGCATATTTAGTCAATGAAATGTACACACAACAGTACATATTTGACCACTTATTTTCTGACATTTTAGGGGAAGTTGAGCTTCCCTTGCAGTCTTAGAGCAATCGCCTCTGGCTTATACATTGTTTGCTGTGTTTCATGTTTCAGGTTTATTACGAGTTCAGCAGGGTGGTTGGGAAAAACCTCAGACAAAACTTTTTTGATGCACTTGTCTGTTTCTCCTTCAGGAAGAAGAAAGGCCTTACTGGACAGCTTTTGGCTGAGCTTTTACGCCGGACAAAGGTAAGTTGAGTTGTGTACATCTGCCAACTCCTTGTATTCACCTAATGCAAGTTTCTCTCCTTTCCCTTTATATTTATACCCTCCTTTATATGCCTTGCTCTCTTTTCCTTTCCATTCTCTTATTTCCTTCCCTCAACTCCTGCCTCATTTTCTAATCTTCTGCCCTCTTCTTTAGTGTCCTCTTCTTCTGTCTTCTCTTAAAGATTTGCAAGTTTTGTCAGAACAAATTGTTGGGGGTTGGATACATCTACCAGACATATATATGAGTATACTCAGTAAACTATGTTGTTTTCTTTGTCCTCTCCAGACCACTGAGCCAACAGACATCAGTTGCCTTTGTCTTTGTCCCTAAATACATAGGCATCTTGGGAGATGATCCGTCTGCTTTCTTTAGGAGTGGCTCTGTAAGTAAAATAATTTCTTGTAAATGTTGCTGTCCATTTGAGTTTAATTCACTCAAGTTTTATTTACATATTACTTAAATTATTTAAGGCAACCAGTTTCCTCAAATTTTTTAAAGTAAATTTAACTTATCCGATCTTACTGTCATATTTCCTGTTTGTGCCTTTATTTTGTGTTTCTTCCCTTACTTCCTGCTTGGAATCTTTCCCTTTTCTCCCCAGGGCTGGCACGGAGCAGCTGAGGCAGGTTCTGCTGATTAGGACCAGCTGCAGACAATCCCCATCAGCAGCAGCAGCATATAGGTCCAGCAGTCCTCCTCCTCCGTGCCAGAACGTCTCGTTGCCACTCCCGAGAGTTACTGCCCTGTGTTCCGTGTATTTATGCTCCCTTTCCAAGTGCCTTTGCTGCCTTTATTTCCGTTTTTAGCCTCTGCCTAGCCAGCCTAGCGATTTTTGTTCCCTGCCTGTTTGCAGTGTCCTACCTTTGGTAGTGATTTTGTTTTCGTTTCTTTTGTGACCGTGTTCCTGGAGGATCCAGCGTTTTTTGTTCTTGTTTAGCTTTTCAGTCCAGCTGTCAGTCCTGCAAGGTTGTTGGCAATAAAAGACACCTTTTTCTACCTCCTGAGACCTGTGTCCGCGCCTGAGTCCAGACCCCGTTCCAAGCGTAACACTTACGGTGTTCCAAATTAATCTTGAAAGAACACGAAATTAGGAATTAAAGAGAAAAACAGTTCTTCTTTCTTTTTTTATTTCTCCACTTGGCCCTGATTTAAAGCCACCAATCATCAACCTGCTAGCTGTTCACTTCACTTCTCTTGACTTCAACTGAAATGAAGAAGCAATTTCAAAGATTTTTTGCCAGATTATTTTTTTTAAATATTTTTTGTAACAGCAAAAACAAACAAACAAACAAAAAAAAAGCAGTGTGAATCAAGATCATCATGTTCCAGGAAGTCCATCAGCGGAGGAGAGGGGGTGGGGGTGCTTGACTGGAGGAGAGGGGGGTGAGGGGTGGCTAAATAAAGCGGCGAGCTGAGACTGACACACTTTCATCAGGTTGAGATGAGATGAAACTTTATTTGATCTCCGCCGGGAGTTGGTGTCACCACGGCGGGGAAAATAATCAGACGCTCAAATTTAATAAAATTAGAAATGTGGCAAGCGAGAGAGCGGGTGAGCGAGCGAAGCCGCCACCGCTCTGAGAAAAGAAAAAAACTGTTCAAATGGAAAAGACGACAAACAGACCAACAAACAGGAGTGGTAACAAAAAACACACGCAGACAAAGGAACGCAATATCATTTATATATATATATATATATATATATATATATATATATATCTGAGATTCTTCCACAGCCGACAGACGGAAATCAAATATCAGAGGAGAAACTAATAACCAGCTGGGGTGGGGAGCTGCAGCAGACAGGAAGTTGAAATCACAACATCCTGTCTGAAAAAAAACAAAACAAAAAAAACACACACCAAACTTTGATGTTTTGTCTTTTCTCCATGAAAACACTGCAGTGTGTGTGTTTTTTTTTCACGTTTGTCTTTCTTTTTTCCCCAACAAGGTGTGAGGACCAAGACCTCTGACGCTGCAGCGCCCCCTCTGGTGGAAACCTGTATGTGCACAATAAGGTCAATCTGTAGAAGAGTGACTTTGCTGCAGCCTTTATGTTTTTCAATTTTGGCCTTTTCGTTTTGTTTGTTTTTTATTTTTGAATTGAGATTTTTGGTTGTCGACAGTATTCACAGTGTTACCATTGTAACCATTTGTTGGAGCTTCTGCCGGATCTGCCAATCAAACGAGTTTTGACTAGAGTTACAACTGTTGGGGAGAATCTTTTGAGTTAAAAAAAAAATAATTATTATTCTCACACACACTCACATACACACACACGGGGTAGAAGAACAGCTGCCAGACAGCCAATCACAGGCCAAGGCACAGCACATTTGCATTTCTTGGGGACTATTTTTAGCAGCGGATGGATTTTCATCTGCTGCTGCACTTTGTTCCTGGTAATGAACTGCGTGCCTCTTTGATGTGTTTTATAAAGTGCACGGAGCAAATCTAACACACACACACACAATCTTGCACACACTTTGAGGAACGCCGTCTTTGGCTCTCGATGCTGTTTTCTGCTGAATCGCCGGCTGGTGAGTGAAGCGGCAGCTCAGGTCACCAGGAGGAGCAGCAAGGCATTGTGGGAAATGTCCTCCGCCTCCCCCTACTGTTCAGGGAAACCAGGACGCGTCTCAGCCGAGTGTTGGTGGGTAGGCGGTGCAAGAGGAGGTGCGGGGGGAGATCCAGGGGCATTGGAATCCCCGCCCCAGCGACCAGGCCACGTCCCCTACAGCTACCAGCCAGTGGAAACGCCATGGAATCTTCGGAGTCGAATTAAAGGTGTTTATCCCTGTATCCTCAGCTCCTTCAGACAGCTGCTGCAAGGCCAAATCCATTTTCATCTCCAAGGAAATGCCACAAAATAAATCTGATGTTGTTGACGTGCTAAAGGGCTGAGGCAGGAACTCAAAGAAACAAATGTCAAGCACCAGTTAAACCTCTGGACTGAGAAGCAGAAGATCAATTCTGGGCTGAAGATGTAGGTGGGAAAATAAAAAATGAATAATCAGGGTGGATGGGTGGGGAGTGGTGGGGAATCTGAGACCCACTGGACAGAAAGTGACCTTGGCCAGTCAAACACATGAGATGTTGTCCCTAACCATGTGAGCAGACTTCAGACAATCTCTGAAAACCCGCCCTGAACTTCCCCCATATCCACCACAAAAGACTCGGGTCCAGCCTCCAGGATGCGAAAGGGGCCATCGTAAGGATGCTGGAGTGGAGAACAACGAGCATCATGGTGGATGAACACACCGTCCGACAGCAGGTCCTACGGCATGTACAACCGGGGAAGACAGTGATGTGCAGGAACTTGAGTAAAAATGCTAGCGGCATCCCGGAACAGAGGGTGGCAATCTGTGGCTGGTCCGGAAACTGGATCATCCGGGAGGAACTCCCCCGGTACCCTCAGTGTCTGGCCAAAGACAAGCTCCACTGATTAAGACTGCAGATCTTCTTTCGGAGCGGAACACAGGCCCAACAAGATCCATGGCAAACGGTCTATCCAATTACTGTCTGTGAGTGTGGCCCGGAGCGCAGCCTTCATTGAGCGGTGAAACTATTCGAGCAATCCATTAACCTGGGGATTGTACACCGTGGCCCTATGGAGCTCCACCCCCAGGTTCCCAGCTACCGTCATCCACAGCTCTGAAGTGAACTGCGTGCTCCTGTCAGAGGTTAGGTAAGAAGGTGTACCAAACTGGGCCACCCAAGCCTAGACAAATACCCGAGGTATTTCTGCCAATGTGGTGGATGACTGGGACACAACCTCCGGCCACCTTGTGGTCCTGTCCATAATGGTCAGGAGGTGAGTAAATCCACTGGAGGGGGTAAGCGGTAACAACACTAACATCGTCAAACCCTCTTTCTGGAATGTGGAGCGGCTCCAGCGGTGCCTTATTGTGCCTGTGCACCTTAGCGTGTTGACAGGCCATGCAGGTGGCGGCCCATCCCCAGATGTCCCTCCAGAGGCCAGGGCCAGACAAACTTTGCTCCCACCAGCTAAACTGAGGTTTTCACCCCAGATTATAAAAGAGAATGCATAATGTCAAAAACCTGGCGACGCCAGCCAGCGGGGACCATAGGCTGTCCTGTGGATACATTACAGAGAAACGTGACATCCAGGCATTCAGGCCAGTAGCAGCTGACCTGAATGCCTGGATTTCCGCTTCCACCGGCTGATCCGCAGCCGTGGCAGCATAGTTCAAGCCGAGGTGCACAGAGACAACTGCTACATGTCGAATTTCTGTTGTAAATACCGGAATGGCTGAGAGGGGATGCTGCTGCCGTGCTGACCACGGCTCCGCGGCCCTAGCCATGGCAAAGGTAAGGGGCTTGTAATCCACAAACGCTGTAAACTCCTGGCCCTCCAGCAGGAACCTGAAGTGACGTGTGGCTAGGAAGAGCGGCAGAAGTTCACTGTCAAATTTACTGTACCTCCTCTCGTTGTCTTTCAGCTTCCTGCTGAAGAAAGCCAGGGGCTGCCAAGCATTACCCACCCACTGCTCACACACTGCCCCGACCGCAAAATCTGAGGCGTGTCGAAAGGACCACTGGAGCAGCAGCTGACAGGTGGGCCAGCAGGGCAGCGTTGGCGAGAGCAGCTTTGGCATCCTCAAAAGCCTGAACTCTCTCCAGGGACCAGCCTACTTCCTCATTGGCCTTCCCTTCAGCGACTTATACAAGGGATGCATCCAGGGGGCCTCACGCGGAATGAACCTGCGAAGTGCGAATGGGAGTGCAGTTAACTGCATCCAGAGGTGTTCCGTGCCCGTCAGTCAGCACATCCATGGCAGATGCCGGCAGGACGTTCCCATGCATGCCCGGGTCCACCAGCAAGGTTCCGATCGCCTGCTTGCTGGTATGTGCTTGGTATCCTCCAGCTGCTGTTTGTGGAGGATACCACGAACAGCAGCTGCTCAGCCGTGGTTCGGGAAAGAACATGGCGGTATGTAGCACCTGGCTTTGGCTCCAAAGTGGCGATGGTAGAAGCACAACTCATGATCTTCCTTCCGGTGCACCGCAAAGGTAGCCACCGTCCCATCCTCCAACAGGGGCTGCATCTGGAGCATAGCATGCACAATATACTGCCGGGACGCCAGCAGTATCGACTTGCTCCACTAACGCCTGATAGTCCTTGGTTGCGTGAGAGCGGCAAGCTGACCAGAGACACGCCGGTGGTGGCAGCCAGCGTAGGAACAGCTGGACGAAGAGGAATGACATGCTCCCGGAACCAAACAACGCAAGCATCTTCTCCATCAGCTCTGTAGGCTTACTGTCCCTTAGGCCGTTGAGTGACAACAGACGCTCTGCCCGTTTGGCGTTGGACAGCTGGAACACCCGAGGGAGCTGGGCTTTGAGCGCGTCGTACTTCCCCTGTGCCGGCGGGTCTCTCAGCAGCCCCATTATGCGGCGGCTGGTGGAGCAATCCAATGCTGCAACCAAATGGAAGTACTTTGGGTTGTCTACCGTGATACCTCGAAAGTAGAACTGTGCCTCGATGTGCTGGAACCACTGGTTTGGGTTGTGCTGCCAGAACTCTGGCAGCTAGACTGCAGCGGAAACTACAGGAGCCTGCAAAGCTGCAGAGCCCCCCGGCTGCTTGCACAACGAGCCTCTAGCATGTCGATTACGTTCATTATGTCTTCGTTCTTCATAGCTTCACTTTTTTGTTTCAAAAGAAAAGGGTTTTTATCCTCTTACCTTGACATGTTTTGACAGAGCTTCCGAGATTGTGTAGACGTGTCACGCATACCATCTCATGACACCTCTGAGGAAGGCGGATGCTCCGCCGAAACATGTCAAGGTAAGAGGAAAAAACCCTTGTCTTGAGGAACGAAATCAATGTGGTGGTTTTGAAGAACGGAGATGAGCAGTCGCGAGTGAGGAGTTCAAGTGCTTCAGTCAACAACAAACAAAGCAAGCATTTGAATGGTAAACAGGTAAACAGAGCCCCCGCCCCCAACGCCACCTCTGCTATATATATATATATATATAGGGGTGGGAATCGAGAACCGGTTCCGACTGAGAACCGGTTCAAATTGATGAATTCCATCAGAATCGTACACCTCCAATGTTATTGATTCTGCTTACCGATCCTATCATTTCCCGGCACGGTGGCAAGTCGCGTTGCGTCACGCGTCGTGTTGTGTAACCCCCACTTTACACCAAAAGCGTCTGCGGTGTGTGCGTGGAGCCGCGTGGAAACCACTCCGTACCTTTTATGTCACATCATGTCGCGGCCGTCAGGGACACTGCAACGCTAATCTCCTTTAGCCAGGAGGAAACATGGAGTGAAGGAAGAGATCAAAAGCATGGCTCCAGTTCGGAAAAAGAGACGAGAACACTGCCTTGTGTAATCAGTGCAACGCTGTTGTCTCATGTAGAGGTGCAAATACCTCAAATGTGCGAACACATCTGTCGACCCGGCATGGAATTGAATTCCAGGAGTGTGGAGTGTTTGATAGGCTACGTGGTAGTAATGCTGCTAATGTTGCTGCTATTGCAGTTCCAAGCTCCGCTGTGATCTCCGTCGATGACAGTAAACATCCACACTAAATATATCCTGCACTTGGCACACTGTCACCCTGCAAGCAGCATGCAGTTTTTGATTATTTAAGCCGAGCTACATAGAAATATTTTCTTTTTCATACATTTTAGAAAATGAGGATGGCGATGATGAGACAGTCAGTTACTCAATTCAAGAGCAGATATGCTCATATTCTTACATAACAATTGTTGATGTTAATTATGTGTACTCTCTGCCAAATTTACAGTCACAGTATTTTCAAAATGTTATCTAGGTATGCATGCCTGTTTTTCTAAAGAGGACTTGTCTTATATCATTTTTCGGAAAAGCTTATACGTAACTTATTTGCATTTTTGTTTTGAATGTTACGAGAGTCAGACTCTGTTAAATCACTGTTTAAGCAAAATATGTTCATGTCTTGTGCAGACATAAAATGGTTGCTTTTGGTGCTGAGGACTGTGTAGAAGTACTTTTTCGCCCTCAAAAAACTACTTGGGAATCGTTAGGAGAATCAATAAGGAATTGGATTGATAAGCAGAATCGACAATGGCATTGACATCGATAAAATCTTATCAATTCCCACCCCTAATATAATATATAATAATATATTTGTATATATATATTAGATTAAATTCAACTTTATTTCATGTCACAAGCACAGACCAACCAAATGCAGTAAACATCCAACTGCAACTGGAAGTGCTAAGCAGTGATATAAATACAAATGTACAGAATATACACATTATATAACATATATGTATATGTATGAAAAAAAAAAACTTGCTATGAAGTGCAGGTATGAATGAATAAGTTGCCATAGGTATGCAGAATATAACAGGTGATATTTCTATGAATGTAGTATTGTATTGTTTTTATTGTTATTATTATGGAATGAGGTGGAGCTCCTCAAGCAGGGGTGGGGGTAGGAGGGTGGGGCTGCCGGTCCACTCCAGCTCTGCTTGTTGCCACGACAACCTTCTTTCCTTCCTCCTCCATTTCCCGTTGAGCCCTCTGATCCTTCAGCGACTGTGTGTGTGTCCATCACTCCCCCGGTGGCGGGTCGCAGTAGTGGCGGGCGTCATAATCATCATAACAATAACACCAGCAGCAGCAGCAGCAGTGGTAATAATCATATAAAACATTAAAACCAGTCGGTGGCGGCGGAGCAGCTCGGCTGACAGACAAACCGCGGCGTGGTATCAGAAGGAAATGAGAAAGAAAAAAAAGAAAAAAGAACGAGTCAAAGACGGCGGTGGAGGATAAAAGCAGAGACACAAGAGGGTAAAAATAATATATTTGTAGGGAATAATGGGATAAAAGGAGGCGGCAGCGCCTGGGAGCCGGCCTGCAAAAATAGATTGCAGGCGGGGGGGTGGGCTCGAGGTGGGGGAGGGGTTGCAGCCGTCATCGTAGCTCTTGTCTCCCCCCCCTCCCCCCCCTCGCCCCAACCCCCCATCCCCCACCCCCACTCGTGTTTTAATTATGCAGTCGGGGCTACGGAGCAGGACAAGACGTGTTCCAGTGTCGCCACCAATTAAGGAGCGTCACCCAGTCATGGAGCTGCTGCTGCGAGCAAGGGTGGTGGGAGGGCGAAGAGTTGGGAGGAGGCGAGGTGACGGCGGAGAGGAGACACAAACCCAATCAGATGCACGAGTTGTCTTCTTATTTTCCGCCTGGACGACGACGACGACAGCAGAGCTCAGCACCACACGGAGCTTGAACACTGCCGGCCAATCAGAGAGCAGGAAGAGCTGAACACCGGCGGCTGATCAGAGAGCAGGAGGCCTCATCACCTGAACACTTGTGTCCAATCAGAGAGCAGGAGGCCATAACATCGACAGTCGATCAGAGAGCAGGAAGAGCTGAAGACCCAGCGGCCAATCAGAGAGCAGGAAGAGCTGAACACCAAGCAGCCAATCAGAGAGCAGGGAGAGCTGAACGCTGGTGGCCAAGCAGTGTGCAGGAAGAACTGAGCAATGGTGTCCAATCAGAGAGCAGGAAGAAGTGAACACTGTTGTCCAATCAGGGAGAAGAAAAGTCCTTCCTGAAGCATCCAATCAGAGCAGGGAAACAACAAACAAACAACATCGGCTGAGCGTTACGGTCGTGTACGTTGCATTGTCATTGTGTTCAAACAGCTGATTTCTCCTTGGCTGAGTCGCAATACACACAGCCTGAACTATTCGTTCATTCATTCGTTCATTCGTAGTTTGTTTGTTCGATTGTATTTTATTTTTAAATGTAATGTTAAACTCGTATCGTCTTTAAAGATGGAAAAAAAAATTGACAAAGAGAAAATAATAATGCTGCAGCTGAGTGAAAAATCAGGGAGTCCACAAGGCTCTCTGTTTAGTTCAAAGGCTCTTTCATTTCAAGGAAGAGTAAATAAAAAAAAAGAAAAGAAAAGAAAAATATGTTATGAAGTTCGACAATTGAGAAAAGTTTCTTTGATTTTGAGTCCTGGAGGGCAATGTTTGAGTTTGATTATGATTTCATCATGATTTGTAATCATAGTTTCTAATTATAATACATTCTATATTATATAAATGATAAAAAACAAAACTTAAATAAAAAAGTAAATGAAAAAAATATATATGATAAAACAATGAAAAATGTCAATTATATAAATACAATATGTAAATAATAAAAAAAAAATTTATCAAAACATCAATTAAGTAAAAAAATATCTATATATAATATAAAAAATATATAAAAATAAAACAAAAATTATAAAAATAAGCAACATGCATGGACATTGTCAGTACGGGAGTCGTGCAGACGGAACCAGTCCTGTGGTTGCTTGTGTCATGTGATCAGCCTACGCTGTGCAACGACAGCGTTCCCCTGTGGTCCAACGGAGGGTGCCGGTACGGTACGGGTTGGGCAGCTATATGAAGAGCTTGGTCAGCCCTCCGGTCCAGCAGGGGGCGCCGGTGTGGTGCGGCTACAGGAAGAGCTTGGTCAGCTCTCTGGTCCAACAGGTGTCAGTGCGGTGCGGCTACATGAAGAGGGTGGTCAGCTCTCCGGTCCAGCAGGGGGCGGTGGTGTTACATGAAGGGTGTGTTGAGCCCTCCGGTCCAGCGGGGGGGTGCTGTTGCGATGCGGCTACATGAAGAGGGTGGTAGCGTGAGGCTCATCGACTCCAGGAAGTCGTCCAGCAGCGTCCTGACCGAACGGAGGCTCAGCCTGCTGCTCCTCCTGCTGCTCTTGGTGCAATCGTCGGCCTGCTGGTGGCCACCATCGCCCATCACCAGGTGCGCCTGCAGCGCCCT
Source organism: Thamnaconus septentrionalis (assembly GCA_009823395.1). Classification (NCBI taxonomy): domain Eukaryota; kingdom Metazoa; phylum Chordata; class Actinopteri; order Tetraodontiformes; family Monacanthidae; genus Thamnaconus; species Thamnaconus septentrionalis. The sequence goes on along the minus strand of CM020509.1, from coordinate 20,790,846 downwards.
GACGAAGGCAGCGTCCACGGCCGGGTCCTGAAGCAGGATCATGGACAGCAAGAGGCTGCGGCTGCTGCAGACGTCCCTCTGCAGGTCTCGCAGGACGGCCCGGCACACGCCGCCCACGCTGCGGTGCTGGTGGTGGTGCTGGTGCCCCCTGCTGGCTGTGAGGACGCAGCCATTGGGCGGCAGCAGCAGCCCCCCCAGCGTCAGCGCAACCAGCCGCTTGGCGTGCGCCACCAGCACGTCGCGCGCGCTGCTGCGGCGCCAGCGTCACAGCGCCGCAACACGTTGAGCGCCACCAGTGCCACCAGCAGGCGCAGCTCGCTGTCACAGCCCGGCGGGCACCACCAGGGGGCGGAGTCAGGGGCGGAGGTGGAGTCGGAGGGGGCAGAGTCGCGGCTGGCAGAGGAGGAAATGGAGGACCAGGGCGAGGATGACGCCATCCAGTGGCCTGGAGCTGAAAACTCGTTGGGTCTTGGTCTTTTCCTTTTGGACAATTAGTCCAACGTCCTGGACAGGAAGTGCCCCCCACTTTAAAGACTTCCCGAAGCTTCTTTGATCTCCTGAGGCTCTTTGATGGTCAAACAGAAACTTTGATGTCCTACAGCACCCTCTACCGTCACTACATAGCCACCATATAGAGGCTACGCCAGGGGTGGGCTGACTTTTTGACTGGAGGGGCCACAGTGGGTTCCAAAATGTGACAGATAGGGCGGTGGAGCAGCAGCAGATAGATGGAGTGTTTTGGTGACCTACCTCATAGGAGGAAAAAATATATCATGGGACATGCAGAAAACATGTTAAACTGGTTAAAAATGAAGCAAAGCAAAGTTACAACAAAATCTGTCTTTGAAGGCCCACGGTATTTAGATCTTTATAGAAATGACTCTTAAAACACTGAAATAATTGATGAAATACAGTTATTTTGCGACACACTGACTATTGATATAAGTTCTTCAAGTTCGAGGAGGGCCGGACAGAAAACTTATGGGCCCCAGGCCATAGTTTGCCCTTGCCCGGGCTACCAGGCTATCAGTATTCACTGTATAGTCCACTCAAAATATACCACAATGCATGCAACGTATGGTACAACCAATAGGTTCAGCAATATATCCCATCATGCATTGCGCTCACGCTGAACCATAGCTAGAAATGTGTGTTGGGAACGTGGGAAGATGCTCAGTATAACATGAACTTGTCACCAAAATGTAAATATTTTAATTTTTAATATCCTTATGATGACCTGCCGATGGGACGTTTCAATAATTAGACCGTGATGATGTCATCAACATCACCAAGAGTGAGAGGTTCTTTTATTTTTATTTTTTTGGCTAATGAGTAAGCTACATAGTTAGCCACATAGAACAGCTTGAAGAAAGACCTGTGGTTTAGGCCGGTTGAAACATCGCGCCGTCTCCGTGCAGACCCAACGTTATCATCATTGCTAATGTGGTTCAGTCTCATGGCAACGGTGGCTCGGGATTGGCCGACTGCAGTCACCTCTCCTGCAAGTATTGATCAATTGGCCGACTCCTCCCCCTCCCCCATGATGCTCGCTTCCAAGGCAGTTTGAAGCGTTGCAGCAGGATGAAGAGGCTTTGCAGGTAATGACCCACCCCTCCTCCCCCGCCTCACTGATAACCACACTAATAGACTCCCAACCTGCTATTTACATTAAGGAGGCGGCGGCCTCTCTCTCTGTCTCTCTCCCCTCTATTGACTTCCATAAAATATATACGTGCGCTCGGCTACATTAAAATCAATAAAGCCATTTAAAGGAGCGTTAGCGCTAAGTGTTCAGTGTTAAGTGTGAGCGCCGCTGGAGGGGGGGGGAATGGGGGTTTGGAGGAGTGGGGGGTGGGGGAGGGTGCTGGAGGGGGTGGAGACAGCAATCTAGCACCTTAAACCAACATCATTTGCTGCTCGGCTGCACCATCAGCAGGGCGAGCAAGGCCGAGCGAGCCTTCCCTCCTCTCTCTCTCTCTCTCTCTCTAACTGCTCTCTCTCTCGCTACAGGATGAAAGATTTGGGAGAAAAATCCCAAGCAGCTGCTGCTGATGTTGCTCCAGCTCCATCATTTTCCCTCGCCAGCGATACATCCTGGCAGGGGACGTCAGTGGGGGAGGGGGAAGTCCCGCCCACTGCCAGCCACCTCCACTGCCGCCAGCACACCAGTTTGACTCTTTCAGCTGCGGAAAAAAAAACGAGAGACATGTTGCAGCCAATCAATCCATGACTCCGCCCCATTGCCGGATCAGCGGAGCACCACCGGTGGTTGTGGCTGGACGCTGCAGAGCCAGACTCCCCCAGCCGTCCAGGCCACACCCCCAGAATCCAAGATGTCAGCCATTTCATTTCATTTCAGATCCACTGGCGAGCTAGCTCGCTAGCTAGCATGCTAGCGCATTAGCCGAGAGTTTGTCATCTTGAAATCACTTCAGGTTACTTATTGGTTATGCAACACCCCTACAGAGCATGAAGAAGGAGCGTCACTTAAAAATCTACAATAGAAAGATTTATTATAAACCATCTGACAGGTCAAAGGTCGTCCTGTCAGCCATTTCAGAGGCATTTGTTTCTTTTTTGTATAACGGTCTAAAAGGGGGGAAAGCTTTTTGGGCGTCAGGGAGTTTATAGCTGCAGTTTCTTGAGTGGCCAATGGAAAACAATCAATCCTGTATCCAATTCTCATGATAATAAATCACATGGCCCAGGTACCGTCAGGTTTGGTGCAATACAACATGAATGTTTTCCATCCAATCATTTACCTTCTTCCCCATCACACCTGGAACCACCCGATTGGCCGACGCCCATCACCACCTTCTTCCAGGAATCCTGCAGATGTCTTGTGGATTCTGCTCCGGATCCTTCAAATAATTCCTTCGAGATAAGTGAAGACCCTGAACTTCCCAACTACAAAGAAAGTAGATTTCTTTTTCTTTTTTTTTCAAATCTTCAGGACATTTTTGATTGACCCAAGTCTGGTTTCATAGAACTTGGCAGTGCCTCTTGACATCGACATCGTCCGGAACCAAGAACCCGGATCACAATTACCTCCAGCTGATTCAACTGATCCAATGGCTCCACCTCTTAAGTCTTCCAGGTTTTGAATAATCCCTAAAAAATGTAATGAATTTAATGAAAACTTTGAACAAAATTCTGTAAATTGAGGACGGATCACACTGGAAACGGGTAAAACATTATTTTTTTTCCGAGGATATCAAAAGGCCCATTTGGGCTTTTTGCTGTAGAAAAGGGCCACAATTTTGACCCACGTTGGGGCCAAAGCAGCAAGTTTCCTCCAGCAAAATCCTGCTGTCCCTCGGGAGCGGTTAAAGAAAAGCGGCAGCAGTGAAGCTAAAGAGTTCCAGAAGGAGGGGTCAAGGAGCGGGAGGGAGGTGGGTTTGAGGATCTCTGAGGTAAATCTCTTAATCACAACAAAGAGACCCTGGATGAATCCTGGATAAATCCTGAATGACTCCTGATGAATCCTGGATAAATCCTGATCAATCCTGTTGGATCGCACTATTTTCTATTGTCGTGCTGACGATCCACATGTTCGTTGAAATAAGAGTCTCAGGAGAAGAAGGCCGATTTCATCTTTACTATGCAATTCAGGATACAAGTACTTTTACACATAGAAAAAGAACCAGCTGTTCATGCAGGCATGTTCAGATGATGTCCTCCTCCGATTGGCTTTCTGGTCTCCACACCCCAGCCTCTTTGGATTTTGCTGCAGCCTTTGCTGCAGGTTCTTATTTGGCCAAATGGTCCTATTTCTTTCCAATATTGCCCTGCAGAAACAACTTCCTATAAGAAAGTTCGGAGGTTGTAAAGTTCCAATCCCTTTGACCACTCTGGGTCACAAACTTTATGAGGGTAAGAAGATTAGTTTCTGTTGTTGTCCACTCTCGGATCACCTAAGGTCACTGTTTTACGAGGGGTTGGTTCCTTTGTCCTCTCCTAGGTGTGACATGACTGCACAGAGCTTACACAGCATGTTATGCATACATTGGCCATCTTATGCATGGGTCAACTGCATTCCGTCGCCCGAACAATAACATAACAAATGAAATAGGCCTCACCGTGGGACACAGTGCCACATAGGTGGCAAGATGGCGCCGGTGTTCATGGCTGACCGTCTGCTGCTGTCACTTTATTTGGTGTATTTGTTGTTTCTGTCCCTCGGCATTACACGAATCAGGTCTCTGCTGGTGTATGATCACCAATCACTCCTGGATCTTCGACCAAATGTCAAGGAGTTGGTGCATTTAATCATGGTGGACAGAAAACCTTGCCCCTGCTCCTGTCTGAAATCCTGACTCACTGTCCCCCCAGCAGAGGCATCTCCAACGCCGCGGTAAGCGATGTGGTCAGCTGGTTAAACTGAAGATCTGCCTGGTGCGTTCTTCATCCTTTTCCCGGACAGGGCGTTGATTTTTGTATCCTTTCTCTGTGCATCGTCATTTCCTCGATCCGATCGACGCCTGTCTGCTACCCGTCGCCGGATTTGTTGAGGGTTTACAACCCCGCCAGCCCTGCTCTCCCCAGTTCTCTCGGTGCGGGTTGAATCTCCTGAGTCTGAGGACGCTGATCCGGGCCCCCCGATCCGACGAACCACAGTCCCAAGCTCCTGCCTGGATTGGCCTGGCAAATAAGACTTTCGTCCTGAGGGATTTCTTCAGCTCCCGTGCCCTGGACTTTCTCTGTGTGACAGAGACCTGGATCGGTGCAGGCAAGTACAGTGCTCTGCTTTGAGCTATGGGGTGACTATGGCTCAGGAGGTAGGGCGGGTTTGTCCAATGATCGAAAGGTTGGCAGTTCAGATCCTGCTCCATCCTAGTCCGTCGTTGTGTCCTTGGGCAAGACACTTAACCCTAAATTGCTCCCAATGGGGTTAGGCAGCGCCTTGCATGGCAGCAGCCACCCATTGGTGTATGAATGTGTGTGAATGTGTCAATGAGAGGCCTTTGTAAAGCGCTTTGGGGTACCGTGAAGTTGCTGGAAAAGCGTTATACAAGTGCAGTCCATTTACCATTTTTGAAGAGCGGGCTGCTCTTATTTTAACTCCCCGCGGACATCGGGCCGTGGAGGAGGTACGACGACTTTTTTTAAAAAACAATTTGAAATGTAAGCAGTGCGCTGTGTCACCCTCATTGTCAAGCTTCGAAGTCTATTTATTTGAGGTGGGTCGTTCTGATCCGGTGCTATGCGCTGCCATCTACAGACCGCCTAAAATACAATAAGGTCTTTGTGAATGACTTTTCGGATTTTCTGGCTGGAATGAAGCCACAGAACGATCGTGTTCTCCTTGTTGGAGATTTTCACATTTGTGTGTTGTCCTGATAAACCTTTGGTGAAGGAGTTTTTAAGCCTTCTTGACTCTTTTAACTTGGCGCAGTGGTGGTCATACATTAGACCTCGTTCTCTCCCTCGGGTTGTCGGTGTCTAGCCTGGAGATATTTTCGGATCACATGCCTGTTCTGTTTGAAGTCATCTTCTCCTATACTGCAGTTAAGTCCGGCGCTCTTGCTCAGCGCCATCATATTTTTTCAATTGTTTCCCTGCCAGTCATATCACTGCTTTATTTGACCTCTGCGTTCCCCCTGACTTAACATCTTCTGACATGGAGGAGCTTATTTCCTGGTTTCATTCCTCCTGTCAAACCATACTGGACTATGTGGCTCAATTAAAAGCCATGCAGTCCAAAGTGAAATCTGAGCCCTGGTTAAGTGACAGAACTTGTGCAGCTAGACGGGAGTGCTGCAAAGTCAAGCTACAGGTTTCATTTCAAATCTTCAAGGACTGTTTGCAGTGTTACTAGATGACTGTTAAAGAGGCAAAAAGAGAATACCTGTCGGATAATATTGTATCCAAACGTCACAACTCTGATGTGCTATTTAAAACCACTGACTCTGTCCTAAATGTCCCTCAGTCTGCCTGTCTCAAAGCATCCCCCGAAGTGCAATAACTTCCTGGAATTTTCTTTTAGTGACAAAGTTGTTATCACAAGGGCTCTCATCCCAACTACTGCCTCTTACCCCTCTGGTCCTGTCCCTTGTCAAGCCGTGTTTGAAAAGTTTGCTCCTGCGACTTTGTCACTTTACGAAGATGTGGTTGGCCACATTAAGCCATCAGGTTCCCCTTGTGATGGTGTCCCTCCTACTCCTACATTTTTAAGAGAGTTTTCTCTTGTATAGGGAAATCAGTTATTGCCATTATAAACAGCAACTTATCTTCAGGTTTTGTCCATGGAAGTTTCAAACACGCAGTCGTGTAACCCCTGCTTTAAAAAAACCAGCCTTGATCACACTGTGTTTGCTAATTTCAGGCCCTAATTTCCAAGCTGCCATTTATCTCAAAAATCTTAGAGAAAATTGTTCATATTCAGCTTTAATCATATCTGAATAAGCATATTCTTGAGGTCTTTCAGTCTGGTTTTAAAACCCTGCACAGCACAGTCAGCTTTAATAAGGGTTTTCAATGACATCCTCTGGGCAAATGATTCTGGGGAATATGTTGTTCTTGTCCTAGTGGACTTGACTGCTGCATTTGACACAGTGGACCACAATATTATAGTGGCTTGATTGCAGCAACTTGTGGGCATTTGTGGTAGTGCTCTGGAGTGGTTTAGGTCTTATCTGGCAGACAGAACCATATGTGTTAGCCTTGCTGGTTCTGTGTCCCGCCCCGCTCCTCTGTCTTTTGGGGTTCCACAAGGCTCAATTCTAGGGCCCTTGCTGTTCTCTCTATATTTACTTCCTCTGGGTTCCATTCTTTGAAAACAGGGTATCTCTTTCCATTTTTATACTGATGACAGCCAAATATACTGTATGTGCCACTGAAAAAGAAATATGCCTTTTCTTCAAAACCACTTTTAGCTTGTCTTGATGACATTAAAACCTGTATGGCCTTAATTGTTTTAAACTTCAACGAAACAAAAGTGTTTGGTCCTGCTCAGTGCCTCAGGTCAGCTGACCAGCTGACCTGATGTCACCAAGGTCTAAGCTCAGAGAAGCTTTTTCTGTGACCCAGCATGAGATGGGATGGGATGTTTTATTGCTTTTATTGTTTCACTGTATGTTTTATGTTTTTATGTAATTATGTACAGGACTTTGTCAGCTGTGGTTGTATTTAAAGTGCTTTATAAATAAAGTTGAGTTGAGTAGGGAATCGGTAGGCCAGCTGACCAGAGCCCCTCCAGCAAGTTGTCCAACCTTGGATCACTCTCCGGATGATCTGTCTTTTCCCTGCCATGATGTCTTTCCATCTGTCGATGCTGGAGAAACACTACATTAGCGGCTACACGTGTGATGCGATAACTATCTTCGGACTGCGAGTATGACAACCCCATAACCTGCGTGTCCACCCAATATTAAAATGAGACGAGGCGCTTAGTCATGGGGTGCAAATCTCTGGCCGCCTGATGCTTGGCATGAATAACCAGCATGACATGAGGATAGGCTTCTTAAGCCATCTCGTCCCACTCCATCTGTTTATCTGTCAAGACTACCTGAGCAGCCACACCCTCGGGACCTACAAACAGACAAGGGGACACAATGGACAAAAAGGTCCCTTCCAACTCACTCTCAAATGCATCCCTATACACTTCATTTTCATATCGGATGTAGAATAAGGTGATATGATAGGGGTCAGAAGGCGGAGTAAAAGGCCGGACCATGAACAACCAGGGTTTCCAGCTTTGAAACAGCAAGACTATGCCAGTTCCAGGGGATGTTTCAGGTTCATTGGTTTATTTATCCATAGGTTTATTGAGTTCACCTCAATAAATGTCTGCCCAGAACCATTTTCACCTGGTGCCATATTAACATTCATTAGCATGCAACACGTGGCACCTGATGTTCTTGAGGAGTTCAGTTCAGTTCATCAGGAACTCTCGCTTGTCTTATCTGCCAGCGCCTCATCCGTGTGAACCTCTGGACACCATCACTGGAAGTCATCACAGCGACAATCCCCCTGCTTGTACTTGCCTCGCAGAGCTGCTCCTGGATTGGGAGCGTAGTGTTGCGAGGTCCCCAAGCCTGGAGGGTGTTGCCTCACCCTGCTGACGGGCCAGGTAGGCGAGTCAGGGTACGCTCCATGGGGTGGGGCATCCAGGCCCATCTGTGCTCTCTGCTATTGTGCTCACGGACAGCTGTTTCGCCACTGTCCTCACTGTCCAGAGAAGTTACACTGATCTCGGCCATAACCCGATGCCGCCACCCCGCTCTTCCGCTTCCCCCATTTCTGCCTATTCTAGGAAAGCCCCAATAAGGTTTAGGGAATCAAATTGTCTGTGGTTGTCCCTGAGGGGGAGCTATTGGAAAGTTTGATGGTCCTTGCTTAATTTTTCCTTTTATCATTGATTTTACGCCTGGCCTCGTCCAGCTGGAGTTTCAATAACTGCTCCTGAGCTGACATGACGCTGTCTTTTTGCTTGCCTCTTTTTCGCGGCAAATCTTGGCGTGGTGAGAAAGGTGTCTCTTCCACATGTCAGTGGTACTTCCTCGTAGATCAGGATTATTTTTCAGCACCCCTCGTAACAGCTTGTGGCACTCATGCCATCACTGCTTACCAAAAAAAGGGTGGTCTGGAGCAGATCTGTCCATGGATGATGTCCCACCGCACCCAACCATTCCTCCTTACAGTATGTCAAGAAACCATTAGTGTTTTCGCTATCTGTCTCGCCTCCTTGTCTGCCTTTAAGTTGTCTACATAAAGTCTGAACCATTTCTATTAACTCTTTCTGTCCCTTATCTTCAAACATCTCTATCCCTTCCATGATTTGTGCGAGTGGCATTTTTATGGCGGTGGTGTGGACAGGGATGGTACCTAAAGGTACAACGATGGGGTTGGGGTCTTTCTCTTGAATTTTCTTTGTTCCTAACCTCTTCCCCTGTTTGATGACATCTCTGCACTGTTGCACATGCCATAGCCATGAGATGTATGAGTAATCGATTATTTCTATTTTTCCTCCTTTTTTCTCCACTTAGGTCCCGTCAAGGGGACCTCCCTTGTTTCTCTCTGTATCACACAAAGAAATGTTTGAGGGGAGAGGGGCTTCCGCTGCTCCCCTGCTAGGAAGAAAAAACTTGCGCTAAAATTAACAAGGATTTCCAGTATACTCCAGCCATCTCAACATCCGGCTCAGCTGTCTTAATGTGCAAATTAATTGATGTGTTCTAGCACAAAGTTAAAAGACCCAAAACCAAAGTAAAAATGTACTTCTTAGCAACCAAAACAGAACAGAAGTGATTGATCCTTCGATGTCGGCTCTTCCTATCATTGTGAAGCAGAATTCACCAAGCGTTGGATTGTCCACCCACTAATAGGGAACGTGAGCTGGGATTAGACCGTCGTGAGACAGGTTAGTTTTACCCTACTGATGATGTGTTGTTGCAATAGTCAGATTCAAGTGCTCCAAAAATAACACTGCAATCATGCAAGCACGCAGAGAGCCCCCTCTCCTTTCCTCCTCAGACTCAGCAAAGGCTCATATTTTATTATCTTAACAAAGTCTTCATTTGGGGTCCTACATGTTAACTCTGAATAGGTCTTATTGTTAATAAAATGTCCTATCTGGGGCTCATATTTTAATCAATCTTATGAAGTCTGTCTTTTAGAGGCTCATAGGTTTAAACAAATTTATATTGCCCCCAGTAGGCTCATGTGTTTTAGCACGGAAGAGACAAAACAGCATGATGAATGGCTTGATGTATAAGTAGAGACTTATACATCACTAATCGTTTCTATTATTGCAAAATCTCTCTCAACAAAGACACATTAACAAAACATGCGGTGCACACACACAAAAATGAACATTTAACAGACAAAGATGTTGAACAATAATTCTGAGAAACTGTAAACAAGCCTGGCATTCCTTATGGGCCTCATCAGGCACCGTAGTTCCAGATGGACCTGTTTGAGTGTTGCATGTGTTAGCTCTTAGGTAACATGCTTAGCGTGTTTGATGGTCTATATATATATATATATATATATATATATATATATATATATATATATATATATATATATATATATATATATATATATATATATACTATATATATATATATATGCTGCTAAAGGGTGAAGCCTTCCGGACAGTGTGTTTAAATTGTGTCGGTTTTGTAAAGTTTGCCGTTTACTCTCAACTCCCGCACCGGCAAATTGAGGAAGTGTGGCTCAGCAGCAACCAAGAGTGTGACCAATCACAGCGGAGTGGGCTGGGCGGGAGGCGTACACAGAGGAGGCCAGGGGTGGAGTGAAGTAAAACAGACCGTTTTTGCGGGACTTTCAGTGCGGGTAATCGTGTGTTGCTGCTCTGGTGGGGCCAGAACTCAAATACAAAGGCCCAAAAATTAGTATAATAGGTCACCTTTAAGTTGAAAGTGTCTTTAATCGGGAATCAGACAGGACATCAGGAATCAGGCAGGACATCAAGAATCAGGCAGGACATCAGGAATCAGGCAGGACAGGCTGGTCAAAGGCAGGCAAGGTTGACTAACAACAGTCTTCAGTCTTGAGTGCAGAAAGGCAAATAAAAATCTGGCAGGGAATGAGTGGCAAGCAGGGGTCTTTATACCTAACCAGTCAGATCAAAGCGGACAAGCCGAATGGAGTCGCTTTGATGAAGGGCAGGATTGGAAAAGACTTAAAGTTGGGGAGCAGAATGTCCGAACAGGGACAGAATGTCCAAATTGTGACAGAAACCTGGAGGAATCCTAAGGAATCCTGGAGGAATCTTGGATGAATCCTGAATTAATCTTGAATGAATCCGCAATGAATCCTGTTGTATCGTCGATAAATACTGGATGAATCCTGGGAAAAAATCCTGATGAATTCTGGATGAATCCTGCATAAATCCTGATGAATCCTGGATTATTCCTGAATAAATCCTGATGAATCCAGACTGAATCTAGGATGAATTCTGGACAAATCCTGAATTAATCCTGCATGAATCCTGGATAAATCCTAATGAATCCAGGCTGAATCCTGATTAATTTTGGATGAATCCTGAGATAGACCAGTAGTTTACGCTGGAAGAAGAAGAAGAAGAAGAAGAAGAAGAAGAAGAAGAAGAAGAAGAAGGGAAGAGGAGGAGAAGGTGGAAGAGGAGGAGGAGGAGGAGGAGCAAGTGGGATGAGGGATTTCGGCCTATCAGCCGTCTCCTCCATCAGGATCAACCAGTGGGGTCGTCGTCCCTCGTGACGCCCCGCCAACCTTCGCCTCAAACATCTAACCGCACTGAATCAAATTGTGTTGTCTTTGTGCGGCTGAGCGTCCACCTGTTACTTTGATCTGTGGCCCACAGTTCCCAGAGTTCAGAGGTGCCCAGCTGTTGCAGACTTCATGTAGAAGTGTAAAGGGTTAGCAAAGTGACAGGCACCACGCTCCTTGGAGTGAACAGCAGCAGGTACAGCGTGACCAGGGGAGGGCAGCGTGACCCAGGAAAGGTAGAAAAAGATATATATGTGCAGGGTTCAGCTCAGAGGAGGTTGCCATCAACAGACCCCACCATCCTGAGTGCCAGTGCAAGTGCAGCTGTGGATGACATCAACAGCCCACAACATCTTTATTGTATACAAAAATACGCCTGACAGGGACCTTCCCACCGGTAGAGTTGACATTTAGGACATATCGGTGGATGTTGCAGCTGTGGCCCTATTAAAGAAACGAGGTCCCAGGGCGTTGTTTTCCCATGTGACCACTGTATAAAAGAGGGGTTTAGACCTGCATGAGCACGTCGAACAGTGTTTGGCTGTATTCTGTACAAATTAACACTCGTTTGCCTTGAGGACCGGTTGACTCGATAAGTCAGATAAGACCAAGTGGCACTGAACCGCGACACTCCCACCCCTCCCCCCACCTCTTCCTCCTCCTCCTTCCTCACCTCCTCCTCGTCCTCCCTCACCTCCTCCTCCTCGTCCCTCCCTCCTCTTCCTCCCACCTCCACCTCCTGCTCCTCCACCTCCTCCACGTCCTCTCGTTCGCTCCATTTCATTTGACACTATATTAACTCTCTCACCTGAGCTCCTATCACTCCCATCATGCAACAGGGCCACCACCTGAGCTCACACACACACATGCACACACACACACACACACACACACACACACACACACACATACACACACACGCCTCAGCAGGAGGAACCATGACTTGTTGGTGCACCCTGCTGAGAGCAACCAAAGAATCGTTTTGTAGCAGAGTGGATCATTTTTTGTTGTTATCTTTTTTCACCTTTTTTCGTTGGTTCTGCTGGCAAAATGCGCAACTTAACTCCAGTCCCCTGACTGAATACATCCTGCCATCAACTAGGTTCCTGTTAGCCTCCCGCCTAGCTTTAACTTCCTGCAGTGAAGCACTGTTGAACTCCAGATGCTCATCAGCGTCATTGTCGTGACTGTGGAACTTCAATCAGTAACACACTCATGTCGCAATCAGCTTTTGTAGCGAGGCTAGTTAGGATAGCTAGCCCTCCTAGCCTAGCCGTGACCTCCAGCTCACTGAGCAGTTTGAGATAGTCAGATAGTAACTGTTGTGATGGACACTCCAGATCCAGCTCCATCTCCAACTGCAGCCGCAACTCCAGCTCCATCACCATCTCCAGTTTCAGCTGCAGCTGCAGCTCCACTAATAGCAAAAAGTGGAGCACGGCTGCACTTTTTTTATTATTTTTTGCAGTTTCCAGAAACAAAAGAAACACAAATAATTATGTGGTAAACGATACACAATAGGAGGCACTGCTGTGCAAGGATCAGATGGACGGTCTGCAGAATTTCCTCTCATGAAAGAAGAAGGAAGAGAAGAAGAAGGAAGACGAGGAGGAGGAGGGATGTGAGGCTGTCGCCGCTGCCTCAATATCCCTCCTCCCCCTCCTTTTCGTCCTCCTCTTCGTCCCCCTCCTCCTCCTCTTCCTCCTCCCCCTCCTTCTTCTCCCTCCCCTCCTCCTCCTCTTCCTTTCCTTCCTCCTCCTTCTCCTTCTCCTCCTTCTTCTCCCTCCCCTCCTCCTTCTCCTCCTCCACCTCGTTAACTCCCTCCAGCTCCAGTCATCATATAATTGGTCGCTTCCCGGGGATCGTCCTCGTCTTCGTCCTCAGCAACACGTGTCACAAAACACACAAATAGGAACAAACGCACAAACAAACAATGGCTCCATTCTGTTGGTGTGTTTGTGCGTTGTGGTGGATTATCAGCGGTGAGCAGATGTTGATTATGGCGACTGGTTTGTCCGTTAAACGCTGCCGCACTGCTGGAAGGAGCCAAGGAAGGAGAGTGAAAAAAAAAAAACCCTTGTTAGCTGTTAATAAGCTAATTAGGAGGCGAGTAGCCGGAGCTGCATCAGCCGCTTTCTAACAGTGGAGGCCGTCGGAAAAACTTTTTGCAATTCATTGCTTGTTTTTTTTTTTTTCAAGAAAAAAAAATCCCCCCTTTAAAAAGTTTCTTGCTCTTTTAAAGTTTTTGCTTTTCTATTTTTCTTGCCTGTGTTTTTGTTTTTATCGTTTTCTTTTTTCTTCTTTTTAATTCTTGATATTTCTTGCTTTTTTCTTTTCATTTTTTTGGCTCTTTAGTATTTTTTTTTTTAGTAGAGTTCAATTTAGAATTTTGTGATTTTTTTTTTTTTTTTTTTTTTTTTTTAACAGGACTACCTATCGCTATTGATGGTGATATCTAATTGGGGATCCAATAAACCAATTTATGAAGCTATAGTCGACACAATCTGGGACTTAACCGGCTCGGCTTTTCAGGAGGCCAGCCTCGTGACTGGGAGGCTGCTCACTTCCTGTCTCGTCCCTCCAGACAGGAAGTGAGCAAAGACGAGCCGCTGGCGGAGCATAGAACCTGCAGGGGATGGATTGGCGACGCCCCCCTCACTCCCTTCATCTTTCCCTCTCTCTCTCTCTCTCTCTCTTTCGCTCTCTCTCACACACACACATTGTCCCTCCGCAGGCCTGTGGGGGCAGCATCGTCCCTCCGACCGCTAAGGTTAATAATTCTGCTCTGTCTCAGCGGGACTCGTCTGTCTGCCGCCGCCGCCGCTGTTTAATCAAAGGGACGGAAGAGGTGGGGGAGGAGAACGGAGCCAAGCGCTGACTAGGCCGGCCAGACCTGCACACCTGCCAGGACGCCACCTGGTGGAGATGAAAAGAATGAGACGGGCGAAGAATTTAGACTTTCATGACGACGCTGAGCGAGTGCATGATTGTGTTTGTGTGTGTGTGTCTGTATGGATGTGTGTATGCGCATGTGTGTGTGTGAATATGAGTGTATGGTGTGTTTGTGTGTGTGAGTTTGTGTGTGTGTGTGTGCTTATGGTTGTTTTATGTGTGTATGTGTGTGTGTGTGTGTGTGTGTGTGTCTCCTTTTTCATTTTATTTATCTATTTATTTTTTACTAATTGACTGTTGACAACACGTAACAACAACGAAACAGCTTCAACCTTCCCATTGGCCCAGAGCAGCCGCGGCGGGCGGAGACAAACTACAGTGTGTGTTGGAAAGGGCCAATCAGCCGGAGGGGACAAAAAAAAAAATGGTGTTTGGAAGTTCCAGTTCTAGCTGTGCCACCTTCTCTCTCTTCTCTTTTGCTCTCTCTCTCATTTCTAAAGTTGAACTGACTAGTCTGATTTTTTTTGAAAAAAGGAAATTAAAAAAATAAATAAATTAAAAAAAGTTGTAATGTTTGTATGTTTTTGGTCGTCCAGTGTTTGATTTCAGCATTTCTGAAAATAAAAAAAATCCATCATCAATGTAAGACTTTCAGCGCATTTTTAAAAAGAGGTGAAAAAGAGAGAGAGAAAAAGAGAGAGAGAAAGGGAGAGAGAGAGAGAGAGAGAGAAACCCGTTGGCGCCGGTCCTTTAAATCTTATCTTGGCCTCCTGCCTGCCACTGATAAATTGGCTGCATTTTTTAGCATAAAAGTGCCTTTTGTGCACCTTTAAGTGAAACTTAATGGCTGTGCAGAGATTAATGAGCGGCGGCCGCTGCCGCCGCTTCGTACGCCTCGTATTTACACTGAAAAACACCGCCACTTAGCCGCTTCCCACTCTTATCAGCGGTGGGGTGGGGGTGCAGGGGGGGTCAGCGGGGCCCGTTATCAGCTGCCGCTCGCTTGCCAGTCTGCTCACCACCGCTCGTCATGGCCCGATGGAAGATTTAGCTGCGCTTTCATAATCACATTTCGTGCATTTTTGTCCAATAAATGTACTTTTGCAGAAGGCTGACGCTGTGATTTCTTATTCTTTCATCCCTCTTGAAGTCCAAAACCGTGGTGGGCGGAGCCAAAGCGATGACATCATCGACCTTCCAAAAAACAACAACCGCCAAATGGATCAGAGTTCAGATGTTTTTTTTTTCTTTCACTCTTTCTCTATCAAAGCCCAACAGCCAACCAGGAGCTAACGTGAGCTATTATAGCTCCTTTAGCAACAGCACCATCAGCTTGTTTCAAGAAAACACTCCCCACGCCCAGCGTGACAACAGACAGGAGGCAACCAAACTGAACTCTGGGAAGTATTGTTTCAACCTCGACGTGAGGAAGAGGAAGAGGAAGAGGAGGAGGAGATGAGAGCAGCTGGTCTTCCGCTGGGCCAACTGGAGGCGCTGTGTCTGTGGCAGGGCTGCCTGGTTTTTGGGGGTGTTTAGCTAGTTTAGCCAGCTAACCAGCTAACTAGTTTGACGAAGGGAGGCATGCAGTGGCAGGGGGGAGGGGCTGATGTCGCGGTCGCGTCACTCCCTGTGTAGGGGGGAGGGGTCTTGATGGCAGTGGTTGCATCACTTCCTGTGGAGGCTCTGTGAGGACTCTCTTCCTCTCCGGATGTTTTTCCCGGCCGCTGAGCGCCGGAGGGC